>OX103973.1:4911193-5026193 GCA_944470395.2 Schistosoma turkestanicum | reverse complement strand
TGCCGGCCCAGTGGTCCGATGGTTAGGCGTTCGCGCACAATACCGAAGGTCCCGGGTTCGAATCCTGCGGGGTGCAGGAGTCGTCAATGCGCACTGCCTCTGATGAGTAGTCCCATACCAGGACGAAACGGCTGTGTTGCACTGCTTCCAGGTTTCTAATGGTGGTGGTCTAACAATGATTGGTTGATGATTTGAAACTCTGTATTTGCCTAGAGTTATTATTAGTTACTTACGCTTGTTACCCCCCAAATGGAGCATCAGCCGTCAACCAACTTTCTCCCACCTACTCTATCCTGAGTCCTTCCTGTTTAGTTCTGTTCAAAATGTTATGCATTCTTCTCATGCCTGTCTCCAATTTATCCGAGTAACGTGTTCTTTGCTGTTCCTCGTTTCTTTCGGTCTTGTGGACTCCAGGTGAAGGCTTGTCTCTTCTGAAGCGATTGGGTGATTTCTTTAATTTTTGTCCTTCCTCTTCCTTCCGCTTCTTGATTTCTTCCTCGACAGGAAGATAGTTTGTTCTGTCCCACAGTAGGTTGTTGCTGATCGTGTCCGGCCAACATATCTGAAGTATTTTGCATAGACAACTGTTAATAAACACTTCTCTCTTCCAGACGATGACTTTTGTAGTTCTCCAAGATTCCGCTCCATACAATAGAAATGTCTTGACAGTTTTTTTAAAAATTCAAACTTTGGTGTTTGTCAGTAATTGTCTTGAGTTCCAGATGTTCTTCAGTTGTAGAAATGCTGCCCTTGGTTTGCTATTCCGTTCGTTTAACATCCGCAGATCCAACTTGCTCATCAATGACGTCGCCCAGATATGTAAAAGCTTCTCCGTAAAGTGTGATTTGGTTAGTGCATGTTGTGTTACATCGGAGAATCTCACGTTTCCTTTTGTGTATGTTTAAACCGACTGCTGCTGAGGCTGCTGTTACAGTGGTCGTCTTCTCTTGAATTTGTTGTTGCAAGTGTGATTTAGGAGTCAGATCATCTGTGAAGTCCAGATCGTCCAGCTGCATACTAGTTATCCACAGTATCCAGTGCTTTCCCTCAGATATCGTCGTCTGCATAATTCGGTCGAACACTAGGAGAAAGAGAAACGGTGATATTAAGCAACCTTTCTTATTAACACCGATCTTCACTTCGAACCCGTTTTTGTGAGCTACATTTATCATCGTAGTTAGAATAAGTTAGTCTTTCAAGAATTCATTTTGAATTCAATTCAATTCAAATCATTGAACTGTGCTTGACTTGAGTTCTTTTACATAGTAGATTGGTCCAAACATTGTCTACTGGCTGTTAAGTTCCATTATGGAAAATTTACATCACTCTAATCACATATGAATCATTTTACGTGAATCGGACATAGGAACTAGATAAGAAAGCTGATTACGTATACCTACAAACACACACACGCACGCTTGATGTATTATTATACGGTTGGGGAGAGATTGATGAGTTTCGTTGAAGCCATAAATTGATCGACGGTAAGTCAGTATTAGAAACTTCCGATGGGGACCACACATTTGATCGATGCTTAGATTAGCTTGTCATGTAAGCTGAACTATACTGCTTTTAACCTTAAAATCATTTATGAATCATTGTTAGACCAGGATTACAAACGTGGAAGAGGAAATGGACGGCCATTTTGTCCTACAGCAGCGTGCATCCTGCTACTCTCATAGGATTCCAAACCACCAATTTTGACCATGCACGTGGCCGCTTAATCTCTGTACCATTAGGCCGGTGGCATCATCCCAGTGTGTTCATGTCTAACTTTGATCAACCTAAGGATTTCTTTTTTTCCGGCGTCCATCAATTAGAAAAACAATTTACAAATTTACAAAACCTAAATGTCTCATTTAAAAATAATGCGAACGTGACATTTTTAATTTGATTTCATTAAAACAAACGAAAACAGAAATTGAAAATTGAATTGACTCACCTAATAGTTTTACAACTTTAAAAATGATAATGGAACACTTGAGTTGTACATTGAAAAATATTATTATTCATCAGTCTATTGAATAAATTGTGTTTGTTTCAAAAAACCGAATAAAAAGAAACTTACTTACTTACTTACTTTCGCCTGTTACCCTCAATGGAGCATAGGCCACCCACCAGTTTTCTCCAACAAACTCTGTCCTGGGCTTCCATTTCCAGTTCTGTCCAATGTTTGTTCATTCCTCTCATATCTTTCTCTATTTCTCGGCGTAATGTGTTCCTTGGCCTTCCTCTTTTCCTTTCACCTTGAGGATTCCATGTGATGGCTTGTCTTGTGACGCAGTAAGGTGCTTTTCGTGGTGCATGTCCTATCCACTTCCACCACTTCTTCCTGATTTCCTCCTCCACTGGAATCTGGTTTGTTCTCTTCTACAGTAGGTTGTTGCTGATCATGTCTGGCCAACGAATCCGAAGTATTTTGCGTAGACAACTGTTAATAAACACTTGTATCTTCTGAATGATGGGTTTGGTAGTTCTCCAAGTTTCCACTCCATACAGTAGAACTGTCTTGACATTTGTATTGAAAATCTTTATTCTGGTTTTAGTTGAAAGTTGTTTGGCGTTGCAGATATTTTTCAACTGTAGAAATGCAGCCCTTGCTTTGCCAATCCGCGCCCTCACATCTGCATCCGATCCACCTTTCTCGTCGATGATGCTGCCCAGAAATGTAAAGGTGTTAATGTCCTCCAAGGCATCCCCATTAAGAGTGATTTGATTGGTGCATGTTGTGTTGCATCGGAGAATTTTGCTTTTCCTTTTATGTATGTTGAGAGCTACTGCTGCAGAGGCTGCTGCTACACTGGTCATCTTCTCTTGAATTTGTTGTTGCGTGTGCGATAGAAGAGCGAGGTCATCTGCGAAGTCCAGATCGTCCAGCTGCGTCCTAACTGTCCACTTGATACCGTGCTTCCCTCCAGATGTCGACGTCTTCATAATCCAGTCGATGACCAGGAGAAAGAGAAAGGATGAGAGTAAGCAACCTTGCCTGATACCGGTCTTAATAAAAAGAAACGGTTTGTATGCATATATATATATATATATATATATATATATATATATATATATATATATATATATTTATATAATCATAGTTTAATTAGGGCATTTGCCCAATTGACTGTAATTAATTCAACGGGATCAATGTTCATCCTTCACACACACACACACACTATACATTATTACGTTTTCATTGTTTTTCGCAAATAAATTATAATAAATTACACCGTTTTTTTAATGACGGTAATTATTGAAATTCTCACGAATTATAATAATAATAATAATAATAAGCCTTTTGTTTAAACAAACTGGTGAAGATTGATCAACAGTGTTCATGTACAACTTGTTAATGTTGATTATATTGATTGTAAGGTGTATACTTTTGATCAAAGAAAATAGATAAAAAGGCAATGAGGAATATGATTGATGAGATATTTACTGAACCTAATTTAATGCACACACACAAATTCGTTCCGTTTAAATGAGGAGCGTTTTTTTATATCCGAAAAAAAAACAAATTTGCATTTTTATGCATTTCTTTAGTAATGCTAACTTTGACAAAGTCAAACTTTTCGGTACATATTCATGTGTATTCATGTGTAGTACTGGTTCTTGGTTGTTTTCGCTACAACGTTGACGTAATTTAAGGTTGATTTCATTATTTTACTAAAAATTTATTTATAGACTTTGATGTATGCTCGTTTGAATTTGCCATATATTTGTAAGTACTTAATTTCATTAAAACAATGAACAGGGTTAATGTTAGACTAGAAGCTCAGATGTACTGCATAGCTGTTTCGTCCTATAGTAAAGGACTCATCAGAAGTGCTTACTCAAGATCTTCGATTCATGTCCAGAATCTTTATTTTTTGACTACTGAGTTTCCGTCTAACTGTGTTAATGTTATTCTAACGTTGAAACAGAACCTATGGTCCTCCCAATCAATGTTGGCCTATCAAAAATTGAAGAGATCTGCATGGTCATCAGATAAATGAAGAGCGATAAAACAGCAGGACCAGACAATACTCTAGCAAAGGCACTGAAAGTAGATGTAGCTGTAACTACTAAAATATTCCGCATTTTCTTCAGCAAGATATGGGATAAAGAACAGGTATCATTACACTGGAAAGAAGGACACCTGATCAGCATACCAAAGAAAGGGAATCTCAGCAAGTGTCAGAACAACAAAGGCATCACTCTTCTCTCAATACCAGGAAAAGTTTTCAACAGGATGTTGTTAAACAGAATGAAGGACTTCATAGATGCCCGAATTCGAAATCAACAGGCTGGATTTCTTAAAAATCGGTCATGTACCAACCGAACTGTAACATTACGGATCATTGTGGAACAATCAAATGAATGGGATTCACACACGTAATAACAAATGCAAGAGAAGACGACCAGTGTTGCAGTAGCCTCTGGAGCAGTATGTCTCAACGTACATAAAGGCAAAAGCAAGATTCTCAGATACCACACAGCATACACCAACCAAATCATAAATGACGGTGCGGCTTTGGGAGATGTGGAAACCTTAACATATCTGGTCAACATCATTTCTGAACAAGTTGGATATGATGTACTTGTGAAGGCGCAGATCGGCAAAGCTAGGTTGGAGAAGAAGATCTGGGACTTGAAACAACTTTCAGCCAACATTCTGTTATTTATTGATTTCGCTGTTCTACTTAAAGATATAGAATTATCTAACGTTGCAAAATTATAACTGCCGGATACTGAAGAGCACCTCAATTCGTATAAAACATTTGTTCAGTAGTCATCACTCTGAAAATTATCCTTTATATACGTAAGCCATGAGTAAATAATTGGCAATTCTTGTCTTCAAGGGTTAGGAAGATTTTGAGTTGCCTTTTGAAATCATGAATCGATTACTGTTAGACCACCATCGGAAACCTGGTAGAAACACTAGGTGGCCGTCTGTTTCTAGTATGGGACTCATCTACAATGCACACAAATGACTCCTGCTACTCGCAGAACCTTTGGTCTTGCGTGCAAACGCTTAACATCTGGCCGTTTCTCCAAGTTTTAGTGAGAAGTCAGGACCGATGGATTTCAAAAGTGTTCGGGTGTGAAACAGTACTCACCGAAGACAGTGGATTGATCAAAGGTAGACATTAAAACTAATGGTTGGCGCCAGCTCAATGGTTCAGAGGTTAAGCGTTCGCACACTAGACTGAAGGCCCTATATTTGGATTCGGCGTGCGGCTTAAGTCGTGGATACACACTGTTGATGAGTCCCATACCAGGAGGAAATGGCCGACTTTCAGTGCTTTCAGGTCTCTAATAATGATGATTTATTCATGATTTCAAAAATCCTTTTTTTCACGAACTCAAACTTCATACTGGAATATCGTGAAGCTACACCTCGGTAAGTGTCCTAAACGTAATTGAAATACTAGTTTAGCGTTACATCATTTTATGTAGTTCATTCGTTTTTAAATATATTACAGTTTACCTCTTATTAAAACAAATTGTTTTATTCAGCTGGTTCAACGGTTGCATCGGATCAAATTAATTTAGAACAATTAGAAATCACTTTAACATTGAATCGTGCTGATATTGCACGTGAGAAAATATTTTTAGAGAATAAAAAATGGAAAGTAAGTGAAATGTTATTTTATTATTATTATTATTATTGAACAATGAACTGATGAATTTTATGATGGTGGAGAAGATTTATAACTCAGATGGATGATTGTGATGGTGGTGGTGTTTGGTTCTCTGAGCTGCGGATGTTTTGGTTGTGGAGCTTTCATTGTTGTTCTTCTACTGAACAACATCATCAGCACAAACTTCAGATAGAAGAAGTGAAGCGTTCGAAGCCTTCTCCATGTTTGACCTGTAGCTTGTTCTGCTAACCTCAGGTCAATCAGCAATCAACAAACACATCAAAATTGACCCAATTTATCAACCGATCAGAGAAATCATAGGATCAAGAAACAGATCAAAAGGGGGATACAATCAAAACAAAGGTGCGAACAAGGACAGGTTTAAGGTCAACAGCAACCAATGAAGATTGAGGTTAGCAGAACAAGCTTCAGGTCAAACGTGGAGAATGCTTCGAATGCTTCACTTCGTCTATCTGAAGTTTTTGCTGATGATGTTGTTCGGCAGAAGAACTATGAAAGCTCCACAACCAAAACATCCAGGTCAAAGAACAAAACATCACCACCACAATGAATTTTATTATTCTATAAAACCGGTGAAATCGATGAATGAAATTATACAAGTCAGTAGTTAAAGATTGAAAGAGTTTTAAATAAATTTTAGAGTTATTTAACGATATTACTTACAACGTTTACTTATTTCTGCTTGTTACCGTTCGTGGAGTATAGGTTGCCTGGAGTCTTTGCGGACCAAAGGACGGGTCTACTGCGCATCAGTCCGCTCCGTCTTATTATATAGGTGTGAAACATGGCCACTTAGAGTAGAGGATATTCTTAGGTTACTGGTATTCGATCATCGTTGTCTTCAAAGTATTGATCGTATATCCTGAGACCACCGAGTAAACAATGCTGTAGTTAGGAAACATGTACTAGGTAGGGATGGCAGATCAATAGATGAAGTATTGAAACTTCATCAGTTGAGTTGGTTAGGAAATTTGTTGCCTATGCCTACTCACCGACTGTCTTAATGAGCTATGCTTTGTGGTGTAGGGGCTGTAAGAAAGCTAGGGGAAGCCAGGAAGAAACATGACACAAATCCATGACGTCAGTGACAACTAGAGTGAGCCATATTGTTAGGTGGAGAATACCTGGTTGGGGTCCATGAGATGATAATAACCGATATTTAGAGACTTTGAACAACATGGCTCAAAATCATTTGCACTCACCCAGTTGCATCTATTCTTTGTGTTCTCTCAAATATTAATCTTCTGGATTCCTCAGTGAAATAGATTTCTAACTTTTTTTAAATGGCCTCTGGATGAGATAGGTTTGATACACAATGCGGCAGCCAACACAAATCAGTCAAGATACAGATTGTCGGATCGAAACTGAAGTTTGGACTGAGGAATAACTGTCTAGGTAGTTTAGATACGCGTCTTACCCATTTGAAATCAAAACAAGTGATTTGGGTAAATAACGGTTCTAATATTCATCATAAATATAAATATACATCATTACCTAAACAAATATTACCATTCAGTTATTCCACCAACAATTGTTCAATTAATCAAATCCACAGCAGCAAATAAATGATATTCTATCCCTCCTTGATGGATCAGATTCGTTCAAAGCATGATATTTGGTTGCTTTATAACACAGCGTGTTTCCTATTCTAGTAGAGTGCTTCAATACACAATCGAAATGCACAATTCCAGTTCATGCAAGCTACACAATCAAATGAAGAACAAATCAATATGGCTGTCGCCATGACTAAGTATCAACTTAAACAGCATCAATGCAGTTCAGAAAGAAACATAGGAACTCAGTAAAGGCAAAAGTAATCGAAACTATAATAAAATACAATTATTATCATCTCCGAAATGGAATCGAACAGATTAACAAAATGTACGGGTGAAAGAATCAATAAGGACAAATTACAAATCTATAAAACATGGAGGGATTTTTTTAAAAACAAAGCCTTCAAAAATGCATCTTACACAGATAAACACACTTAGCTTTCAAATATTTGCATTATGGGGTTGTGAAGATTGTTAAGTTACACATTTTTGAAACCATGAATCTATCGATGTTAGATGATCATTAGAAACCTGGAAGCACTGGATGGCCGTTTCGTCCTGGTATGGGACTCCTCAGTAGTGCGCATCCACGACTCCTGCACCTCGTAGGGTTCGAACCCAGAACTTACGGTATTGTGCGCGAACGCCTAACCATCGGACCGCTGAGCCGGTATCTGCGAGGTACAGGAGTCGTGGATGCGTACTGCTGAGGAGTCCCATACCAGGACGAAACAGCCGTCAAGTGCTTCCAGCTTTCTAATGGTGGTCTAACATTGATCGTTTCATGGTTTCAAAAATCTGTACCTTAACAATTTTCAAATATTTGTCAAAGAAAGTTCAATCTATATCTGTCTCGTTGACATAAATATTTACTGGTTCATTTCAACTTAAATGGTCATAGATATGAATAGTACTTACTGAACTCACTTCATAGCATTGCTTATGCAATCATCACATATAAACCAGATGAAATCCACGTCTAAAATTTTTTGCATGAATAGTCCATTTGACAAAAAACTTGTGCAAAACTTAACTAGATTGAGTTCAACTTTTTTAACATTTTTATTCTCTTGATTTCATCAGCATTTCCTCTATTCTTCTCTTATTCTCCTCTAGAAAGGTCAATTGAACGACTACATGTATCAAGCGTTGATGAGTGATCGACATGATTTTGTCAAATTATTCTTAGAACAAGGTTTCAGTTTAGAAGATTTTCTTACTGTTTATATGTTGGAGAAATTATATACTGATCAGTTGAAAAATTTGGTAATTGATGAGTGCTGTTTTGTTTAAAATGCATAATTCTGATTCTTTGAACTTGAAATCATGATTGAATCAGTGTTAGGCTAGAGTTAGAAACATGGAAGTACTAGGCGGTGTTTCGTCCGGTAGTTAGGAACTAATCATCAGCAGTGTGCATCCACGTCTCCTGGTACTCGCAGGATTCAAAACTAGCACCTTCGGTCTTGTGCGCGGACGCCTAACCAATAAACCAGTGAGCCGGTTGTTATCCAACGGTGTTAAGTTCAGGGTCCACAGATAGAGCGTCCGCACGCAATACCAAAGGTGATAGGTTCGAATCCTGCTCATCTGCGATTCCTGCTACTCGCAGGAATCGAACCTAGAACCTTCGATCTTACACATAAATGCTTAATACGTGAACCCTGACCTTAGCCGCAACACTGCGAGGTTCTTGACGTTCTAGTCTCGTGTGCTGGTACGGATATGAGGGCGGTTGTCGTTTCCTAGCTGCCCACATCGTGGAAGGTTGTTTCTTGAGGGACCTGAAACGTAAGATAGATTAGTGTTGGTCTTAACGACCTGGGTGCGCGACCGCAGAGATTAAGGGACAACTGCTTGAGGCCAGTCACGCACGACCTTTTTATGAAAGGTTTTTTGAGGATTAGCTCCGTTCTTAAAGGCCCTTAGTGGGCACCCTTACCCAAGGAGAGGGAAATCAGTGAGGTAGGGTGAGGTGTGAAATTTTTAGGGTCGACCTTCTCCTTCCTTGTGAGAAGGCAACATTGCTGCAGATGCTGGTTGTCCGAGGAAAACACCTCACTGCTGTCACACCCCTCTGCAGTGAGCAGTACGACTTCGCCCTCAGACCTTGGGTAGCTGCTTTTAGTCTCATCGTTCTCCAATCGACCTGCCTGGCATGGTAGAACCTGTAGGAACATATGTTCCAGCCAATATAGCTCGGTTGGGTCATCACGATAGACAAGCCCGATCATCACGTCAAGGTAGCAGCTACGGTCGGGAGATGTTCTAGTGAGAAGACGTGACCAGTGGAGCTCATTCCTGTCGGATGTAATCAGTTACTACCTAAGAGGTTGAGCAGAATCCTTACACTGATCACACTTAAACACTAATAACTTTGGATTCTGGCTCAATGATCGATAAGCTAAGCATTCGCTCAGGAGACCAAAGCTCCTGCGAGTAGCAGGATTCGTACATCAAACACTGCTGATGTATCCTATGCCAAGATGTAATGACAGTCAAATGCTTCCAGATTTCTAACTGTAGTCTAACAATGATTCATTCATTAGTTCAATGCGAAATTCAATTCTCTTGTTATGATTTTTTTCTCTGTTACAAATTATTAGAATTCAAAAGTTGCAATTTTCAATAAAATGTGGGAATACAATCGTTCACATCGAGTAAGTTATTGGTGCATTTTAAATTATTTACATTTACATGTACACAATTAAAACAACGATTCAATGTCCAACTTTTTTAATCTAAATTAAAAGAATGCTGATGCACACAGCATGCCGACGACGCAAAAAAAAATAATGTGTTATCATTTATGATTTTTAATTATAAAAAATAGAAACTAGATATGATTTAAACATGTTGTGTGTGATTTAAGGTAACTACTAGAATATTTCCTATAGCTTCGTAGAAAATATTGTATTTAAAACAGAGAACCTGTGTCATTGTGAACATCTGATTGGTAGATAGGTATGGTAGGAATGAAAAGAAATATATAATAGGATTCTCGTTGTATCAAACATACTGTCGATCAAGTGTAGAGTTGAATATTGGCTAGCAGTGGAACTCATCACGTGGGCGTCGTCCTATTTCACACTCACCAGTTGGATGTTGTTCGCTGATGTTCACTACAGGACTTGAACGCTGCACCGTACGCTGCGCACCCATTGCATTATCTACTTAGCTACTGAGTTCAAATAGCCACTCTCTTGTGAAACAAGGTAAAGATTAATTCATATATATATTGGTAGGTTGGGTCTTCCAGTGTAAATTTAGTCAATCCTCATAGGATACACAGTTTCCAAATATGACTGATCAGTCACAGTCACAACCACCAATGAGAAAATTCTACAAATTGGGTTTCAAACACCGACGAAGTCGTAGATGAACACTGTTAATGAGTCTTGTGTTAGGATGAAAAAACTTTCTAGTGCATTTCAGAATAATTTATTTACTGTCTAGGTATTAATACTCCTTGATTTCAACTACAATGTTTGACAGTGTTATTCAACAGATAGCAGTCAAACAATTCATAGTATGAGGCGATAGAAGTATGTGAAAATTTCTAAGTAGAATACAATTATTTTCCAATGATCAGAAAAATGTCTGATGTCATAATTATGACAGATATTGTTCCGAAAATACTTCAACTCAACGACCATGATCAAGTTTCTGGATCAAATAAAAATTTATTGTGAATGAGCTGATTATTTTCAGATTGAAATCATGAATGAATCATTGTTAGACCATTAGTAGAAACGGGGAAGCACTGGATAACCCTTTCGTAATATCAAAAGTGTAGGTAAAAACTACCGAAGACAATGGGTGAAGTTGTGCAAAGTCCTTAGATTGATCACAGTTAGACATCAACACCATCGGATGCCAGCTCAATGGCCCTGAGGTTGGGATTTTGTGTACTATACCGAAGGTCCTGGATTCGAACCCTGCGAATAGCAGGTGTAGTCGATGCGTATTGTTTATGAGCCCTATGACAGGAAAAAACGGACATTCAGTGTTTCCATGTCTCTAATAATGGCCTCACTGTTGGGATATTCATCCAATATGCCAATATGCATTCTTATTGGTTAATTTCTACTGGTCAATTTTATGGTCGTCCTACATATCAATGTCACGTGCTCCAATGTTGTTTCTTATTGGTCATCCTGAATTTCAGTGTCATTTCAAATGTTGTTGCCTATTGGTCGTCTAAACTGTCAATGTCACAGACTTTGATGCTGTTTCATATTCAACCTAAATGTATAAATACGCTTTATGTGTGATGTTATATGAACAGGAACCGGTCCCGGATCCCTAGTCTGGGATCCTGATTCTCTTCTGAATTCGAACCTTGTACTTTCTGAATGCTTGTAGAATACTGGTTCTACTTCATATCAAGTCTTCTTCTTTCATTCAATCCGGGGGTTGGGATAATCGGATTAGTGTAGCATGTCGTATCATCGGATCCTCGATCCTCACTCTCATTTTTCAACTAAGGTAAACTCATAATAGTTCACGCATATCAAATTGACATGTTTACATGCATGCGTAACACTCTGGACCATTGAGCAGGTCGTCATACTAATGTCTAACTCTGATCAATCAATCTAAGGATTTTATGCAACCTCATCCACTCTGTTCGGTAGGTAACCCCCTACACCCGACGAGGTTCAACTCCACTCACACAAACACACACAGTCACACAGCTTCTTCACCTAAGAACTCGGAGAATTCGCTCATGAAGCTAGCTAGTAGTCACTAGTGAGCACATTATTTACCAATCTCTATTATAATATACTGATTATTTTTAAGTCAACAAATGACACAACTCTATATACATTGTGTTTCAATCATTACGATGAAATATATTACAAGTAAGTGTTGTTTTGTGTTTAAATCAAATTCTTTTTCTATTAAAAAAAACAAAAACTTATTTCATCATCATGTATTTTAGAAATTAGGTAGAACTGTATCCAAAGAACACAAGGTAATTTATATGTATGCGGATTAGTACTAGTAGTACTAGCAGTACTAGTAGTGAGTAGTACAAGTAGTAGTAGTAGTAGTGTTAGTATTGGTGGTATGTAGTAGTTTGAATGTTGATCATGTTCAATGTACAACTAAAGCAGTGATTATTGAATTGCTTTGCATATATATATACATATACATATATATACATATAAATATATATATAAATATATTTCTAGTTATATTATTCAATTCAAATTGCATGAGTTTTGGTGTGTAGAAAATGAACACGTCTATATGTTGTTGTGGTTGTTGTTTGTTGAAAATGCACAAACTTTGAAATGGGAATGGAAATCTGTTTGAAAACTATGCTGTGGGTTTACATTGCATATTTATGTATCTATTACAGCAGTGAATACTGTATGATTGATTAGTGATTAGTCTGTACAGTAATTAATCGTATATACAATGTCTCATTTGTTTTTAATCAGTCGGTTAATTATCATTTGTACAAAACAATATAAAAAAGATTGACGTTTGAACGGATTAATTTTGTTATAGTTTGGTAGATTACATATGCAGCTATGTTTGATTTTATTATTTCGTATGAAATGTAATGTATGTAACGAAAATAAAAATGAGAATGAGAAGAGTGAGTTGATGTTTTTGTTTTTGTTAAAATCATGAATCGATCAATATGAGATAATTGTTTTAAAACTTGGTGTTTCGTCCAAGTATGGGACTTATCAGCAATGTGTAATCATGTGTCAACGAGTAGTCAAGATCGAAAGGCAAGATTATCGACCTGAGGTGGGAATTCTGTGGTATTAATGTCTAACTTCAGTCAGTCCACAATATTCCGTAATCATGAGCAGCAGCAGCGGGTCTGAGCATACATAAAGGGAAAAGCAAGATTCTCCGATACACAACACAACATGCGTCAAACAAATTACTTTTGATGGATAGATGCCTTGGAGTACGTTAACACCTTTATATATCTGGGCAGCATCATCGACAATCAAGCTGGATCTGATACAGATGTGAAGGCGTGGAATGGCAAAGCAAGGACAGCATTTCTACAACTGAACAACGTCTGGAAATCAAAACAACTATCAACCAACACTAAAGTCAACATTTTCAGTACATATGTCAAGACAGTAATATTGTGTGGGGCGGAAACTTGGAAAACTATCGAAGCTATCATCCAGAAGATATAAGTATTTATTAACGCAAAATACATTAGATTCGTTGGCCATCAGCAACAACCTACTGTAGAAGAGAACAAACCAGATTCTAGTGGAGGAAAAAATCAGGAAGAAGCTCTGGAAGTGGATAGGATACACATTACGAACAGCACTTGACTGCGTCAATAAACAAGACTTCACTTGGAACCCTCAAGGCAAAAGGAAAAGAGGAAGGCCAAGGAACACATTACGCCGAGAAATAGAGAAAGATATGAGAGGAATGAACAAAAATTGGACAGAACTGGGAAGGGAAGCCTAGGACAGAGTTGGTTGGAGAAAACTGGTGGGTGGCCTATGCTCGATTGGGGGTAACAGGCGTAAGTAAGTTGTTCAGTCACTCCATCTTACACATTTTCAATACCTTGACTCGCGACAGCTTCACAAAACAACTGCTCACTTGGAAACCTCCAAATCTGTTAGGATATTCATCCAATATCCTGAGAGAATTATTGGTCGATTCCTATCGGGTAATTCCTACTGGTCAATTTTATGGTCGTCCTAGATATCAAAGTCACGTGCTCCAGTGTTGTTTAGTATTGGTTGTCCTGACTATCAATGTCACTTCAAATATTGCTTCCTAATGGTCGTCTTAAATGTGAACGTCAGAGAATTCGATGCTGTTTCCTATTCGACCAAAATGTATATATACACATTATCTGTAACATTTTATAGCCACGATCAGGACCTAGGGCTCGGTCCCTAGTCCGGGATCTTGATTCTCTTCTGGATTCGGACCTCGTACTTTCTGGATGCTTGTAGAATACAGGTTCTACTTCATATCAAGTCTTCTTAATTTTACTAAATATGAGGGTTGGTATAATCGTGTCGCCGGATCCTCGATCCTCGCTCTCGTTTTCTGACCAGGTAAACTCGTGTGTATCAAGTTGACGTGATTACGTTCAGGCGTAACAAAATCAAAGTAAAAGAGGAAAGTCAAGAGATACATGACCCCCAGAAATAGAGAAAGACATGAGAAGAATGAACGAAAATGTTTAACAGCCGCACACTGAACAACAACGTTTATACTTCATTGTACAAGTCTTCTCACTAGAACTCTTTGAATTCTTTCACAAAGCTGATCACGTGTAAGTGGATTGATCATGTTAGATATTCAGATTGCTGACGAATACCAAACTAGGACGAATCAACCGTCCAGTGGTTACATGATTTCTAATGATGATCTAACATTGACCGATTCATGGTTTTAATAAAGACAATTTTTAATAAATCATTAGTTTTCAATAAATTTTGATTTTAATTAAATTCACTAACTACATTAAAAATTAATGAAATTATTAGTTTGTTAATTAAATAATTATATTTACGAGTTAATCAATGAAAAATTTTCAAACCTTTAAATTATCAATTTATCAATTGTTAAACTACTATTAGAAACCTGAAAGCACCGAAAGACGGCTATTTCGTCCTGTTGTAGTGCCTCCACATATATTAATTCCAGTTAGCTTACATTTAATTTGGTTAAGCCCTTTCGATTAATTTATTTAACCAACCAAGCTAATTTGTATTGCGAGCAACAATTTATATGTACCATTCGTTCTTATTATTGTCTGGTTTGTATGAGGAGCTCACATGGCGTGTCTCACTTGTCATTTGACCTTGTCAACTATTCGTCACTTTTATTCATGTGTGTGCCCATTTCGCTTATCACATGTCTGTCTTATATTTGCCTGACTATAAATTCTTAGTCATGCTCTGTTTCTGGGAGTTGGCTCACTAGCCTTCTCCAAATCGCTTCCTTCGCCCATTTGTTCGAATTGTAATCCTACGAGTTGGCTCAACAGTCTTCTCCAATTCACGTCGCTTCTTTCGTTTTATTCACTGCTTCTCCGCCTCACTTTGTGGTGTATCCCAAAATAAACGTATTCAACACTACGAGTTCACCTTCACTATCGGACCACTGAACCGGTATCTAACGACGGTTAGGCGTTCGACTACAATACCGAAGGTCCCGGGTTCGAATCCTGCTGGGTGCAGGAGTCGTGGATGCGCACTGATGAGGAGTCCCATACCAGGACGAACCGGCCGTGTTTCAGTGCTTCCAGGTTTCTAATGGTGTGGTCTAACATTGATCGATTCATGGTTTCAAAAATGTGTAACTTAACAATCTTCACAACAACCCCGTAATGCAAATAAAAAATCTGTAGATATAGTTGTATTTTTGCTAGCCACCATATTCAAACATTCGACTGACATGAACAAATAACTCAGACATTGAACAATTTTTACTATTAAATCAGTAGTATTTATCTAATGAACTTAGGACACATGGAAAATAAAAATCACATCAGTTATTGATCTTTTTCTTAACTGTATATCAAAAGCAGTTAAACTAAAACCATAATCGCCCAAAAAACAAAACCTTGGTGTTTGTTTTTAAAAATATATTCTGTTCAGTGTTCAATAAATGTTGTTTTAGTTGCATGTCACATTCATTGTTGTTTGATCAATGTGCATACTTTTAGCTTAATAAATGTATTTTACAGATAAATATCATGTTTATATATATCTGTATATATATATGTGTTGTCATTTATATTACAGAAACAACTAAATAATGCATAAAACTGATAATAATAGTAGTGTGGTGTGTGCTACTTATACGAACGATATAAGTAGTATAAGAAGGGACGTGAAAGAAAAAGTCTCACGGTCAGAAGAGCAAAACGGAAAGCAAATGGAGCAAAAGCAAGAAGTAAATGGAGTTCCAGCAGGAAGGAAAGGAAGCAACAACAGGAATGGAAGAAGGATGGAGCGTTGTAAGTCACGACTCAAAGATGGTGTGCAAATAGAGTGTTCAATGTAATGTTTTCATTTTTAAATAACTCAGAGTGTAAATTTGCATAATACAATCTTCCTCGCCTGCCTCAGTCTTCTCAATTGGTGTCGCTGCCTCTACACACGATGAGGATTCCGTGGCCTCGGGAGTTTGAAGACTGAGATGTAAGGAGCTTCTTGAAGGAGTTCGAGGCCGCGGCGGAGCTGGTGGGAGTCAAGGAGCAGAGGGCGAAGGCGGTGGTGTTGGGGACTCTACTAAGAGGCAGGGCGAGAGCAGTGTACGATGGTTTGGAGGACTCTGACTGGGAGGTTTTGACGGAAAAACTGCTGGTGGAGTTCGACAGCCAGGCGGACAGGCAGGACGCACTGCAGAAGTTCCGAGTGGCGAGACTGACAGTGGATGTCGACCCACTCGTGCTGACTGTGGAGTTGACAAGATTGCTGCGCCGGGGTCTGCCGAATTCGGATGAGGAGTCGCAAGCACAGCTGCTAGCGTCGCAATTAATTGAAAGTGTGCCTGCAGAGGTTGCCGAACAGTTGAGACTGGTGAACGCGGCACAACCGATGGACGTCAACGAGCTGGCTAAAGTAACAAGGCAACTGATGAACTCAACAGTTGCCTCGGTGGCGTATGAAAGACAGGCTGGTGATGTCGCAAAGTAGTTAGAAGAATCACAACGTGAGGTGGCAGCATTACGAATAAAGGTTGGAAGAAATAATAAATGCTGTATTTGCGGAGAAACCGAACATTGGAAGAGGAATTGCCCAACAAGACGAAAAACGAAAACATTACATTGAATACACTCTATTTGCACACCATCTTTGAGTCGTGACTTCCAACACTCCATCCTTCTTCTTCCATTCCTGTTGTTGCTTCCTTTCCTTCCTGTTGGTACTCCATTTACTTCTTGCTTTTGTTCCATTCGCTTTCCGTTTTCCTCTTCTGACCACGCAACTTCTTCTTTCACGTCTCTTCTTATACTACTTATATCGTTTGTATAAGTAGCACACACCACAGTAGTAGTTTGTATATTTTTTTTGCAGTAGACCATTGTAGCAATAATCTATCACCGAATGTTAGTTAGTGAGGTTGATGTTAGATAATTTTTTATTCTACAAAAGTTGAATTTTCATAATAAAAATGATTCATTTTGCTTCTTTTTTTCTACACTGTTTATTCACATAATTAGACATCGAAAGTGGCTTTACGTGATGTTGGCAAAGTAATCAAAGCGTTAGTTGGTGATTTTTATCATCCTTTATATTTAAGCAAAGAATTTCAAACGAAATTAATGCCTGAAAAGCGACTAGAAGGCGCTGGTAAGATAGAGGAATTTTTTACATTTTCTTTCACGTTTAAACTGTACAAGGAAGTGTCTCACCGTGTATTTTCTGATTGTTTGGACCTTTCGAATCGATCAAGATCACTTTCAGATACCTGCGCAGTGATGAAGAGGTTGCGCGTTTGCTCACAACACCGAATTTTGCTGGGCTCCAATCTTGTGCGAATTGTAGGAATCGTGGATGTGCATTGTCACTGATGAGTGCCATACTAGGACGAAACGGTTGTCTTTCAGTGCTTCTTCCAGGTTTCCAATAGTGATCTAACACAGGATCGTATGTAGTATGTCAAAAATGGACAAACCACTGGAAATTCCGGGATACTATCGATTATACTGATTGAAGTAACAAATAGATCTGAATATTACAGTGTTAATGTCAAACTTGATCAATTCACGGAGTTGCGCAACCTCATATACAGTCTCCCGTAGTTACTGTCTACACCCGAACAGGTTGAACTCCATTGCTCACGTCTTCTCTCACTAGAACTCCGAGAATTTCCGCACGAAGCTAGTCACTAGTGAGCACTATTACGATATTTTGGGGGCAGAGTTTTGGAGGTTTTGTGTTGTTACACATTTGAAATCATCAATCAATCATTGTTAGACCACCATTAGAAACCTGGAAGCACTGAAACACGGCCGTTTCGTCATGGTATGGGACTACTCATCAGTGGCAGTGTACATCCACAAACAATTTAACCACAGAAAGGAAAATTCTTCGAGGATGTTTTTTACAGAATTGGCATTCTTTTCAATTTGCAATCCGTCTGCAAGACTACTGAGGAAATGTTACCAATCAACAACAGATTTACTTACAAGCAGATAATTTGTTATAAGATAAAATATATATGTATTGACGTTATACTACTTAAATAAAATGTTAGTAGTTTCATTAAATTGGGTATGTTTATGTATGCTTGTATACATAATAACTATTTCTTGGGTGGTTAATTTGAATTATATTTCAATTAATCTTTTGTGTTTTTGTTAATAATAATTGATTCCCCTTCTCTTTTTCTCCCCTTCTCTCTTTCTCTCTGTGTGTGCATTTTTTCCATTTTTATAATAATTGACTAACATGTGTTTGTTGAATTGCATGCATGCATCCTACTATCGAATGAATCGGTTACTATTACTACTACTGCATATATTTATAAATATATTGCATAACTTTGTACGTATATCTGAATGTGACATATGATGTTGCTGTTATGTTATCCTTTTTAACCATTTCGACTGATTGTTTTTTCTGTTTGATGAACATACAAATACGTAACAACATATATATATATATATATTTATTGTGATATATGTACATATGTATATATATATATATTGATTTATTAACTGACGGCGACTAACATGGTGTTCCGCCTGTTGACTACTTACTTACTTACTACGACTATGTTATGCTTGCTTACTTATCTCTCTCTCTCTCTCTATGTATGTATGTGCGTATACATTTGTTCATGTACTACTTAAATGTTACTTAGATATATGTCAACGTTTTATTCGTTCACGTAAACTAAGACATAGTGAAGATTCCAGTAATTTCTCATCATCCATCTCGTCATCTAATAATAATAATAATCTTCCTTATAATCATCATCGTCCTCATCATTATGGAGCAATATGTCCACGTACACTTGGTCTTAAGGATAATGTACGATTTATTGATCATGGAGAAGATAATGATTATGTGAATTTGAATAATATTAAATCGGCAATGGTGACCTCGACGACAACCCTGACAACGACGATGTCGACAATTACACCAACTACTACAACAACAGTAGCTGAACAGATAGGATTTCGTAATCCAGCATTTATAGAATGTGATAGAACGAGTAAGAGAGAGTGTGTAGTTGTGGTTGGTTTGTATGATTGTAATACTGATGAGTTAATTAAAAATTATCCAAGTTTTATTCTAGTTAACAATTATTAGTTAAGTTAAAGTCAGAGGTTAGACGTTCGTACACAATACCGAAGGTCCAGGGTTCCAGTCCTGTGAGATGCAAGAGTCGTGGATGTGCACTGCCACTGATGAGTAGTCCCATACCAGGACGAAACGGCTGCCCAGTGCTTTCAGATTTCTAAAGATGATCTAACCATGATTGATTGATGATTTCAAATTTGTAAAAACACTAATCTTCATAACTTTAATTAAAAACTGTAAGATTGTGTCATTAATAAACATTCAAAATGCTTCTTGGTCACGGCGTATCGCCGAAAAAGAGCTGTCTGGGAGAAATTATTGCTCATTAACAGAACGATGAATATCTTAACTTGGGTAAACATCAGTTGTGAGCATCCACGACTTCTGCTACTCACAAGATTTGAATCAAGGACCTTAACTTCTGTTCGAAAGAGCCGGTGCTACATATCAGTGTAAATGTCTAACTTCAATCAATCCAATGTCTTGCACAACCTCCTCTACTGACTTTGGTGAGCACTTCTTCACACCCGGAAACAGGGTTGAACTCCATTGATCACAACTTCTCACTAGAATTTGGAAAAACTTCCTCACGGAGTTAGTCACTAGTGAGCGCATGATAATTTGCATGAAAAGTTTGTGGAGTTTGTTGAGTTACTCTTTGAAATCATAAATCCATCAATGTTAGACCATTATTACAGACCTGAAAACACTTACTGTACGACCGTTTCATCCTGATATGGGACTCATCAATGCTTCCATGTTTCTAATGGTGTGGTCTAACTAACACTGACCGATTAATGACTTCAAAAAGCAACTCAACAATCTCCACAACCGTTTCATGCAAATTAAGAAAATATTTCAAGGTGAACGTAATCATTCATCGCTGACCCTAAAAACTGACATTGTCAATGTTCAATCACTGATTAAATTTGGAATTAGGTCACTCACTAACTGACAGCAACTGTATGTAATCTATGAATCTTTTATAGTAATAGTAATCTGATTTACAATAGTTGATGTCAGTTTGTGATTTCGATTTCCTTGAATTTTGATGTTCAGTTCTTATCTTTAACAATGATTCAAATAGTCTTTCAAGTTTGTGCTTAAAATTTCATTTTACTGGAGTTATAGTGACTCAGTTTTGAGAAAATGACTTTTTTTCAAAAATAATTCAGTTTTTTTAATTATATTTCTTACTTACTTACTTACTTACTTACCTACTTACTAACCTATTTGCTTATTTACTAATCTACTTAATTACTTAATTACTTACTTACTTACCTACTTACTTACTCACCTACTTACTAACCTACTTGCTTATTTACTAATCTACTTACTTACTCGCTTACTTACCCACTTACTTACCTACTTACCCACTTACTTACTTACTTACTTACTTACTTACTTACTTACTTACTTACTTACTTACTTACTTACTTACTTACTTACTTACTTACTTACTTACTTACTTACTTACTTACTTACTTACTTACTTACTTACTTACTTACTTACTTACCTACTCACTGACTTACTTACTTGCTAACCTAGTTGCTTACTTAATTACTTACTTACTTGCCCACTTACTTACTTATACACAGATGAAAATATTGACAATTTGTTACTTACCCTGTAAAATCAAAGAACATTTGCAATTCTATTAAAAAGTCTAAGCTTTTTAAGCTTGTTTTACCAGTGGTTCGATTAATCCTCTCTGATGTGAGTGTCCACACAAACATGTAAATTGATAAATGCAATGAGATGTGATGTAAACCGTCGAGCAACATCTAGACCTATGTGTAATCATTGGCTTAGTCTTTTCACTTATAACTAGTTTAACAGACTGGGATGTTTTCTAAATGGCTACTGTTTTTAGTCTGCCTCTCTTACAATCAAAAACGATTTGATTCACTACTAAATGGTAAAGAGAAGATATAAAAGAGAGGCTTTCACCTAAGCCGACTTTTACACCTATTTGAAGAACTTTAGCGGAAAGCTATTTTTAAAAATTCAAAGTTTCAATTCACAGTTTTGACATTTACTTGACTTACAGCTGCTGGAAAGTCTCATTTTTCAATAATTCCAAAAATAATAGTATACTGTCCCACTAAATATTTCATTTCTATGTCTCTGCTGACTTTCTTGTTTACTCTTTTAATTTGGAAGGAAAAATATTAAAATCTGTAACTGATTTTTATAAAAGGATACAATATTTTGTAAAATCCCAGAGAATATTTTCTTGCCTAGATTGTATTGATAAATACATGATTTTACCCGTCACAGTTGACAGAATGAAAATTTCCCAATTAAAAAATGTTGTAAGTTTGTTATTGAAACGAGAATAGACTCTCTCAGTTAATAAGAAGATGTTAAAACCAAATACTTTACTTATTTCTGTCTGTTGTCTCTATTGGTGCATAGCCTGTCGACCAGTAACATCCAATTGTATCTGTTCTGGACCTTCTTTCCCAGTTCTATCCAATCGCTGTTCATTCTTTTCATTTCTGCTTTCAGTTCTTTGGTTTTCCTCGTTTCCTTTGATCACGAGGATTTCACGTTAGGGCTTGGTTTGCGGCGCAGTTGGGAGATTGCCTCACTGTGCGATTTGTCCACCTCCATTGCGTTTTCCTAATTTCCTCCTCAGTCGGTGTTACACCTGCACGTAAACACATCAACTTAAAATACTTGAACTATTACGAGTTTACCTTAGTCGGGAAACGAGAGCGACGAGGATCGAGGATCCGGCGACATGACATGCTACTCAAATCCGATTACCCCAACCCCCATTTAGTGAAAGAAGAATTGATATGAAGTAGAACCAGTATTCTACAAGCATACAGAAAGTTCAAGGTCCGAATCCAGAAGAGAATCAGTATCCCGGACTAGGGATCTGGGACCGGGTCCTGGTCCTGGTCATAAAACGTTACAGATAATGCGTATTTATACATTTTGGCCGAATAGGAAACAGCATCAAAGTCTGTGACATTAATAGTTAAGACGACCAATAGGAAGTAACATTTGAAGTGACATTGATAGTCAGGACAACCAATAAGAATCGACATTGGAGCATATGACATTGATATCTAGGACGACCACAAAATTGACCAGTAGAAATTAACTAATAAGAACTGACCGATAATTCTCTTAGGATATTCATACGATATCCTCACAGTTGGGGATAGAGTTGCTAACTTCATGCCCAACCTTCTTCCTTTTTTCGGGTCTTGAGACCTACAGTAACCGTAGAAAAGCTTTAGGAGGAATAGAAACTAAATACTTTGGAGTCTGGTAATTGACTCTAATTAGTTTATAATAAGAAATAACTTTGTTTGAATTTGTATTCTCAAATCCATTTGATTGGATGCTTAATTTGAACTCTAAAAAATCAACATTTTCATGATCAATTGTCTTGTTTCTAAATCATTAAGTTTCACCGATAAAAAACGTGGATAAAATAGAGGGAAACTACTTTTCTCAAATGAAAATTATTTTATCTCACTGATATATCCAAGGTTACTCTCTGACTGTCCAGTATTTGAGGAGATGACAACTAAACCATGAACTAACCAGTGTTACAGCGTCATTGAAAACCTGAAAACACGGGACAGATACTTTGTTCTATTTTGAAGTTCTTCAGCTTTGAGAGTCCAAAAACCAACATACTAGGAATTTGCCTTGGAATGTTTGCTTTCGTAGGCAAACGCCATAAGCAGTGAAATCCCCTTTTTTAAAGTATAATGAAGGTGCCCTCTGAAGATTACGTAGAATGGTTTAAGTTATACTTATAAATCACCGGACGATAGCTCACAGTCTTGAAGGTTAAGAATCGGAGAGTGAAATCAAAGATTCTTTATTCGGAGGTGCACTGATGGAAAATTCAATAATAGAACGAAACGATCGTCCATCGCTTCCAGGTTTTCAAAGGTCGTCTGAAGCGAAGCTGTGAAGATTATTATTATTTCCGAGGTTGAAATCACGAAATCACGATCACCAACAGAAACCTGGAAGCCTTAGTTGCCCGTTTCATTCAAGTATGAAACTCCTCCTGAGCAATGCCTACACAAGATCCCCGTGATCAGCAAAGGTCTATCTATGTCGGGTAGGAGAAACTTCTGTTCAATACTACTCGATTCTTTAGAGTAAATGTCTTTAAATCAAACGAAAAGAATTCATTTATATCAAACGAATAATTATAGTGAATCAAATAAGTTTGTTTAATTGGCAAAATGTTAAACAACCATCAGAAACATGGAATCATTGGACCGCCGTTTTGTCCTGGTATGGAATTCGTCAGCAGTTTGCATCTGCAACTCCTGCCACTCGCACGATACGGACCCAGGACCTTCGGTCTTGCGCGCGAATGCCTAACCTCTGAACCACTGAGTTGGCATCCAATCGCGCTAATGGCTAACTGTAAAGTTTTGATCAATCTAATCTTATTCTCTTCGGTAGATAACTGCCTATACCCGACAGGGTTGAACCCAACTAGTCACGTCTTCTCAACAGAACTCTGAGAATTTCCTCACCAATTTAGTCACTACTGAACACATTGTACAATGGAAATCGTTACTTAACGTTGAAATTGTATACGTTTGTTATTTAAATTAAGGCAATCGGTTGAATGAGTTTCATTAAAAAATGTTACAGTCCGTTTGGAATCTTTAATCCTTCTTCTGTAAGACTTATCAAGTATCAACTTTCACAACTTTCTCTTCAGTCCGTTTTAAACAAAATTTCATCAGTCTCAGTTGCTTAAACTTTACAAAGAATTTTCGTTTATATATATTTATGTGCATTACTTACAAGTTAATTCGACTGTTTTTTCGAATGCATGTAAGACAATTGAAAAAATTGAATATTTAACGTTACATATGCATGTTTCAAACAATGCATGCGGTTTGTTCAATATTGATGACTGCGAAATTTTCATCTATGTCTAACAACAACATTCATATTTTGTATATATTTTTGTATATAAATTGATTTCAGAATATACTTGACATTTTATGAATTTGAACAAAATGTTATTTATTTTAAAAAATTGAACATTGAAAGCATACATATATTGTAAATTGAATCACTAGAAGCCAAATGGAACTGTGAATCATTCAATAAAAACAATAGTCATTCCGTTTCACTTATAGCTGTCTGTTTTCTAACAAAAATGCTTGCTTGCTTACTTACTTACCTACTTACTTACTTACTTATTTAATTACTTACTTACTTACTTACTTACTTACTTACTTACTTACTTACTTACTTGCTTACTTACTTGCTTACTTACTTACTTACTTACTTACTTACTTACTTACTTACTTACTTACTTACTTACTTACTTACTTACTTACTTACTTACTTACTTAAGCGTGTTACTCCTAAGAGATCATTGGCTGCCTATCAGCATTCACCAGCCAACTTTGTCCGAGGCCTTTCTTTTTAGTTGTGCTCAACCTCTGTTCATAATTCTCATGTTTGTCTTCACTTATTGGTGTGATGTAATATTTGGTGTTCTTCTTTCCCCTTGGTCTTAAGGATTCTAGATGAGGGCTCACCTTGTGACGCAGTTTTCTTACAATAAGTGCTGAACGGAAAATCTATTTCTAAATTCTCGTAAATTTGGGGAAACCTCCATACTTTTTCTGCATGTAGTTGAAACTTAGAAATAAAGATTTATTCACTGGTCCATCCGACAGCTATCTAATGTCACCTATAATTTCTTTTTATTACTGACCAGAATCCGAGATGTACGACTTGATTTTCCCTGCATCACAGAGATGATGTTTACTACGGAACTCTGCCTCTCACGTTGTACACTTAGCTACTGATTTTTGAAACCATGAATCGATCAATGTTAGACCACCATTAGAAACTTGGAAGCACTAGATGGCCGTTTCGTCCTGGTATGGGACTCCTCAGCAGTCTAACATTGATCGATTCATGGTTTCAAAAATGTGTAAATTAACAATCTTCACAACTCCGTAATGTAAGTTAGCTACTGAGCCCAGTTATTTACTGTCCTGTACAATTACGTAAAGATTAATGTTATTGACTTTGGTAATTTGAGTCTACCCATTGGTAGTTAAGACTGTAGCTGATCAGTTTCATATTAACTTTAGGTTACAAGCATCATGAGCAAAAGTGTTTAGTTAAAGATAATTATATCACTCAATCAAATTTGGAAAAAACACGAATCAAAAATTTTAACATTTGAAAAGAATAGTAGAACTTTTTGAAATGATCAATGAAAGAGTTATGTAATCATCTACATACAGAAAGAAAATTATAAGTTTACTGATTATTATCGATCAATAAACTACAATTTTCGCAAACAAAACTTATCTCACTCCTTTTCTAATGAAACGGATTTCTATCGATCATAAAAATCACGAACTGATCTAAGCTACACTACCATGAGAAACCTAGAAGCACTGCATGACCAGCTGGTCATCGGATGGAACTTCTCAGCAGTGCACATCCATGAACTCCAGACGCGGGAATCAAAACAGGAACCTCTAGGGTGAACACCTACCATGTAAACCATTGAGTCAACATCTACTTGTTACTCAGTGTTGATACTCAGTGCAGTTGATAACTTTCTTATATCCAATTCACCAATCATAACTTCTTATCGTTCTATCAAACTTTTTGAGATGGTGGAGAAAACTTGTAGCTCAGGTGGATGATTGTGGTGGCGTTTCGTTCTCTGAGCTGTGAATGTGGTTTGGTTGTGGAGCTTTCATTGTTCTTCTGCTGAACAACATCATCAGCACAAACTTCAGATAGAAAAAGTGAAGTATTCGAATTTCTCCACGTTTGACCTGTAGCTTGTTCTGCTAACCTCGATCTTGATTGGTTGCTGTTGACTTTTGACCTGTCGTTGTTTGCAACTTTGTTTTGATTGCATCTCCCTTTTGATCTGTTTCTTGATCCTGTGTCACCTATGATTTTCCTGATTAGTTGATAAATTGGGTCAATGTCGATGTGTTTGTTGATTGCTGATTGACCTGAGTGTCAAGTTTCTAAAAATTCTCTAATGTTCTTTGTCCTCCACCTAGCCAGTATTTTCACATTGTTCTAATCAAATGTGTGTCCCTAATTGTCGGTATGTATTGATATAAGCGAAGCGTTGTCGTGGCGTTTGACTGCTAATTGGTGTTCACGTAAACGAAGCTGAAGAGGACGTCCACTTTGTCCTATGTAGTGTTTTTCACAGTCTGAACAATTTATTTTGTAGATGATATTTGGTTTTTCTTCCTTTGTCATTTTGTCCTTTGGTCTACACATAGGATTGATTGAAGTGATTGTGTTGATTTGTGTGCCACACATATTCCAAATGGTTTCAGTAGTCGTGCTGTATGCTCCGATATGTCTTTGATGTATGGTAGGATGATGCGTTTATTTGTTCCTGTGCTTCATTTCGTTTCTGATGATGGTTTCGGTTGATGTTGGGTTGTTGTTACCATAGTTGAGAATTAGGTCTGTGTAGGTTGGTTTCCGAAATACTTGAGTCAACCAGTTTTCCTGTGTTAGTTCTGGTGATTAGTACATCAAACTTTACAAGCTAAAATAAATTCTATCCATAAGTAAAGTTATTTGAAATAAATTTATGTCTTGTTATGTTACATTTGCACGTGTTCAATTTTCAATGTATATAGATTTTTTTTAAAAAAAACGCCCGATTATATTTGAAACTACAACGTTTTTTTTCTCAATAAAATTTAATGAATTAACATTCTTGTAGAATAAAAATTAATTTTAAATAGTTTTTTTTATCGTGTATTCAATGTTCAATAATTATTTACATACGAAATTATGAAAAAAAACAAACTACTAAACTGCCTGTGTTCAATTTCGTGTAATTTTAAACAAACGATACTTTCAATATGGTGAGTGATTGAAATGATCATTGTTTTTTTTCCATGTTTTTCAATATTTTGAAAACGATTTCCACAAAACAAAAATGATAATAAAAATAATAATTCTTATAACTTATCAATCATCATGTAAAGGAACTCGAGCAATAATTCGTCGAGGAGCTACAAGTGTTGAACCAGCTGAAGAGAATAACGACGAGGATGATTATGATGAAGATGGTGGTGATGAGGATGACGACGGAGATGGAATATACAAGAATAATACTGATGGATACACAGGGAATTATCGACTACCACGTAGTTCAACTGCAATGACTACAGTGAGTGGTGAACCATTGCTTGCATCTGGTGTCGGTTTTCGTCATAGTGAAAAAGTCAATGCATCAACAGTAACACTAGTTGGAGGTGGTAGAGTACGAGGTGGAAATATTCAACAACATCAGCATCAATATGATCCGAACGAATCATCACGTTCTCATTCACGTAATCCTTTCACAACTCCGATAAAAGATATCACTGATGATAATACAGAGATTCATCCGAAAAGAAATATCTATTTGTCAGCTACAAGAAATAATAATGGTACACGAATCGGGCATAGTGAGTTAGTTGTACAGTTTAATTGTATTTTGGCTTCATGACGTGTTTAAATTAACTGATCTAACATTGACGTTGGGTTAAAACTTTTAGAATTTTTCAGAGAACACTGAAACTGTTTGATTACTCAATATCGAAATGTTTGAAAAAGAGTTACTTCGAAGGTTCTTCCCCCGGAAAAAAAAATCTAAAACTCATGCTAAGTATTCAAGGAGATTCACTTATTAACCTAGAATACGAAAATGATTCAATTCTGTTTTTAGTGAAGAGATTGAGAAAAATACAAATTCCATTGATAGCCCTCAACGAAAGGGTAATTATATTTGGAATGCGATTCTCTCCCTACAAATTTAAGAGTGAAGTAGTATAGATTATCTACAGCTTCACTTATCCTAGGAGTCTCGCTTGTACCTACGAGCTGGTCTCTGACGAAATCTCATCAGAGTTTAAACAGACTTCATCTGCTTTTGTCAACTTGATTCACTTGTAATTTAGGTGAGATATCGGTCTACCAGCCTGAGGATGAGTCGGCTACTTCACACTACGATCCGTTATACTTTATGAGTATGAAATGGGGTCATTAAGAATGGAGAATATTCCTGGGCTGTACGTGTCTTTGGGGCACCGCTGTTATTTATTTTCGACCACTAAGGAATGGTACTAGGTAAGGAAATCAGACTGACAGATGGCTGACAGATAAATCTTCACAAACTAAGGTATGTGGAACATGCGTTGTGTTTAACTAACCAGCACCTACCTTGACTAGGGATACTGTGTGATGTAGGAGTAGGCTGAAAGAAACCCAAGTGGTGTTCAAACCAAGACACGATACCTGTCCCTGAAGTTAATCTGGTCCGTGTGATTTTCGTAACCACTGATTACAGACCTTGTATGACGTAACTCAAACCACTTCCTAATTGAGGAGATTAGATTAATGAAAAAACACTTACAAAGTCTTCATTAATTCATAGAAATGATGCACTCATATAACACCCGTTAAACAAGGGCTCTTACACTCAGTTTACAATGCAACATATCTCCATTATGTTTAAGTAAGCATGTTTCAAAAGCTTCTGTGCATGTCAAAGTCGATAGATGTGTAAGTTGTATGCGATAGTGCAAATTAAAAATTGATTTGTGCATTGTACTAATGATCGATTGATTTAGTTATCACTGAAATGCATTTTGCATGTGTCTGCCATTTTCCAAATATACTTACTTATACTGTGTGCATTGCAATGTGTATTTGGACAAGTTAATTCTATTCACTTTCGAAAATATCTCTCCTGTGCTCTACTTTCCAATTGTTCCCGAAGTAATGTTCACATTTTTTTGATGTCTGCCTCCGATTTCAGGGCAACATGTGCTCTTTAGTCTGTCTTTTTATGCCTTACACTGATAATTCCAAGGTAAGGCTTGCTGTTTGACGCAGTTCGATGATTTCCACAATGTAAGTTTTATCAGTCTAGAACGATTTTTTCCTGAGTTCCTCCTGAGCTGAATGCTGGGTTTGCTCTTCGCTACAGTCAGTTGTTGTTGATGAAGTCTAGCCAGCGGATCCATAATCTCTTTCGATGGTCATCTAACTAATTATAAAACTTCGTAAAAGTCAGTCAGTCAGATGCAACGTAGAACTTTGTACGTAAGTACATCAGTTCATGTTGCCATACCACATCAGCACACAGATATAATTGTCAATTCAAATCCAATAGTAGAAGAGGTAGTAAAGGGATTAGAAGTAATCGGAGAGGTTAGGATTAGAAGATATTATTCAGTAAGTATGATTCAGTGAGAAAAGTTTAGAAAGTCGAAACTAGAGGGGTTGAAGAATCCAGAAGATTAGCATTTGAGAGAACACAAAGAATAAATGCACCGGCGCCATTGCGAACGGTTTTGAGCCATGTCATTCAGGGTCTATAACCATTGATTATTATAATCTCGCGGACTCCAACCAGGTAGTCGACAACTACCGACATGTCTATGTCCACTCGTCAATGACTTCATGGATTTGTGCCATGTTTTGGTTTGGCCGTCCCTAGCTTTCTTTCAACCTATTCCTACACTACAAAACAAAGCTCTTCGAGGCAGTCGGTGGTTCGGCATACGCAGCACATGTCCCAACCACCTCAATTGATTAAGTTTCATTGCTTCGTCTACTGATCTGCCATTCTTAACTAGCACCCGTTTCCTAATAACAGCGTTGCTCACTCGGGTGTCCCAGGATATACGAGCAATGTTTCGAAGACACCTATGATCGAAAACCAGTAGTAACCTACGAATATCTTCTACTCTTAACGGCCATGTTTCACAGCCATATAGGAGAACGCAGCGAACTGCTGCGCAGTACACCCGCCCTTTGGTTAGCAAACAGATATCTCGCCTTCACCATAAGTGACGCAGGTTTGCAAAAGCTTCATAAATAAATGTTTAATTTATTAGGAAAAAATCAATATATTTTGATCGTTAGAGTTATTTCTTACGATTGATCTGATCTAATCACCATTTCTACTTTTAGTATGTTTTACAGTGATCTGTTTAATGTGAAGTTAGTTTGAAAAACCTATTGTTATTTAATTGTACTGTAATCATCAATTCGTTGACATATCGTTACATATCTATCAACATAATGAAATTATCGTAGTATTGAAGTTAATTAATCTCTCCTTTAGTTTCCGTAAATCAAACTTAAGCGAACTTCGTGTATGCGACGGCAGTAATTAGAAGTCAAGTTAAGATTGGATTGGATGAGTTTATTCCAAGCAGTTGTTCATGCAGAAGACACAAATGAGAATACAAATCTTTAAAAGCAAAGCGAAGCGAAGTAGATACAGCTGACGAGCTAACTCAATGTACTGAGGTAAGACTAAGCAGTTACAGTGAAAGAATATGAATAACCAAAATGAAAGCGAATAGTTAGCAAGTTCGGAAGACATGTGAATAACTTGTGAAAAATACTTTTACTTACCTACGCTTGGTATCCCTAGTGGAGCATAGGCTACTGACCAACATTTTCCAACCTATTCTGTCATGGGCCTTCCTTTCTAGTTCTGTTCAACTGTTGTTCATTATTCTCATTTCTCTCTCCATTCTTCGACATTACTCATATGTTGGTCTTTCACCTTTCCTTTGATATCGAGAATATCAAGTGATGGCTTGTTTCGTAACGCAGCTGGATGCATTCCTCTCTCGAGAAGAATGAATTGAGTAAACTGTACAAAGACTTAGACACGCCCTTCAAGGCTCGCCATCAAAGTACTTGCACTACAAAGTCTGTGATGAATTATTAATTTAAGATATACCTTATTTTAAAGGAATTTTATTCTTGTAAAATCTTTCTAAATATTAATGAAAACGATCAGATAGTTGGTGGATTTGATTTGATCCAAGATTTTCCAAATAAGTCAAATTTACTCGAAAAATTATTTTAAATTACAGTTTGATTACTTCAACTACATATTTATTGAAGTTAGACATTAATACAATTGGATTCTGACTCACTAGATCAGAGATTAAACGTTCATGTGTGAGATTAAAGATCCTAGATTTAATTCCTGCTTGTGGTGGTCATCGATTTGCATTACTGATGAGTCCTTTCCTAGAATATGAGAGCCGTCCAATGTTTCTACACTTAAAGATATTTAAATCATGAATCAGTGAGTGTACGAGACAATCATTAGAAACATGGAAGCACTGGATGGCTGTTTCATCTTAGTATGGGACTTATCAGTACTGCGCATTCACAACCCACGCTCTTCTCGGAAATCAACCTCAGAACCTTCAGTTTCACACGCTAACGCTTGAGCTCTTCAAAGTATTACAATATCTTTAAATGTAGAAACATTGGACGGCCGCTTCATTCTAGGATATGACTCATCAGTAGTGCTCATCGACCATACCCACAAGCAGGAATCGAACCCAGGCTCTTTAAAATAGGATAAGTATATTATTTTTATAAGTAACTCTCTACTTAATGCTCGATTTATTTCAAATTATAAAAATGATACCTCAATAATGATAACTACAGGTAATTTTCATAATTTATTTCCATATTTCATGATTTGTTGTGACCTAGTTCAGTTCACAATGATGAACTGTATTATAAGTAAGTAATTGACACATATACCAATTTTAACCTAACAGGTAATAGTCGCAATCGTTACGAACAAACCAATGAACATGATATGTTGATTCCAGGTCAACCATTGATTTACAATGCAACTGTCACAAATATCAATCGATCTGGTCATGGTATACGTGGTCCACATACAAGTCTCGGTCCTGGTCATTTTCGTTTAGCTGGTAGAGCCCCACTGGCTTATGATGCCACATCAATGGGAACAACCAGTCCAATACAATCACCAAAACCAATCTTAAATGAAAATTTACAATTTTCATTTGACAATGATCATGGTCAACGTACATCCAATCAAAATGAAAAATTCACTAAACCCGTGTTATTTGATCATGAAGACGAGGATGATGTGATTATCAACGCAAAACCGTCGAGATCATGTTTTATGTCATGTTTACAACGAATTTCAACATTCTGTTGTCGATTATTTAAATGTAATACAGATTCACAGAAACCAATGAAAATCTCTCATCTTAGTCAAGAGATAAGTGGGATTAAAGGTCCAAAAGAATTTGCTACCCTTCGTGCGATGGCAGCATTGGCTGCAGCCACAGCGGCAACCGCTGTAGCCGATCCAACAAAAGCTACTCAAGGAGGTAAGTAAATGTACCTACCGTCACTTCATTTCCGTATAAGTTTTCTAAATTTTTCTAAATTGGTGGTTTAATACGATTTGATACACTGGATAAATCACTCGTTCGCTAAGCTGAAGATGTGCTTATGTTGTAGAGCTTTCAATGTTCTATTGAACAACGTCATCAACACAAACACTTCACATAGAAGTCGGTCTGAATTTTGTGCTGATGACTGATGATTGCTCAGCGGAGCAATGAAAACTCCACAACCGAAACATTCCCAGCTCTGAGAACGAAACTTCATCACGGTTATGACCACCTACATAAAAATATCGGTATGATAGATTTCTGTGACATTGATTTTCCTATGTGTCTCCAAATTTTTCTCCTTTGATGTTATTCAAGACAATGTAAGAGGTTATCCGTCATCGATGTCCACTTCCCCATTATTGTTTCATTTTGTCATGGACAGGCTCCTAGATATAACATTATATTCGTCTGAATTTTGAGGAGTACATATTCTACAAGGAGCTTCATTGGTTGACTTAGAATATGCCGATGACATAGTCCTATTTGGTGAAGATGCTAACAAAATGCAGTGTCCCCTAAACACCCTAAGCAACAACACAAGCATGTTGGGGATGCGATTCTATTCTGAACTAGTGATACAGAGAGAAGCAGTTGAGCATGTTGACCGCTACACTTATCTCGGGAGTCTTGTCAGTACTGTTGGCCTGGTTTGTGACGAAATTTCAACACGGATAAAGAAGGCTTGATTGAATTTTGCCAACCTGCGTCATCTATGGCGTAGGCGGGATATCCGTCTGTAAAACAAAGGACGAGTGTACTGCGCAGTAGTTCACTCCGTCCTACTTTATGGCTGTGAAACATAGCCAGTCATAGTAGAAGATATTCGTACGTTGCTCGTTTTTTGATCATAGGTGTCTCCAAAGCATTGCTCGTGTACCCTGAGATAACCGAGTAAGCAATACTGTTGTTAGGAAACGGGTCATAGGTCAATAGATGAAGTATTGAAACTTCTTCAGTTGAGGTGGTTGGGACATGTGTTACGTATGCCTAACCACCGACTGCATCGTCGTGTTATATTTTGCCGTGAAGGAATAGACTGGTAGAAAGCTAGTGGTGGCCAGACCAAAACATGACAGAAATCCATGAAATCATTGACTACTGGACTGAGTCATATTGGTAGGTGTAGGCTACCTGGTTGGGGTTCGTGAGATGATAGTAATTGATGGTTAGAGATCCTGAATGACTAGGCTCAAAAACTTTTGCAATGGCGCAGCTGCATTCATTTATTCTTTGTGTTCTCTCAAATCCTAATGAAAACATATATGGTGATTTTTACAAGTTATTGGTTTTACGTATACTAATCGAAGTTCTGCGTTTCGCTACACTGACTGATTACATTGTTCGATTTGTAGTTTACGCTTTTTTTCTGATCTTGAAAATTGATTGGTGGAAAGATTTTCAGTGAATTTTTATTCTTGTTTATGCAAAGCGTATAGTCTACCATTGCACAACAGTAAGCCAAATCGTTTTTGATCAACATGCTCTTGTTGGGGATGCTAGATCCCCTATAATTCACTTGATAAAGGTCCTAATTTTGGATTTTTTGTTTTCGAGCATGAGCTGATCAGTTGACCTTGAGATTACATTTACCACCCGCAAAATCCTTGACTGTTATTGGTTGATGTGTTAGTTATTTTAGTACGCTATTTTTGTGGCTCTCACAATGACGTTTCTACCATGTTTACATAAACTCGATTTGTGTGCTTGAAAACCTCGATTTTCTGGATGTTTGTAGAATACACTTTCTACGTCTTGTCAAGACTTCTTCCTCTACTAAGTAGGGCACTGGAATGCTCGGATTAGAGTAGCCTAACGTGTCACTGGATCATTTGTCTTTGCTCTCCTGTATCGACTAAGGTGAACTCGTAATATTTTGATAGAACAATGAGAAGACGTAATTGATCTGAAAAATGTGATGTATTTGCGCGCAATACATTTCGAACAATCTGGTCACACAAATTTACTTGTCAAGGCATTTTATATGAACTCATAATAGTTTGAAGCTTGTCAATTGACGAGCATAACAGATTTCATTTAATTTACGCTCGTAAATTATTTTACTTTGATAGACCAATCAAAAACGTGGATTTAATACTTTTAAAATAAGCTATGATTTTCAATGTTCACGTTTCTTACAAATGATAATTCTTCACTAAACATGTTATTAGTTTACAACGATTGATCATCGTTTCAAGTTGCCGATGAACACCATCTCTATGACTGACGCAGCTTCTCACTAGACGTTGAAAATTACCCCTTCAAACTAAACATTTACTTACTTCTGTTACACCTCATGGTTCATACGTAGGCCACCGACTAGCATTAACCAAACGAATTCTGTCTTAGGCCTTCCTTACCAGTTCTACCCAATGGTTGTGTTATCTTTTCATGTCTGTTCGCCAATTCTCAGCGCAGTATCTTCCTTTGATCTGCCTATGATTCAATTTACTTTGAAGATTCCAAGTTTTAACGCTTCATTCTTCATGAGATTTCAGCGTTCGAAGTGTGTAATTTTGTATGGTAGGATAAGAAAGGTTAAGGAATTGTCACATTATCCAATAAGACTATACAACGGCTTAAAGATTACCAGAGTAAATTCAAGGGTATAACCAATGGTTTCTGTACACTTAAAGAAGGGTTTTAATTTACAAATAGCTAAGGCTTTCATAAATTTTGGGGCAGAGTTTTGTAGGCTTGTGTTTTTACACATTTGAAATCAGCAATCAATTACTGTTAGAGCACCATTAGAAACCTGGAAGCACTGGACGGCCGTTTCGTCCCGATATGGGACTCATCAGCAGCGTACATCCACGACTCCTGAACTTCGCAGGATTCGAACATGGGATCTTCGGTATAGTGCGCGAACGCCTTAATAAATCTCAAAATTCGTCCTTCAACAATTCTATACAAAGTTTTGAAGGCTGTCTTGATGTCAATCTTATGCCCTGTCTCAATTATGTGTTTTGCGATCGATGAACATGGTTTTCTGTTTCTCACGATTATCAGCTCATCTGAAGTTAACTGATTTTGAAGCCACTTACGTACATGTTCCATAACCCTTAATTGCAATGTCCGATTACTCCTGCCTATGTACGTGTGTGTCCACATAAACATGTAAATTGATAAATGCAATGAGAGGTTTATGGAATCCTTGGTTATTCATAAATTAAAACCCTCCTTTAAGTGTACGGAAACGATTTGTCATAACCTTGAATTTACTCTGGTAATCTTTAGGCCATTTTATGACCTATAAAGTAATGTGGCCATTTCCTTACTTACTTTTTTACTTACTCCTGTTACCCACAATGGATCATAGGCCGCCCACCAGTTTCCTCCAACCAACTCTGTCCTGGGCTTCCCTCTTCAGATCTGTCCAATGTTTGTTCATTCATCTCATATCATTCTGTATTTCTCGTCGTAATCTGTTCCTTAGCATTCCTCTTTTCCTTTTGCATCGAGGGTTCCGTGTGAGGGGTTGTCTCGTGACGCAGTTAGGTGCTTTCCACAGTGTGTGTCCTATCCACTTCCACCGCTTCTTCCTGATTTCCTCCTCCACTGGAATCTGGTTTGTTCTCTCCCACAGTAGGTTGTTGCTGATGGTGTCTGGTCAACGAATACGAAGTATTTTGCGTAGACAACTGTTCATAAACACTTGTATCTTCTGGATGATGCCTTTCGTAGTTCTCCATGTTTCCGCTCCATACAGTAGAACTGTCTTGACATTTGTATTGAAAATCCTGATTTTGGTTTTGGTTGATATTTGGGGTTCCAGATATTTTTCAACTGTAGAAATGCAGCCCTTGCTTTGCCAATCCACGCCCTCACATCTGCATCGGATACACCTTGGTTGTCGATGATGTTGCCTAGATATATAAAGGTCTTAACGTCCTCCAAGGCAAATACATCACAATATTTCCGCAGATTCAGTTACATCTTCTTATTTATTTAAAATGAAACCGGACTAAATGTTTTGAATTTAATTTTTTGCTTACTTAACCTATTCATCTAACATATATATATGTGTATATATATATACATATTGTACAATCTATATTATTTCAGATTTGATAATCCCATCAAATTTCTTTGAACCAGGTAGTCGTCAGTCAAACTGTTGTTTTTTTTGCATTTGACAGAAATTGAATTAGAGATTTCTGAAAAAAAGATAGTTTTATATCGATCTGTTTATGTATATTTATACATGTTTATATTTCATATGCTCCCCGTATTTGATTACATCTACCGTGTTTTTTGGTTGCATTCGACAGAATTGACTAGCAATCCATGATTACTAACCTTACTTTGTTTTTAATTTTTAGTCTCATGTGTGTTGTAGTTTTTTCAAGCTAAGAGTAATTAATGTATATATGTATATATCGATTTGTAACTGTTAAGTCGAAAACAATGAGAGTTGGATTGTTTGTCGCGTATTTGACTGACTGCAGAAAATCGCATTTGTAGTGATGTCTTGTGAATGTTAGCTTTCAATGTTTGATTTCAATGTCATTTAACTTGTCCAAAGTGAATGGTTGGTTTTTTGCTGTGTTCATTCAGAAACAATATTATGTAAATCTTTGTTTGTTGCTTTGGTTTTTTTGACTGGAGTATGGAGGGACATTTTATGGACATTTGAAATCGTCAATTGCGCTAAACTAGATCAACATCATTAGAAACCTGGAGGTACTTACTGCATGATCTTCTAGACTGAGTATGAGACTTCTCAGCAGTATGTACCTACGACACCGCGTGACTAGCGGAGTAAAATTCATGTCTGGTAGTAGACAGTGCATGAATGTTGTGCAACATCATAGGTTGAGTAAAGTTGCGTATTAACATCGCTGGATGTCAGCTCCTGAGTATGTATGTCAAGCGTTGGTATGCGGCATTGAAGGTTCGGGTTTTGATTCTTGTGATTCTGGGATGCACACTGCTGAGAAGTTACATCCTATGATCAGACGGCCATTCAGTGCATCCATGTTTTTATATTGGATCAGTTGATGAAAATAATATTTGTTTAAAACAATTAGTTGCTTTGATGAATTTGGATATTGAAATGAGAAGACGAAGGTTATCAGAATTATGCAATATACATATGCATTACGGGGTTGTGAAGATTGTTAAGTTTCACATTTTTGAAACCATGCGTTCGCGCACAATACCGAAGGTGCTGGGTTCGAATCCTGCGGGGTGCAGGAGGAGTCCCACACCAGGACCAAACGGCCGCCCAGTGCTTCCAGATTTCTAATGGTGGTCTAATATTGATCGGTTCATGGTTTCAACAATATATATATATCTGTAAACTCAGGAGAACAAATACATTAATATTACCGACAAATAAACAGGGTTTCAATTTTCGTGCGTACAAGGCTTCTATGAACCTAAGTATATACTTTTGAACACTTTTATGCATCAAACTACAAAGATTTATTTGATAATCAGTTTCAATCAAATGTTTTCGTAACGGAGGAAGCAACATACTCAACTATTCTGTATTCATATGTGATCATTAGGATTGATTTAGTTGTTCCTACTTACTCCCCATAAATTTGTACTGCCCATATAAGCAAATTGATAGATGCAGTGGGATGTGATATGAATGTTAACATGTTGTCAGAGATTTTGGCGATAATGATGAGTTCGTCTGCGTTAAATATCTTTTTGATAGCTAAATCTTAAATCTTCATTTCATCATGAGACTATTTGAGTTACCTTTACATGGTAAGGGTAATATGGACCCATTCTGTGCCGATTGCCTCAAAATACACATTATATCATATATTTGTATCGACTTGATATGATGTGAATAGCCGGATAATCCAGGTGACGTGTCTTATCTTACCGATCATGTGTTTATGCCTTATTCCTAGATGATATCAAACTCAGTAATCAAGTTGTAGACACTGGTGCTTTCCACTGAAATCGTAAACCAATCATTGAATGATCACCATTAGAAACCTGGAAGCACTGAGTGGCCATTTCATCCTAGTATGGGACTCTTCAGCAGTGCACATCCAAGAGCCTTGATACTCACAGCAATCAAACCCAGGAACTTTGGTCATCAAAAAGAGTTCAGTATACTTGATTCTATTCACTTTAATCAGTTTGTTGTAATATTTAGAACAACAAACATCTTACAGCAAATTTTGTGGGTACGCGGATAGGGCATAAAACTCTGATAATTTTCATCTTCTTATAGTATTATCCAAATTTTTGAATGCTTCAGTTGGTGTTCTGTTGAATATTTTACATAAGTCTGTGTTTGTTTTCTGGTGTTGATATTAAAGACAACATTTTAAATAATCTTTATTGAAATGTATACATCTTGATCAAATGACCATTGCATGAATTGGAGGTAAGAGTTTGAGAGAAAATTCGTATTATGACTAGGTGTAGAATTCATACAGGGCCTCTTTGTTAGATGGAGAAGGTACTGGGTTTAATTTTTAATATGAAAACTTATATTTCGATTCTGGTACAATGAATTAACGTGTGTTTATCGCATAATATTGGCCATAATAAAAATCTTACTAAAATTTGTAAAATATACACTGATGTCTATATTTCTGTAACTTTAAAGCATGATACACAATGCCAACTTACGCCGGTTAAACCCAACTGCCAGCATTCTCCAAACTACTCTGTCCTGAAAGTGTCTTTCCAGTTCTACCCGACTGCTGTTCATTCCCTTCACGTCTGTTTTGGATTCTTTTTAGTCTACCTCTTTTCGTTTGATTTTGAGGATTCCAGGTTAGGACTTGACTCGTGATACAGTTAGGTCCCATATCCTGCTTCACAGATTTCCCTTATTTCGCCCTCAGTTGGAATCTAGATTGTTCTTCTGCACAGCACGTTTCCGCTAATGGATCCGCTGTGTCTGGCGTACACATCTGTTAATAAATGCCTGTATCTTTTGAAAAATGGATTTGTAGTTCCCCAAGTTTTCCATACAAAGAATAGAACAGTTTAGACGTTCGCATAGAAAATTCTGACTTGAGTGTTGGCTAGCAGACAGTTTTTCTAAGTTTTAGATGTTCTTCAGGTGTAGAAATGTCACTGTCACTTTGCTAATCCGTGTGTTCACATCTACATCAAATCCACCTTGTCTGTTAATAATGCTGTACTGATATTTAGAGGATTCCACATCTCCCAAGGCTTCTTCATCGAAATTGATTCGGCTGGTGTATGTTGCGTTGCATCTGCGAATCTCGTCTTTTTTCCCTTGTTTATGTTAAGGACTACTGATGCGTAGGCTTCTGTTGTACTAGCCGACGTCATCTGCATTTGCTGTTGTGTGTGTCAATGAAAACGGACCTTCGGTCTTGAGCGCGAATCCTTCGGGAAGTAGGAGTCCTAGATGTGCACTGCTGATGAGTCCCATTATATAAGGACGAAACTGTTGTCCAGTGCTTCTTTCAGGTTTCTAATGGTGACCGAACATCGATCGATTCACAATTTTAAAAAGTCACTCAACAATCTCCACAACCTCATAACGTAAAATCGTGTATAACTTGACCAATGAGCTATACATTTACACATTTCTAACCGTAGAACAATAATTATTCTCCATTTTTTTTTGATCACGATTTAAATTTTTACGATTATATGCCTTTAAACTGATGCATAAAAGTGATTAGACTGTGCTATTAAAATACAGTATTTTTCATAGACTTGATTACGTAACAGTCGTTTCGTTACAATAGTCCCACTTAATATACATATATATACATAAATGTGACCTTGAAATCATGAATAAATCATTGTTTGATCACTATTCGAAACCTGGAATAAGCACTGGGAGGCGGCTGTTTCGTCCTCGTATTTGACTCATCAGCACTGAGCATCCGCAAGTCCTGCTATTCGTACAGGCTTAGAACCCAAAACCTTCAGTCTCGCGTCAGCGAACGGCTAATATCCGGATCGCTGAGCCAGCCGGGAAACAACGATATCTAACTCTGATCTATCATTCATGATTTCAAGATTCAAACTACAATCTCCATGATACTCTGCTAGATATAACATTATCTTCGTTCGACTTTTCAGGAGTCGACATTCTACCAGGAAAATCGCTTATTGACTTCGAATATGCCGATGACATATTTCTATTCGGTGAAGACGCTGACAAAATGCAGAGTCTTCTGACCACCCTAAGCAACAATGCAAGCATGTTCGAGATGCGGTTCTCACCTTCGAAATGCAAAACGTTGCTTCAAGGTTGGGTCGCATTGGAACCTGAACTAGTGATAGGGAGTAAAGTAGTCGAGTGTGTAGACCTCTTCACATATCTGGCGAAATTCCAGCCCGGATACAGAAAGCTCGATTGGCTTTTGCCAACCTGCGTCACTTATGGCGCAGGCGAGATATCCCCTTGCTAACCAAAGGAAGAGTGTACTGTGCAGCACTTCGCTCCGTCCTACTATACGGATGCGAAACATGACCGCTTAGAGTAGAGGACTTTCGTAGGTTACTAGTCTTCGATCATCGGTGTCTTCGAAGCATTGCTCGTGTATCCTGGGACAACCCTATAAGCAATGCTGTCGTAGGGGTGACAAATCAATAGATGAAGTAGTAAAACGTCATCAGTTGAGGTGGTTGGGACATGTGTTACGTATGGCTAACCACCAACTGCCGCGACGTGCTATGTCTTGTGGTGTAGGAGTAGGTTGGAAGAAAGATATGAGCGGCCAAACCAAAACATGGCAGAAATCCATGAAGTCACTGACAAGTGGACTGAGTCATGTTGGTAAACGTAGGCTACCTGGTTGAGGTCCGCGAGACGATAGTCACCGATGGTTAGAGACCTTGAATGACATGGCTCAGAATCGTTCAGGTGCAATCGCTCAGGTGCATCCACTCTTTGTGTTCTCTCTCAAATTCTAACCTTCTGAATTCCTCATCATCTCTATCTTTCTCCTTCTAAATTTATCTCATTGAATTATACTTTTCGAATCCTTATCTTCACTCCCTAATCTTCTCCATTACTGCTAATGCTACCACTATCGCTATCACTCTTTTGGATTTGAACTGACAGTTGCACCTCTGTGCTGACGTGGTATGGCAACCTGAACTGATGTCCTTACGTACGTACGAAGTTCTGCGTTGTATTACTCTGTCTGTCTGTCTGTCTGTAATACTCTAATACAAGAAATATATCTAAGAAATATATATTTATCTATATTCTCACAGTTAAACTGATACAATTAGATCATCCTGATGTGGTTACAGAAGACTGTAAGTGTATTGTTTTGATTTTCGTCCCTGTACGGGTTTTTCTTTATTCTGTCATTCAATTAACAAACACATTGATCATTTATTTACTAACAAAAATGTGTTTTTCTGACAAAGGAAGCAGAGTGAATTAGTGAGCAAGCGAGAGAGACATAGAGAGAGGCAAAAAATTGACTGAGTGCATGCCCATTTTCCTTCATGTTTTTATGTCGATTACATAACATGCTAGAGATCATCGTTTCTTTCAATGTATTTGTGATTTGTTATTTTTTGTTCTGCTCATGTACATACATATGTTCTGTCTATTTTAAGATTGATTTTCTCTGTTGAGAAATTAAATGTCTATGAAAATTTTCTTTGTCGTCATTTAAAACACAACATATTCAATGTGTCAATAGAATTTGAGACATTGAAATTCTGCTCAATGGATATTGAACAGATATGGATATTTAAAAAAAAAATTATTTGCATGAACGTAACAAAAGAAGTTAATAACATAGAAAAAACAATCTTCATTGTTAAATTATTTTTTTAATAATTGAACAAAAATGATTAATGAATTTGTTTAAATGTTATGATTGTATGTACTCATTTTTTGGATCTCAACTTATTTTTCTATCTTAGTTAGTTTTTGTTGTACATGTAAAATCAGGATTTCGGGATTTTCAATGAACAACTAGATTAGATATTGCGATGATGCTGGAGTAAACTTGTAGCTCAGATGGATGATTCTGATGGTGGTGTTTGGTTCTCTGAGCTGCGGATGTAGTTTGGTTGGTTGTGGAGTTTTCATTGTTGGTTCTTCTGCTGAACAACATTATCATCAGCAGCATAAAACTTCAGATCTTGATCGAGGTTAGCAGAACAAGCTATACATGTCAAACGGGGAGAAATTCGAATGCTGATGATGTTGTTCAGAAGAACAATGAAAGCTCCACAACCAAACTACATCCGCAGCTCAGACAACGAAACACCACCATAGAGTAGATATATTTCACATTTTTTTAAAAAGGATTTACATTGGTGCATTAGGTAAATCAAAGATAAACAGGGGAATTTTCTAGATTGAAACATCCGTCGAAATAATGAATCGATCATTGTTAGATCACCATTAGAAACCTAGTAGCATTGAAAGATGGCCATTTTGTTCTGGTATTTGGAACTCATTAACTATGCAAATTTACTAACCCCTCTCGTGGGAATCCAATCCAACACATTCAATCCCATGCGTGAACGACCGACCTCTTGAGCAGTGTGAGTCAGCATTTAACGGTGTCAATGTTTGATGACTTCAATCAATCTAATCTGAATAGCACAATCCCATCCCTTTTCTTCGTTGGGTAACTATCTACACCTGTTAGGTTTGAATCATACTCGTCACAGATTACAGGTTCTTAAGTGGCCGTAGCTGCTACCTTGACGTGGTGGTCGTGCTTGCCTACCGTCATGACCCAACCGAGCTATATTGGCTGGAACATATGTTCCTAAAGGTTCTACAGTGTCAGGCAGGTCGAATGATGAGACTAAAAACAGCTACTCTAGGTCTGAGGGCGAAGTCGTACTGCTGACTGACTGAAGAGGGATTTGACAGCAGTAAGGTGTTTCCCTCGGACAGCAACCAGCATCTGCAGTGATTCTGCCTTCTGACAAGGAAGGAAGGGTTAGAAGAGGTCGACACTAAAAATGTCACACCTCACCCTACCTCACAGATTTCCGTCTCCGTCGGTAATGGTGCCCACTAAGGGCTTTCAAGAGCGGAGCTAGTACTCAAAACACCCTTCATAAAAAAGCCGTGAGTGACCAGCCTCAAGCAGTTGTCCTTTTGGCTCTGCGGTCATGCAACCAGGTCTCTAAGACCAACACTAATCTATCTTCCTTTTCAGGTTCCTCAGTTAACAACCTTCCACGGTGTGGGCAGCCGGGAACTGACAACCGCTGTCATACCCATAACAGCACACGAGAGACCAAATTGGTCATAATCAAATCCTCCCTACACCCACCCATACCTCTCGTCTTAATAGTGGCAATCTAACAGTGAACGAACGATTTATCATTTCAAATGAAACTCAACAATCTTCATAACTGTATAATGAAATGCCATAAATTAAACGTAAAAAAATCTGTTAAAACTTGACCAAAAAGTGAGCATTTAGATATAAAAAAACGTTCATAAGAATTTATAATTAATGAAATAGATTCTGTATACAGACATTGTTAATTACATACAATTTTACCAATACAATCTTGCTTTCAATTAGATCTTCATTAGGCATAACTCTCTCTCTAATATACAGGAATATTATGATAACATGAAAAACTCAAACCAAATCAAGGCAATTTATTATGATTAAAAATCATAAATGAGTCATTGTTAGACCATCATTAGAAACTTCGGAAGCTTTAGAAGGCCGTTCGATACCGTCACAATGGTTGTTCGGAGGTATGGGCGGGTTTCACTCGAAACCGAAGGTCCTGCTTCCGATTTCCGCGAATAGTGTGAGGGTCATGAATGCACACTGCTGCTGTGTCTCCTATAAGGATGAAATGTCTGTCCAGCTTTCGATAACCGGTCTAACAATGATTTATTCATGACTTCAATTAGAGCTAAAGATTTTTCTTGTTAAGTCCAGTATCATTTCAACCATTTAGTTGTAAACTTTTTGATTACAATTTGTCAAGTGAATATTTCTTTGTCCTAATGAATATGTATATGTATGTTACATTTTCAGTGTTTCTTTTAATCTCATCCTAAATAAATCATGCTTCATGTTATGAGTAGTATGTATCTATGTCAATAATTTATAGAAAGTTACCATTTTCCTTGTTCTTCCTCTTTGTTTAAATTCTAACTTTCTCGAACTTTCCAATGCACGCCAATTATGAAAAAAACAAATAACCGAACAGTGTGTAGATGTGATGTTTATTGTAAATATTTATTTGCACGATGATTTCCATGAATGAATGAATCAGTAAACGAACGAACGAACGAATCCATAGTGGTCTATCCGTGCTGTTCAATCTCATTCTAGTGTCACGTTGGTCCCAATCTCTTTTTCTCTTGTGTGTGCAAGTGTTTGTGTACTAGTTGTGTAGTCATTTTACAATGTTTTACTATTTACTTTGCCTTACATCCAAACTTAACCTAACTAACGACTAACATTTAATTGTCAGTTTGGATTAGAAGTAGTTTGGAATCGTTCTCTGTCTCTCTGTGTGTGTATACATATATATATATATGTGCTTATTTAAAAAATGTTGAATTGACAAGACAATACAATCAAGTAGGATTCTTTTTGGCCGCCCTTTTTTTATTCAAATTAAGCGCATTTGTTTGAATATCATTCTCATGTTGTTTTCTGCCTTTTCAATGCTTTATTTTTTCCCCCCTGGTTATTTCTGCATGAAACTCGGTCAAACTAACCTGTGTCTCTCACTCTTTCCAATTGAATCTGATCCCACATTCAATACCGATGATGATTGAATCATGTCAAAAATTGTAATATTAGATGAGGAACAAACGAAATCCATTCAATTGGATCGTCCAGCCAGAGAATTATTAATTTGGTCGATACTGGTTGGAAAATTACGTATGGCTGAATTATTTTGGACTATGGAAAAAGTAATTAGAATTTTTATTTTTTTTCTCGAGTTTTTTGAACGATTTTTTGTTATGTGTCTAAGAAGGATTTGATTTTGACCAATTCGGTCTCTCGTGTGCTGTTACGGGTATGAGGGCGGTTGTCAGTTCCCGGCTGCCCACACCATGGAAGGTTGTTTCTTGAGGGACCTGAAAAAGAAAGGTAGATTAGTGTTGGTCTTAGATACCTGGGTGCGTGACCGCAGAGCCAAAAGGACAACTGCTTGAGGCCGGTCACGCACGATCTTTTTATGAAAGGTTTTTTGAGTATTAGCTCCGCCCTTGTTTAAAAGCCCTTAGTGGGCACCCTTACCGACGGAGACGGAAATCCGTGAGGTAGGGTGAGGTGTGACATTTTTAGGGTCGACCTTTTCTAACCCTTCCTTCCTTGTGAGAAGGCAGCATCGCTGCAGATGCTGGTTGTCCGAGAGAAACACCTTACTGCTGTCACACCCCTCCATCACAGTCAGCAGTACAAGTTCGTGCTTAGACCTTGAGTAGCTGCTTTTAGTCTCATCGTTCTCCAACCGACTTGCCTGGCATGGTAGAACCTTTAGGAACATATGTTCCGGCCAGTATAGTTCGGTCGGGTCATGACAATAGGCAAGCCCATTCACCACGTCAAGGTAGCGGCTACAGTCGGGATTGATTTTTTGTATGATTTTTCTTATCATTTAATTACCTACTGATTTCGGTTACCTTTAATGGATGGCTGACGAGTAGCATTCTCTAACCTACTCTGTTTTGTGCCCTCCTTTATAGTTCTTTCAAATCACTATTCATTCTCGCCATGTCTGTCTACAATTCGCAACGCAATGCGTTCCTTGTTGATAACTGGTTGCCTTTGGCCAAGGGGATTTCAAGTTTTAGAGCTTGCCCTATCCACTTGCAGTGAAGTTTCTTAGTTTCTTCCTCAGTTAGAATCTGGTTTTTTTCTCTCGCGAAGTAGGTTGTTACGGATGGTGTATGGTCAACAGATCCGAAGTGTCTTGCGCAGACATCTGTTAATAAACATCTGTACCTGTTGAATGATGCCTTTCGAAGTTCTCTAAGTTTCCTCTACATACAATCGAACAGTTTTAACGTTCTTAGTGAGAATAGTGATTATAGTGTTGACTGGAAAACAGTTGTTTTAATTTACAGCTATTCTTCAGTTGTAGCAATGTTTCCCTTACTTTGTTAACGCCTTATCACATTCGTAGGTATCTTTTAACGAAGAATATCTTAGAACTACAAGACATAATATATTTTGTACAAATATTGATAATCGAATGATTTCCAGCAGTAATGTTAGCATGCATACTTACAGAAGTATGAGTAATGACAATTTTTACATGGAACGATATGTTCTGAATTATTTTGGCAGTTATTTTTTTCAAAAGTTTAAAGTTGAAGATGAATAGCTAGTCTGCTAATAAACACACTTTAAAATATAATGGATCAAACTCATTTGAATCCACTCAGTTGTATTGATCAAATGCGAAAGCTGAATACAGTTTCTTAACTTTGTTAAATCATAAATCAATCAATATTAGAACACCATTAGGAACCTGGAAGCAGTGGACAGCCGTTTCATCTTGGTATGGGACTCATCAGTGGCAGTGCGCATCAACGACTCTTGCAACTCCCAGGATTTGAACCTAGGACCTTCAGTTTTTCACGCGAACACTTAACCTCTGGACCACTGGGCTGGTATCTAACTGTAATCAGTCAAAAGAACTCGTTTATTTCAAACAATATCATGGAGTAACGCATCGAATATCAGTAGTCATTACAGCTTGCTTTTATTGACCTCTGATTTCGATATAAATTTAGACCTGGAGACGTTTATATAGTTCCGTGTGGCAAGTCTGTCAGAAGAGTTAGTCATGAGTGCCCTAATAGGCTCTACTTCGAAGAAATCCAAGTCGTCGAAGCCGAAAATGCCAGCTTGTCACCCGCCAGCGATCAACATGATCAGAGCCGCAATATTGGCATTGAAGGGACGTATGGGTAGCTCGCTTGCGACTAATAAAAAGTACATTGCTTCAAACTATAAGTTTGATGTCGAGAAGCAGGCGGCACACATTCGTCGTGATATTGTTCATGGCGTCGAGAAAGGTGTTTTGGTTCGAGTTGGAAACAAAGGCAAGGGTGCATCTGGTAGCTTCAAAGTCGCTGAGAAGAAAGTTGCTGAGGCAAAGCCGAAGCTTCCAAAGCTTTTTTAAATCATAAATCAATCAATATTAGAACACCATTAGGAACCTGGAATCAGTGGACAGCCGTTTCATCTTGATATGGGACTCATCAGCGGCAGCGCGCATCCACGACTCCTGCTTCTAGCAAGATTCAAACCCTGGATCTTGGATCTTGAGCGTGAATGCCTAACCGCTGAACCACTGGGACGGTATTTAACTGTCCATTGCTTACACTGTCAGAGAGCAACTCATCACATATCAGTACTCATTATAGCTTGCTTATATTGACTTCTGATTTTGAGATACAGTTTGACCTGAAAACGTTTGTGCAATTCTCTCAGTTTATCAGTTTTCACTAATGATTTACATAAATGGAGGATCACAATGGTTTTGGAAGTTTGATACGTTCGACAAGCAACACAATCGATGTGTTCAATGCTCAGTGAACTTGAAGTGTGTCGATTTACTGCTGCTCGGTAATTAGCTCGTCTAGACAATCGTTTCTAAATAGCATCTGACGGTTTATAAATCAGAAGGAGAACTCATAGTGTTGAATACGTTTATTTGGGACACACCAAAAAGCGAAGTTTAAAAGCAGCGAATAGAGCGAACGAAACGACGTGAATTGCAGAAGCTCGTAGGAGAAGGCTAATGGGCTAACTCCAAGAGATAGTCAGACAGACATGTGACCAACGAGGTAGGCATTCACACACATGAATAAAAACGACGAGTAGTTGACCAGATCAAATGACAAGTGGGACGAGAGTCATGTGAGCTCATCATACAAACCAGACAATAATAATAAGAACGAATGGTACATATAAATTGTTGCTCCCAATACAAATGGCTTCGTTAAATGAATTAACCGAAAGGGCTGAACCAAATTAAATGTAAGCGAACTGGAATGAATATATGCGGAGGCACTACACACTTTTTTTAGGTTACAATAATCAATATTTGTGCAATTTGTACATTTTTACTGAACAGTTCAAATGATCAAGATCAAGGCTGTTATTCACCTAAACTCTATATATAATCTGTTTGTTTTTTTTAATTAATTTACAGGAACCTATAGCAGCTGCTCTATTGGCTTCAATTTTATTGACATCGTTAGGGAATAAAACTGATGATTTCACTGACAAAGAGGATTATAGAAGTTTTGCAAAGTAAGCATTTTTTCGTTTTTGTGCATTGTGGAGTGTTGCAGAGATTGTTGAGTTACCTTATTGATATCATGAATCGATCATTGTTAAACAATCATTAGAAACATGGAAGTACTAGATACCCGTTTCTTCCTGGTACAGGGAACTCATCCGGAGTGTGCATCCTCGACTCCTGCTACTCTCTCTCAGGATTCAAAACCACGACCACTATTAGAAACCTGGCAGCACTGTACTGCGGTTTCGTCCGGGTATGAGACTCATCAGCTGATCCACTAATCTTGCTACTCTCAGGATTCAAAACCTGGGCACACGAACGCGTAACCTCCGGACCACTGAGTTGGCTTCCGATGGGTGTTTATGTCTAACTCTGATCAATCTAAGGATTTTACGCAACCTCACCGATTTGTCTTTTGTAATTAGTTACTATACCCGACAGTGTTGAACTCCACTAGTCACATCTTTTCACTAGAACTCCAGGGATTTCCTCACAAAGCTAGTCACTAGTAAGCACATTGTACAACTATTCATTATTGAGTTACCGAGGTTGCTGTTTTTTACTGAAATCATTAATCAGTTATTGTGACTTTTTTCAGCCAATAAATACACGTTGTAGACTTGACAACTCAATTAGGCTTAGTAAGTAACCAGATTTACGCAATAAGTTATATTTTCAGTTAACCAGTCCCATTTAGCAAGTGTACATACTGTACAGATTGCTTCAGGATTGACTTTAGGTGACAAGTATTTTTGACAGAAGTAAAAAGTAGCTAGTAGTGGAACATAAGGACGTGCTTATTGTTCTGTTAGAGAATATCAACTATAGGATGCAGGTACATTCAGTTGAAAAAGAGTCCTGAATAGGATGAAACGCCCATCTTTGATTCCACTACTAACCACTGTCTATCTTTGTTAATAATTTCTTTGACAAATCTAAACGTTAAGTGAGAAGATGTGACCAGTTGAGTTCAACCCTGTCGAATGTAATCCCTAATAACCGAAGACAATTGGGTGAGGTTACGCGAAATCCCTAGATTTATCAGAGTTAGATATTAACACCCGTCGGAGGCCGGCCTTAGCGGTCTAGGGGTTAGGCGTTCGAATACTGAGAGTGGGAGGATTCGTGGATGCGCACTGTCAACGAGTCCTGCTGTTTAGGGCTGTCAGGTTTCTGATGGTAGTCTAACAACGATGGATTCATCATCGGTTCTCGGCTCTCTGATATTCTCGAAACTGTTACGAGTTCACCTTACTCAGTAAACGGAACGAATATCAACGGAGCATTCCCACGAGGATGTTCTCATTTTTTGTGGCTGGGTGTGGTGGCTTGAGCCTGTAATCTAAGTACTACTTAGAGGCTAGGGTGAGGGGTTTCGCATATGAGTGCTCATGTTGATCGGTCATCCATGCTAAGCGCGGAACCGATATGAATGACCTATCGGTTGTTCAGGTCGTCGTCTACAGAGGAGGAAACTGGCCCACAGGGGAATTCATTCCAATGAAACTCATCATTAATCATTGCCAATGTTGTATAAATTATTATTTATTTTAGAGAGGTTCCACTATTTTAATTATTATCACTATTATTATCATCTTTTACTTGTCATTCTAACAGAAATTTTCAAGAACGCGCTGAAGGTGTGCTAAATGAATGTTATCGTGAAGATGAACATCGGACACAGTTAATTATTAATCATGAATTAATTTATTATGGACGTAGTTCAGTGATTAAATTAGCTGCTGAAGGTCAAAGTATCAAATTTATGGCACATCCATGTTGTCAAGATTTTCTAACTAATACATGGAGTGGGAATTTATCAACAAAGAATAGTGTATTTAGGGTAACTGAGAAAAATGTATTGTATAAACTGTGTTATGATTGATTTTATCTTTACTCAACTTATTAATTTACTCTATTTTCAGGCATTGTTTTGGAGGTTTGTGTTTTTACACATTTGAAATCACCAGTCAATCATTGTTAGACCACTATTAGAAACCTGGAAGCTCTGAAAGACGGCCGTTTCGTCCTGGTATGGGACTACTCATCAGCAGTGCGCATCCACGACTCCTGCTCATCGCAGGATTCGGACCCGGGGCCTTCGGTATTGTGCGCGAACGCCTAACCATCGGACCAAGGGGCTGGCATCCAACGGTGTTACTGTCTAACTCTGATTGATCTAGGGTTTTTGCGCGACCTCACCCATTTGTGTTTGGTAGTTACTGCCTACACCCGACAGGGTTGAACTCTGTTGGTCATGTCTTCTCAACTAGAACTCTGTTCTGTGCCTTCCTATCCAGTTCTATCTGATTGTTGCGCATTCTTTTGATGTCTACTTTCAATGCTCGGCACAGTGTGTTCCCTTCTCTTTGAAGATTATAAGTAAAGGATAGTCCTTGTGAGGCAGTTGTGCGGTTTCCACAACATGTGTCCTATCTACCTCCAGGACGTTTCCCCTTACTTCTACCTCAGCCAGAAGCTGGTTTGTTCACTCACACTATGGACTGGGGCTGATAATGTTTGGTAAACGGATACACAGTATCTAGTGAAAACAACTTTTAAACAACACTTGCATTTTTTGGATGATGGTTTTTGCAGTTCTTCATGTTTCTACTCAATACTTTAGTACGGTTTTGGCGTTTATATTGAAAATTGCGACTGTGGTGTTAGTTGACAATTGTTTTCAGTTCCAAATGTTCTTCAATTGTAGAAATGTTGCGCTTGCTTTGATAACCCATGTTTACACATCTGCTTCAGGTCCACCTTGTTTATCTCTGATATTGTTGCATGGATATTAAAACATTTCCACGTCTATTCGAAGCTTCTCCATGAATGTGGAGACCCTATAGGTCTTACATTTTCCTTTAAGACTTACTACTGCAGCGGCTGCTATACTGGGCATCTTCTCTTGTATTTACTAATGTGTGTGGAATAAAAGGGGTAGGTCACGTAAAAAGTCCAAATCGTTTAACTGTATTCGCGCTATTCGTGGTATTGCGTACTTCCATTGAGAATTTGACGTCTATATTATCCAGTGAACCATCATGAGAGAAAGAAAGGGTGAAAGTGAACACTGTTTCCTAGCACTGGTCTTAAATGAATTCAATTTGTGAGCTTCCCACCTTGTGCACGATTTTGATGTTTAATTCATCATAGGAATTCTGTATGATCTTGACTAGCTTCGGAGGTACACCCTAGTGTCTGTCATCCCATCCACGCTATCAAACGATTCCTCATAGTCAAAGAAGTTGGTGTATAGTGGTGAATTCCATTCTGTTGATTGTTCCACAATGACTCATAGTGTCAAGGTTCGATCGGTTCGATTCGCTTGCTAAAAAAAACCCTAAATAGAACAACTGATTTAAACCAAAAATATCAATATAGGATAAATAAATTTCGTATCAGAATAACTTTCTATTCAACAGCTGACGGCAGTCTGTGAACTGAACGAATTCATGTTATTCTGTCAGAATATTTGTACTTCATTCACTCAAGTTTTTACATAAGAAAAGTTAGTTTCTATAGTAGTGCGCATCCGCGACCCTCGCTCGCAGGTATCGAACTCAAGACTTTCGGCACCACAGGCGAATGCATAACCCTGTATACCACCGAGCCTATTACCGGCAGGGTTAAATGTCTAACTTTAATCCATTCCTGATAGTTACGCATGATCGTAAACACATCAACTTGATATGCTTGAACTATCGCGAGTTTACCTTAGTCGGAAAACAAGAGCGAGGATCGAGGATCCGGCGACAAGACATGCTACTCTAAACCGATTTTCTCAAGCCCCATTGAGTGAAAGAAGAAGACTTGATATGAAGTAGAACCTATATTCCACAGACATCCAAAAAGTACGAGGTCCGAGTCCAGAAGAGGATAAGGATCCCGGACTGGGACTCCGGGACCGGGTCCTGGTTGTGGTCATAAAACGTTACAGACAATGCATATCTATTCATTTTGGTCGAATAGGAAACAGCATCAAAGTCTGTGACATTGACAGTTAAGACGACCAATAGGAAGTAACATTTGAACTGACACTGATAGTCAGGACAACCAATAAGAAACGACATTGGAGCACATGAAATCGATATCTAAGACGACCACAAAATTGACCAGTAGAAATTAACCAATAGGAATCGACCAGTAATTCTCTTAGGATGATGGATGAATATCCTAACACTGATATTTCACAACCTCACCCATTGTGTTCCGGTAAGTAACTGCCTCACACTCGTCAGGATTGAACTCCATTGGTCACAGTTTTTCAGTTTCCTCAAGCTCTACACTCATGTTTACGGTCAATTTTATTTGTTCGAAACAGCATTCCTTATCAAAATAGAATGGTGTGAATTAGTATTAATAATTATAGGCAACTTAGAGTTGGTATCATGCGGTGTGTTGTTAAAATCGAAATATATATTAGTTAGTGTTATATAAAGCTGAAAGTTTCCCTATGACACCAGAGGTTTATCATAACAAATGTTGTGTATGGTGTGACATTACTTTGAACAAGTTTTGCTAACAGTCCAAAAACCACTTTAGTTTGCAGGTTAACCCTGGTACTTGTCTTCCAACATTCTCTGGCGGGGGCCAATGTCACGGGGAGGCGCCATTAATAACGATGGGTTTGTGATAGTCATGTAAGCGGACTGGGTCAAATTAGCCTATTCCGGCTGTGCCTTTGGATTGACGACTTGATCATGGATCGAAAATCATCACTAGAGATAATATGAATGTTTAATCAGGGTGTCTGGTACTTATGTGATGGTTGCTTCACACGATTGAACTGTACTGTTTACGTTGTAGTGTCAACATGTGGGCAATCTCTTTGGTTCTCTTGGGAAAATCAATCTAAAACTGCCCTCACCGATTTTAAGGTTAAATTTTTGTATAATTGTTTAAATAAACTGTTTGCTTGTCTCTCGTTCTCTCTCTATGATTGTTTATATGTTATAGTAAGTAGTTGTTTCATGAACATTTCAATTTCTTATTATTATTTCAGTATATTATGGGTGTTATCTGCGGTTTGACTATGCCATTTCTCATACCAAAAGTTATCTTATCCAAACCGAAAACAAGTCCAACTACAGAAGGAGAAGTAAGACAAATGCATTTTGATTGATCTAATGTGATACAGCATCATCTGCTTGCTTTTAAACACAAAAAAAACAACAGTATTTCTCTGTACACCAAAATATTTAGATATTAGTTAATGTAGTGTAGTGGAATTCGAAATGAATGCTGATTTCCAATTCTTGGCACAGTGTGTTCCATTCGTCTTCGTCTGTTCGTTTGAAATTGAGGATTACAAGTGCGGCGGGGGGGGCTTCCCTCCAAATTTTGACGCCCTCATCCTGCAGTAGACCACCATAGGTGGAGAAAGTGAAAGGCTGAGAATAAGCAACCTTGCCTAACATAGTGATCTTCACTTGGAACAAGTCTTTGGACAGTCATCCATGCACAGTCTTACAGTTTAATCCGTTATAAGAGTTCTTTCCGAAAAATATTTGGAAGTAGTTTCTATTAAACAATTTTAGTAGTTGAATATACATTAGTAATCATGTTTATATGAAGTAGTAGTAGTAGTAGTGTGGTGCGCGCTACTTATAAGTAGTATATGACGTGAGTGTCAACGTAATTTCTGGCAGCAGAAGATGAGGGAAGATCAAGAAAGGAAGAGTTAGAACACAATGGAATTTGTATGAAACGCATGAATAGTGAGTGAAATGTCAGACAATGGATTGATGATGGATTGAAGATTTGCAAATTAACCGTTTACGATATGGTTTCCCCTATTTTACTGAGTAACTCTGTAATTTTCGTTAAATACAATTCGGTTGCCCTCACCTGTATTCTCCTTCACTACAGTAGTAGTAGTAGTTCTGTAGTTCTCATGAAAAGTCCAAAATGATTTATGACTAACTTCAAAAATGAATTTTTTTTTCCAAAAATTTTCTGTGATAAACAATGAAACAATTAGTTTTACAATTCACTTGTGTAAATTTATTTAGATTAATAATTGAAATGTTAGTGATAAATTACTTTCCGAAATTCTTAACATCTTTCAGTTTAATCCTGAACCCATTTAGAATTGAAAATATAAATATAAACAGAAAATGGAATATCCTATTTACCGAATAATATATGTACACAATTTTACATTTTATTTATGAACGAATCATGGTTAGATCACCATTAAAACCCTGTAAGCACTGAACAGCCGTTTTGTCCTTGTATGGGACTCATCAACAGTGCACATCCACGACCCCTCCTACCAGCATGGTCTCAACCCAGGACTTTCGGTCTTGCGCGGAGGATTTAACCTCTAGACCATTAAGCCAGCATCCAGCGGCATTATTGTAGAACTCTGGTTTTTAGCGCAACCTCAGCCAAGACGTGATTAGTGGAGTTCAACCGTGTCGGGTGTATTTTGTGACTACCTAAGACACTGGGTCAGATTGCGTATAATACTTAGATTGATCAGTTATAGACAATTTCACAGTTGGATCTCGGCTCAATGATCTAGCGGTTAAGCATTCACACTTAACCTCCAGACTACTGAGCTGGTATTCTGTGGTGTTATTACCTTTAAGTTTAATCAATCCACGATATCTCGTAAACATCACCCATTGTGGCTGGTGAGTAACTAACTGCCTCACACAACGACACGGTTGAATTTCTCTTGTCATGGCTTCTCATTAAAACTCCGAGATTTTTCTCACGAAAATAGTCAGTAGTGGGCAAAATGCTATGGATTAAATGAAGTTAGATACTAATACCTTTGAATGCCGGCACAGTGGTCTTGAGATTAAGTGTTTGTGCCTGCGACCGAATTTCCCCAGTTCTATTACTGCGTACGAGGGCCGTGAGTGCACATACTACTGATGAGTCTCTCATTAGGACGAGATGGCCGGGTGGTGATTCCAGGTTTCTAGTTGTGACCTGGTGTGGCACTGATCAGCTTTTGCTTGCGAGATTTCAACCCAGGATCTTTGGTTTTGAATGCAACAGCTTAACTTCTATAACGACATCCGACAGTGTTAATGTTGTCTATCTCTGAAATCGAACCTAATCATTGCTTAAAATTGTAACCCATTTATACAGAGAGATAACTCGATTTGACTGTCATAATGATCAAATCTATGTTATCTTTGCTTTCCTTTGCTTACGTTTTAAAAAAAACACCATGATTTATTTGTTTGACCTAATACCTTCTTACAAATAATCCTCATCTTTGACAATGATTTGTAGAGATTATCTCAAATATAATCTCTACAAATCATGTCTTCTATAAATATAATGCCCTAATTTCTGTCAAACTGTTCATTCAAACGGTGACCATAGATGTGTAAAAATCACGTTTGAAACAATTGTAACCGGATAAAATAATCCAAGCTATTTAAATTATTCTGTCCTGCAAGTTAGAAATTCTATATTTTGAAGAGTTATGGAGTCTCATGCTGAAAGACGAGTTCCTTCGAAAGTCACGATCCGGATGCTTTTTCTGACAACCTTAGAAATTTAGGTACATGGAATGATCGTATAATGTGGGGGACCAGCAGAGTCATCCAAGTTGCTGAAGAAATGAAAAGATGCAACCTGAAGGTGCTTAGAATCAGTGAAACTCACTGGATGAAGGTTGGACAATCAAGACTAGCTTTCAGGAGAGCTAATAACTATTACTGTATTGTATTTTTGAGATGATTCATGAATTAACCAATCAACTGTGAACTCATTACAACTTCATCAATGTATCTAATAAAGTGTATATCAAAACTGGAATCGCCTATTGCAAGTGTATTGAAAAAACAGTTCTTGCGGATGATATTTTTGGAAGGAAACTAACAAAATTTTCGCTTTCAATATAGTTTTTATGAATAAAAAGTTTGCATGATAAGGTTATGGAGATTGTTGACTTACGCTGTTAAATCATAAAATCGATCACTGTTAGACCAGCATTAGAAACCTGGAAGCACTGGACGGTCACTTTGTCCTGGTATCCAACTCATCGGCAGGACTGTGGATTAATCGGAGTTAGACATTAACACCTTTAGATGCCGACTCATCGGTTCAGAGGTTCGGTGTTCGTGCGCAAGACCGAAAGTACTAGATTTGATTTTTGAGAGTAGCGGTAGTCTAGATGAGCACTGTCAGTGAGTCTCATACCACGACGAGATGAATGTCCCGTCAGTGCTTGGGTTTATGAGAGGCTCACAGTGTATGAAATAAAATAATCCATTATCGATAGTAAGCATTCCAAATTAAAATGCTCAGAATCTCGTCAAAAAACTTTTGATCGATTAGATTGTATTACATTGTATCCCTCAGTCTAATAATCTTTTTACATTTATTCGGTTGAAATCTGTGCATATTTGTATGTTAATTCAGTAACAGCTTTCTTACCGGTTTACTACCCATCCTTCTAGGAATCCGGTGCTACCTCAGAACAACAAGGATCTACACAAACTGATCATACGTTAAAATACATGTCACATGCAGAAGATGCTGGAAAAAAAGGGTAAACACTTTTTCTCTTTTTTTTTCTTTCTGTTAAACAATTTTGAAATTCGCTTTTGTTTGTTTGTAATTTTTACGAAAATTTAAATTTTTTGCTAATGGCAATGATTTAAACAAATTTCAACAATTTTCAACGTTTTGATTCAATAAATTAATTTGTACATTGAACAGTATTCAATGTTCAAATTTTTCAAGTGAATATTTCGTGATCTGATTTATAAATATATATAAGTAGGACATCTTTGTTTGAAACAGACTTCATTGTATTCCGTACTAAATTAAGTTGAATAGCGGTTTAGATAATCGCTTCGCTTATGTTTTAACTAAAATCGTGAATCGGCTAATGTTAGAATCCTTAAAGCTCTGGACGGTCGTTTCATCCTGGTATGGGACTCATCAGTGGTAGTGTACATCCACATGTCCTGCACCTCACAGGATTCATACCCAGGACCTTTGGTCTTGTGCGCGAACGCCTAACCTGTAAATCACTGAGCTGTCATCCAATGGTGTTAATTTACTGATTCACATTCGAACAGGGTTGAACTCCACTAGTCACGACTTCTCATTCTGACATGGAGAAGATTCGTCACAGAGATAATCAATAGTGAGTCAGGTAATTTACATAAGTGGGTTGTGGGGTAGTGTAATTTAAAACAATTAGTCCGGTTTTTTTTAGTAAATTTTGATAGAACACAGTGAGAAGATATGAATGATCTACAGAAATGTTGTGATGTATTTGCGCCTTGTACATTTCGAACAATCTGGTCACACATATACACTCTTGTTAAGACATTTAATATGAAGATTAATAAAAGGTCAATTAAATAAAAGTTCAAATAGACATTATGATTACTAGGGTAAATTCAAGGTTATAACAAACTGTTTCCGTACACACAAGGGGGGTTTTAATTTACGAATAGCCAAGGCTTCCATAAACCTTCCGTAGTATTTATCAATTTACATGTTTGTGTGGACACACACGTACATAGGCAGAAGTAATCGGAATTTGCAATCAAGGATTATGGAACATGTACACAAGTGGCTTCAAAATCAATTAACTTCAGATGAGCTGATAATCGGGAGAAACATCAATCGCTGAACACATCTTTGAGACAGGACATAAGATAGACATCAAGACAGCCTCCAAAACATTGTATAGAAATGTTGAAGGAAGAATTTTGGGGTTTATGGAAGCCTTGACTACTCGTAAATTAAAACCCTCCTTTAAATGTACAGAAACAATTTGTTATACCCTTGAATTTACTCTGGTAATCTTTAAGCCTAGGGTAATGTGACAATTTTCCTACCCCTTCTTATTCTTTTCATATTACGTTAATTTTCTCTCTCCTTCAGTTACAATTATCCCCCTTATGTCTATCTGAACTTTTTACTTACTTAACCTTATATTTATCTTCATATAAAATGCCTTGACAAGTACACATGTGTGATCAGATTGTTCGAAATGTGCATAGCGCGCAAATACATCACGTCCTCTCATAGTTCTATCAAAATTAGTGTAACTGTTTAGAAATTAGGGAATTTAATAGAATCTAAATGTTTTCAATTTTTTTCAAAATAACCTGCTTTTAAAAGATATGAATATAAGTCATTGAAGGGGAAGGTGTATGGCTACTTGTGAAATGTTTTGTCGGTCAATGTTAGACCATCATTAGAAACCTGAAAGCATTAGACAGCTTATAATGAAAATTACCATGTGCTCACTAATGACTAGCTTCGTGAGAAAATCCATGGAGTCCTACTGAGAAATCGTGATCAGTCGAGTTCATTTGTATTGAGTGTGAGACAGTTACTGTTACACTTGTCTTTAGATATGCTTAAAACTATTACGCGTTCACCATAGTCGCTTAACGAGAACAAAACCATGAACCGGCGTCCAGATAGACTACTCTGATTCGATTGTCCTAATTGTACCAGCAAGAAGTCTTGAAATAGTGTAGAAACTGTATTCTACAAACACCCAACAAGCACACAATACATTCAAGCACACAAATCGCGTTTGTTTATACACCATAGAGACGTCCTTGGGCGAGTCACAAAAACAGCACACTAAAATGACACAGTAACTAATCACAGCCAAGGATTTTCCTGGTGGGAAATGTGATCTCAAGGTCAACTGATCAGCTCATGAAATAAATCAAAAATAAAGACATTTATCAAGCGAGTTCTGAGGATTTAAAATCCCCAACAGTTACCCACCGAAGACAAATGAGAAGGTCATGCAGTATCGTGGAACGATTGAAATTAGACAATAACACCTCTATATACCGGCTCATTGTTCCGGAGGTTGAGCGTTCAAAGACGAAACAAAAGGTCCCGGGTTCCATCCAGTGCTTCTAGGTTTCTATAAGTTATATACCATTTATCGATTCATGACTTCAAAGAGTAACCCAACAATCTGCACAAGCCTACCAGGAAAATTATGTGTGTTTTCATTACAAATATTAGCTAACTAGCGAGTAATGACAATCATACGATATCGTGGAATGATTCAAGTTACACAATAACACCTCTGGATGCCGGCTTAGTGGTCCATAGGTTAAGCGTTCGTGATCGAGAACAAATGTCCAGGGTCTCATACCAGATTGAATTGACCGTCCAGTGCTTCTAGGTTTCTATAGATTATCTAACATTGTTCGATTCATGATTTCACAGGGTAACTCAACAGTCTACACAACCCTATCAGCTTCGATCGATTCATGGAGTTGCGCAACCTCATACACTATTTTCGGTAGTTACTGTCTACGCCCGAACAAGTTTGAACTCCACTGGTCACGTCTTCTCACCACTAGAACTCGGATAAGATTCCTCATGGAGCTAGTCATTAGTGAGCATAGGTAATTGCATGACGGAGTTGTGAAGATTGTTCAGTTACACATTTGAAATCGTAATACTAATATTAGCATGATAAAAGCATATATGTCAGTTTTTAAAGTTTATTCAACCCTAAAATGATTTATTGTTTCTACCCAAAAACTAATCATCTCTTGATTTTAGTGTTCGAAAAACATTACAAGCTAGAACTTTGGAATATATTTCACAGATTCGTGATTTTTATATGGCACCAGTTGTTCGTTTTGTGTATAATACTGTAAGTTGTTAAGAATTTACTTTATAGTTTCTTTATTTCTGATGATTTTAAACGATGCACTGGTTTAATTTTATTGTTCAAACATGGGTCAATATTGTGTTTCGTTTTATGGACCAGAAATCTATCTTAACTCAAGAGGATTCTATTCACTAGTTTCGTGACGGTTGGTATCCAACGTGTTCTTAGGCTTCGCAATTAGCTCGTCCATACAATCGTTACTAAATAGCGCAAGATGGTTTATAAATCAGAAGGTGAACTTGAAGTTTTCCATACGTTTGTTTTGGTATACCACAAATAGATCAGCAGACTACAAGCACTCACAGAAAACATTGTCATTGGAGCGCCGGAAAGCAAGGAAGCGAGTGAATGGGCGAATGAATGGATGAAGCGAAGCGGAGAAGGCTAGTGTGCCGAATCCAAATAGATAGAGCATGACATAGAATTTAAAATCACACAAAAATAAGACAGACATGTAATAAGCGGGATAGGCATGAACACACATTAATAAAAGTGACGAATGGTTGGCAAGGTCAAAAGTGGGTCATTTATCTGCCTGAAGTCTCTTTGGGACTACTAATGGTTCCAAGCCCGGATAGCGGAGAAGAAGTGTTTGGCATGAGGTTAACGACCTCATTCCGTAGCAAACCAACTCGTTCGAAAACGCTATACAGAAAAATAATAATGCAGACTGTTCAGACTCTGCCCTGGCAGTTAGACGATCTTTATTTAGAAGAGTTATAATGTCTCATGATGAAAGCCAAGTTCCTTCAGAAGTCAGGAGACCGATGCCCCTTCTGATAATCAGAGTAACCAATAATTTAGGTACATAGAATCACAGCATATTTGGTGAGCACGGTAGATCTGATGCAGATATGAAGGCGCTGATTTGCAAACAAGGGTTGCATTTCTACAACTGAAGAACATCCGAAACTCAAAACATCTATCAACCTTCACTAAAGTTAGAATTTTCAATACAAATGTCAAGGTAGTTCTATTTTATGGAGCGGAAACTTGAAGAACTACGAAAGACATCATCCAAAAAATACAAATGCTTTATTAACAGTTGTCTACGCAAAATACTTCGGATTCGTTGGCTAGACACCATCAGCAATAACCTACTGTGGAAGGAAGAAGTCAAGAAGAAGCACTAGAGGTGGGTAGGACACACATTGAAGAAAGAACCCAATCCTGTCACAAGACAAGCCCTTACTTGGAATCCTCAAGGCCGAAGAAGAGGAGGAAGACCAAAGAACACGTTATCCAGATAATCGGTAGCAGACGTGTAGAGAATGAACAGCAATTGGATCAAACTGGAAAGGAAAATCCAGCCCAGAGTAGGTTGGAGAATGCTGGTCGGTAGCCTATGCTTGATGAGAGGTAACAGGCTTAAATAAGTCAACAGTCAATTCTATTCACTTGTCTTAGTAAGTGTCTTCCTCTCACCAGATCACAGTTAAACTCCACTAGTCACGTATTCAAAATAAACTTAAAAACTGTTTAACATTTGCCGTTTTATTTTCAAAATAACGATAACTGTTTTGTTACGTTTCTTCTTTTGTTCACTTTTCAGATTTCCTATATTACATTTCTGATATTATTCAGTTATCTTTTATTAGTGGATTTTCGTATCAATATCACTGTTGTTGAATATATTGTCATAGCATGGGTGATTACATTGTTTATTGAAGAAATTAAACAGGTAATTTCTCTCATTGATTGTGGGTGTGTGTTTTTTGTAAACAGTATTGTTCAGAGAAAGAATATTTGCTCGAAATTGAGTGTAAATCATGCCCACAGTAAGATCGTTCATTGTTCATTGATAAGATTTGAAAGATATATTTTGTGTTTGATGTGTGTAAGATGAATAATGTTATAGAAGTATGTTCAATGAGATCTCTACTAGCTGAAGGTTTGGAATAATGGAGAAGTGTGATGGTCTCAAACAATGATTGTTTAAAGTCTTATGAATCGACTTATTCATCAACTAAATCATATTTGATGAATATGGAGAAATCTTTATATACCTGAGAAGTATCATTGATGAACACAATGAATGCATGGAGCGGCGTCAGAGCATGGACTGCACTTCTACAATTGTAGAATATCTGCAACCCAAAACAACTATCCTTCAGCTAACATCTAATTGACAAAATTTTAATAGAAATAACAAAACAGTTTTATGATATGGAATGGAAACTTGGAAAACTATGAAAACCTTCATCCACAAGATACAGGTGTATATTAACAGCTGTTATCGAAAGATACTGTGAATACATTGGCCAGACACCATCAGCAACCAGCTTCTAGCTGAGTTAGAAATTATCAAGGAGCACCGGAAGTGAATATATGATAAACTTTCCGGAAATCTCACGATTGCATCATGAGGCATGCCCGTACTTGGAAGCCTGAAAGCCAGAGGAAAAGGAAACACATTGTGCCGAAAATCGGAGACACTTATAGAGAGAAGGATCTGGAAAGGAGAGCGCAGGACAGGATCATAAGCCGACTTCGAGTATTTAGCGAGTATTGCTATTATGACGACACTGACAATTGAAAAAAAATTGTAGATTACGCAAACTCTGGTACAGTTTAGCATAATGAAAGTCCCCTAAATAAGAATAATGTTTAACGTAACACTCTTATTTCTTAATCTCTGAATACATTCCCAATTTCTTTAATTTGACATGTATTATGTACCGATGATTAACTTATTCACAACGAAAGATATTCTCTATCCAAAATGAAAGTAGAAGAAGTTCAAGGTTAAAATGGTTGAGAGTATAAGAAACATGAGTTCAGTTTATGTCATGCGGTTCTCCATCAACTACTTATCACTTGAAATATGTTTAGTTGGTAGTTACAGTTGATTTAGTTCAAACCATATTGAATATAAGTGACGAAAATTGAAAATGATGATAAATTTCAAACTAGATTTCTGTTAGGATATTCATCTTAAGAGAATTATTGGTCAATTCCTTTCGGTTAATTCGTACTGGTCAATTTTATGGTCGTCCTAGATATTAATGTCATGTGCTTCAATGTTGTTTCTTATCGGTTGTCATGACTATCAATCTCACTTCAAATATTGCTTCCTATTAGTCGTTTTAACTGTCAATGTCACAGTCTTCGATGCTCTTTCCTATTCGACCAAAATGTATAAATACGCATTGTCTGTAAGATTTTATGACCAGGACTAGGACGCGGTCCCGGATCCCTAGTCCGGGATGCTGATTCTCTTCTGGACTCGGACCTCGTACTTTCTGGATACTTGTAGAATACACGTTCTACTTCATATCAAGTCTTGCCTTCTTATTTTTACTCAATATGTGGGTTGGGATAATCGGATTTGATTAGCATGTCGTGTCGCCGGATCCTCGATCCTCGCCCTCGTTTTACGACTAGGTAAACTCGTAATAGTTCAAGTATGTCAAGTTGACGTGTTTACGTGCAGGCGTGACAATTTCTATGTTCAGATAGTGGAGGAAATGTGTAGCTAAACTGAATGTTTATGGTGAGGTTTCGTTTATTGAGCTAGCCCAAAATTTAAGGTAGAAGCGACATATTCAATTAGAAAAATCCTGGAATATCGGAAAGAGGGAGTACAAAGAACATTAAGGAACATTCTGAAGCCTGGCAATCTGGTTACTCTAGCAATCGAAAAAAAACATTGACATTGACCAAATTTATCAACCAATCAGAAAAATTACAGACAAACCTCGGATCAAGATTCAGATCAATAGCGGCGACAATTGAAAAAAGAGGTGTCCGACAACGACAGATTGAAGATTAATAACAACTCTTTAAGATCGAGATTAGCAGGACAAACTTCTAGTCAATATATATAGAGAAATCTGAACATTTCCCTTCAATCTAAAGTTTGTTCTGATGATATAATTTTCAAAAGTACACTGAAAACTTCACAACCAAACCATTCAGCTCAGCGAGAGAAACTCCACCATCAGTTCTAGGTTAATCAACATACAATTCTATGATCACTTAGTTGAGCTGAGTATTATTATATAAGCCAGACACACTATTTCTAAGTTTATTTACTAAGATTCTGACATTTTTACATATTTAAGTAGTAATATATACACTACTTCTTATCGTATATTTATTTAAATTGTAAATGTTCTTGCGTCTTTTTTTTTACCTTCCTGCTCTTCTCCCTCTTCATTGTGCCATCTTGTGCATATAAATCAAACAACATTGACAATTATCTGACGAAAAAATCAAGATTGCTTGGGTAAGTTTCGTAAAATAAGCATTCATATTGATATCTTTCTTTATGTTTTTTGCTACTAACATATATATATATCAGTAGTATATATGTATAAGCATAAAAAGTAATCGAAAAACTTATAGAATAAAGATTATTCTAAATTTTTACATGTATCTAATTCAAATTCTACTTTTCTTTTCACTTCATTTACATTTTTATGAAATTTATTGTCGTTTTTTTTCACAAGGAAACAAAATATTCATGTTATTTCTTGTGCGGATGATTATTTTACTAAAAAGATAATTTTTATTTACTGTGTGATATCTTTTGAATGATGAAGTCAACCTTTTCTATGTTGATGTAATATGTAGAATCAGGGAAACAGATTTACTACGACTATTCAAACAGTCTACTATGATTCATTTCATGATCGTAACTATTTATGCTGTGGGTTTGATTCCCGTAAACGGAGGATGATCAATGGTGCTCACTACTGCTACTGATGAGTCCCATACTATATAGGACGAAACGGCTATTCTGTACTTCTAGGTTTCTTTCAAATATTGATTTAACAATGATTAAGTAGCAGTTTGAATGAAATTCAACAATCTCCAACACCCTTTAACGAATTCTTATGATTGTAGCAACATTTTATATTGAATAGTAGTACTGTTCATGACATAAATGTCAGCACATTGAATCAGACATGTTATCTTTATGTATGCTGAATAGGTAGTTAGTGATATCAGACCAGCTTCTAATAAAAAAATCTGTCAGTCAGCGAATACATGATAAGGTTATGGAGAGTTCCTTGTTGAAATCATGAATTGATCAATGTTAGACCACCGTTAGAAACATGGAAGCAGTAGATGGCCATTTCGTCCTGGTATGGAATTCATCAGTGGCAGTGTGCATTGAATAGAATCCAGGGACTTCGGTTTTGCATGCAAATGTTTAACTTCCTTAACCACTGAGCCTGCTGGCGTCCAACAATGTGAATGTCTAACTCTGATCAATCTGAATATTTTATGAAACCTCACGCATTGTCTTCGGTCGTTACTGCCAACACCCAACAGGGATGAATTCCGCTGGTCACGTCTTCTCACTAAATCTCCGAAAAATTTTTTTAACGAATCTACTTAGTGAGATAGCACCAATTCATGCTTTCCAGTCAGTCACATACAAGCAACATGTTATTTGTGTAAATACCCAAAATCAGCCTTTAGAGTTGTGACATGTAATCAAAACCCACACACACTGAGACTACTCGAAGCTAACTTGATTGGTCGGAAAAGTCCAACTTTATGTGTTCAAGCACAACTGTATGTTGACCTTTGTTTACCATGGTTCTAGTGAGTGAATGTCATGCTAAATAAGAAAAAATTTGACCATATCTTCAAAACTGTATTTACACACACATAACATGTTGCTTGTATGTAACTGACGAGAAAGCACGAAATGGTACTATCTCACAAAATATGTCTTCTTATTTCTCTATTCAAATTTATCAAAGGGAACCACTGTTTTGAGAATCTACTTAGTAGTTAGTACATTGTACAATTTCTGATTATAGAATAATCAAAGTTACACAATAACACCATTAGATATCGGCTCAGTGATCTAGACTTGCGTGATCGCAGGTCCTGGGTTTGATTCCTGCTAGTAGCGAGAATCGTGCATGTGCACTGTTTATGAGTCAAATACCAAGGACGAAAAACGGACATCCAGTACTTCTAGGCTCCTAATCATAATCTAAAAATGATTGTTTTACAATTTTGAAGTACTTATTAATCGACATTTTTTCCGCACATCATAAAATAAGTAATTTATTAGTTAAATTAAAACTTGAATGTCATGATTTTTCTCCTTCGGGAAATATAATACTATGATGAACCAAGTTTTATGTTATTTCTCTTTATTCCCAAATCAAAAACAACAAATTTTTTCTAGGCTGTCTTATCTGGAATCAGTTTTCGAACATACATTTCTGATGGTTGGAATAAACTGGATTGTGCTGGTTTAGCGTTGTACATTGTTGGTTTTATTCTTCGGCTGATTGTATTGCTACGACTGGGTGGTAATGAAAATGGTTTTGATTATGAACATGAACGATATTACATTGTCACTGATCCTATATTGGATCCATCACGTATATGTTTGGCAATTAGTTTGTTCACATTTTATATACGTTTAATGTATACATTCAGTTTTCATATTGCATTAGGACCAAAATTGATTATGATTGGGAAAATGGTAAGTTTTGTAACTTTTTTGTTTTGTGAGGGTGTGTTTTTTGATACTTATTTGTAGGAGAGAATTATTTATCTTACTTACTTACTTATTTACTTACTTACCTACTTGGTTACCTACTTACTGTTATGTTCGTCGCTAAGTATACTTGAGGCTATTACGAGTTTACCTGAGTCGATAAACGTGAACGAGACAATGAACCAGCGTCCAGGTAGGCTACCTTGAATCTAAAAGCTGAAGTAAAAAGGCTTTGTAAGCTTAGAAAGTATATCCTACAAACACCCAGCAATCACACAATACAATCAAGCACACAACTCTCGTTTATTTATACATCATAGAAACGACGTCCTTGGGACAGTTAAGAAAATAGCACACTAAAATACATAGCAGCAGCCAATCACAGCCATGGATTTTCCAGGTGTGAAATGAAATCCCAAGGTCAACTGATCTGCCTATGCCGGCAAACGTGAAAACCAAAATAAGGCATTTATGAAGCGAGTTTTGGGGACCTAACATCCCCAACACTCCTCCCCTTTTTAATAGCGTGTGCTCCTGGGGTCGACTTGCATCTTGACTGTGGTTCGCCGCTGTCTGAGAGGATACCTTCGGGAACGAAGAACAGCTTGCTGCTGAGTTTCTTCTCGTGGCGAGGCTGCCGGTAGGTTGAAGGTATCAAGCAAGATGTCAAAGGGAAAGCTTTCTGCTCTTGGTGGTCGATCAGGGCCTAGCCGTCTGCGTATCTGATTTCGATGACGTGACCATTTATCACCTCCTATCTCTACTTTGTACATAACTTGACCAACTCTTCTGATCACTGTCGCTTCTGCCCAAAGACCATGGTTTGTTCTGTAGTCGTGGGCAAACACAGGGCATCCCACTTCGTAAGCGGATTGTCTTTGCGGCTTTGTCTCTACTGATGTGGGTGCATTAGTCGGATGCATCAGGCTGTGGATCGTTTTCAATCTTCTTCTGCTGGGGACTTTTGCGCCCGTAAAAACTCATTTGGTGCTGGTGATCTAACATCCCCAAATCTTACCTACTTACTTACTTACTTACTTACTTACTTACTTACTTACTTACTTACTTACTTACTTACTTACTTACTTACTTACTTACTTACTTTACTTACTTACTTACTTACTTACTTACTTACTTACTTACTTACTTACTTACTTACTTACTTACTTACTTACTCACTTACTTACTTACTTACTTACAACTCTTACCCATAGTAGAGCATAGACCACTGACCAGTATTCTTCAGCCTACACTGTCGGTGGCCTTCAATCCAAATGTTCTTCATTCTCAACATGTCTGTCTCCATTTCTTCCCTGTAGTACATCCTTTGGTTTTCCACTTTTCCTTTGGCCTTGAGGATTCCAAGCAGGCGCTTGTCTTGTGATGCATTTGAGTGATTTCCTCAATGTGTTTCCTATTCACTTCCAGCGGCTTCTTCCTACTTTCTTCCTCCAGTGGAATCTGGTTTGTTCTTTCACACTGTAGATTATTGGTAATAATAACTGGCCAACGAATACTCAATATCTTGCGTAGACAACTGTTAACAAATACCTGTATCGTGTAGATGATGGCTTTCGTTGTTCACTAAGTTTCCACACCATTTGTGTTGTAGAATCGTTGTTATAGAATTATGTATTAGTTTCGGGTTAGATAATTGGACCACCTTGTAAGTGCGTGATATTGATGTTTTATAGAGGTTGATTTAAACGGCATTCAAGCTGGAAACCATGTTAACTGGTTCGGGATGTGCCTGTAAATTGCATGAACAATGAGATAGGCGATGAAATAAATCTTTCATCGAATTTTTGTATATCATTCTTAAGTGAACTGCGTTTCTGCGATGGTACTGATAAGAAGGTAAATACAGATTTAGTTGAATAAATCTATTTCATACAATTCTGCGTGCATACAGACATTTAAGTTTCCGCCTTATTATTGGGGACGTTAGATCCCCTAGAACGCACTTGATAAAGGTCCTAATTTTGGATTTTGTGCTTTCGCGCATGGGCTAATCAGTTAACCTTGAGATTACGTTCCCCACTAGGAAAATTCTTGACTGTCATTGGTTGGTGTGTGATTTTAGTATGCCATTTTTGTGGCTCCCTCAATGATGTTTCTATCATGCATAAATGAATTCGATTTGTATGCTTGTCAACCTTATGTTTTCTGGGTGCTTGTAGAATACACTTTCTACATCTTATCAAGACTTCTTCCTCTACTTAGTGGGGCCTTGGGACGCTTGAATTAGAGTAGCCTATCATGTCACTGGGTAATCAAATCCAAGAGTGATAAAGATAGTAGAGGTATTAATGGTAATGAAGAAGACTAGGGTTTGAAGATATTATTATTCAAGAAGTATAATTCAGTGAGATAATCTTAGAAAGACAAAGGGGTAGAGGTATTGACGAATCCAGATGATTAAGATTTGAGAAAGCACAACGAATGGATGCACTTGCGCTATTGCGAACGATTTTAAGCCATGTCGTTGTTCAAGGTCTCCTAACCATCAGTGACTTTCATCTCGCAGACCCCAACCAGGTGGTAGTTTACATCTCTCTACCAACATGACTCAGTCCAACTTGTCAGTGATTTCATGGATTTTTGTGCCATGTTCATGGTCAAAATTATTTCTCATTGGTTTTTTTTCTGAATTTTTTTAGGTAACAAATGATTTAATTCCATTTATGATTATTTTAACTGTGATTATGGTTGGTTATGCAGTGGCTGCACAATCAATTGCATATCCAAATGGTTTATTCACAAAAGAAAATATGACAATAAGTAAGGAGTTTTTTTTTTGCTGTTAAGATTTACATTTTCTAATGTACTAATTCAAAATAGTGGTTCCCTTTGATAAATTTGAACAGAGAAATGAGAAGATATTTTTTGTGAGATAGTAGTACCATTTCGTGCTTTCTCATCAGTCACATACAAGCAATATGTTATCCGTGTGTAAATACAGTTTTTGAAGATAAGGTCAAAATTTCTTATTTAGCATGACATTCACTCACTAGAACCAGCCCATCATCTCAAAATCGATCAAGAAACCCAGCCTCATCCATTGCAAAACATCTAATGATGAGTGCTCATCAAATTGACCCAAAATCAGCCTTTATAGAGTTGTGACATGTCATCAAAACCCACACACACACACACACACTGAAACTACTCGAAGCTATCTTGATTGGTCGGAAAAGTCCAACCTTATGTATGTTGACCTTAGTTTACCATGGTGGTTCTAGTGAGTGAATGTCATGCTAAATAAGAAATTTTGACCTTATCTTCAAAACTGCTGTATTTACACAAATAACATGTTGCTTGTATGTGACTGACGAGAAAGCACGAAATGTTACTATCTCACAAAATATGTCTTCTTATTTCTCTGTTCTAATGTACTAATTATTGTACTCCGATGAATCCGAAGTGTTACAGCTGTGAATATTTGGTAATGTGCTTTTAGCGTTGAAAAGTTAAAATTGAATTACAGTACTAATGAAATCATGAATCAATTATTGTTACTATAAGGAAGAGCCCTGGAAGTACTGAATGGCCGTTTCCTCCTAATATGGGACTCATCAGCAGTGCAGACTCATGATTTCACTGTAAAATAATTCTATAATTAAGAATCGTAAAATGTGCTTACTAGTGAGGAAATTCTTGGAGTTCTAGTGAGAAGACGTGCATGACCAGTGGAGTTCAACCCTGTCGGGTTTTGGCAGTAACTAGTGAAGACAATGGATGAGGTTTCACAATATCACGGGTTGATTAGAGTTAAGCATTAACACCACGTGATACTTGCTCAGTGGTCCAGAGATTAAACATTCACGCGCAAGACCAACGGTCCTAGGTTCGATTCCTCCCAGTGGCGAGAGCTATGGATGCGAACTGTTGGTGAGTCCCATACCAGGATGAAGGAAAATTTATTTCATTGCATACTCGACCATTCGTCCAAACTTACAGAGTTTCTCAGTTTTTTACCTCTCTCGTCGTAAAAAAAATTAATTCTGCTCAGAATTTGATTGATTGTATTGACCCTATAAACATCCATCTAAATAATCTTGATTTGCTTTCTTTGTAAAAGGGGTCAATTAGAAATTCTACATACTCTTAGATTAATATTTCCCTTTTTCCCCATTTCTATAATATTTGAGAAAATTTCTGATTAAGGTCACTGTTTTTTTGTCCGTAAATGACAAACTATTTGAATGGACAATCTGAAAATCATGTTAAATAAATTTCCTTTGTTTTTGTAATGTAATATTTTTAATGGGAAAAGCTTGAGATGTAAGTGATTTGTTGTATACTACTTATAAGTAGACTTGAAATTATGTAATAATTTATTTTCTCGAGTTCTTACGCCTATTGTCCCTAATTGAGCATAAGCTGTCGACTAGCGAATTATTCTTCTGGTTTGCGTTTTCGCTTGGGAAGTTGGATTTCTACAGGATAGGATCACTAAGCCCATGCCTAACCTTCCTGTTTTATCCTGTAGGCTTGTGACCGGCAGTAACTGTGGAAGGGCTCCAGGAGAAGTTATTTTCTCGAATACTGTTTGAGTAATCCTGTGAATAAATGGCAGTCACTTAGTTAACCACTGATACAGATAAACCTGTTATATTTAACTTGATATAAATAAGAGAACCACCTATTTGCTTTTTCCGAAAAAAAATGAGCTCATTAGCAATTTCATTTTATCCGAGATGACCGAAAAATTTCAGTTTTAATCAGGTGGAGTTGTAGAAGTAGCTAGTATAAGCTTGTCTTTCTGCACTAATTCATTGAAACCTTTGGAAGGTTGAAGTTAGATTGCTAACTCAGATCCATGGGTTATACTTCTAAGACTATCCGTTGTCTAAGATTTTACGTATACAGTCATTCACTTAAGTCTAACAAATTGTATGAAACAAATAAGTGACAGTCTGCACTTCCTAAATCGACAGTACTGTGCATAGAAAAGTGGTTTTAAACATTTGTATCTGCTGGATGATGGCTTTCAAAGTTCTTTAACTTACCCCGCTCCTCATACATTAGAACTGTCTTGATGTTTGTACTGAAAATCATAACTTTGGAGTTGGTTGATTGTTGTTTTAAGTTCTAGATGTTCTTCATTTGTAGAAATATCGCCATAAACTTTGTCGATCCGCGCCTTCATATCTGCATCAGATTCAACTTGTGCATCAGGGAATCTGTCTAGATATATGAAGGTTTTTACGCCTTCCTCAGTTTCACCGTCAAGTATAATTTAATTGTTGTATGTTGTGTTGTATGTGTTATGTTGAGACTTACTGTTACAGCTGCTTCTTCTGTACTAGTAGTCTTCACCTTGTTGTTGTTTGTGTCAGAAGCGTTAGATTATGTGCAAAGTCCAAACCGTCTAACTGCGTCCAAGCTGTCCACTGTATTTTGTGCTTCCTCTTTGAGATGTTGACGTCTTAATAATACGGTCAACCGTGGATTGATCAATGTTAGTGTTACGCTCGTCACTAAGTATACTTCAGGCTATTACGAGTTCACATTTGTCGATAAACGCGAACGAGACAATGAACCAGCGTCCAGATAGGCTACCTTGAATACCAAACTGCGAAACAGAAGACTTGATAAGCGTAGAAAGTATATTCTACAAACACCCAGCAATCACACAATACAACCAAACACACAACTCTCGTTTGTTTATACATCATAGAAACGATGTCCTTGGGACAGTAAAGAAAATAGCACACTAATAAAATACACATCAGCCATGGATTTTCCTGGTGGTGTGAAGTGAAATCTCCATGTCAACTGATCAATCAACCCTTGCTCACAATCGCAAAAACCAAAATAAGGCATTTGTCAAACAAGTTTTGGGGATCTAACATCCCCAACATTTAAACAATAACACTACTACTAGATGCCGGTTCAATGGTCCAGAGGTTAGATGTTCGTTTGAATTCATTACACAAAATGTTTTTGTTCATTGTACTCATCATTAAAAACATTAAATATTCAGATGAAAAATAATAATGTAGTTTTGTTTTTCGATTAATATCTTCATTGTTTCTACTTGATTCCTAGTATTGAATAATGAATACAACAATTACAAAGTAAACAGTTTCAATGTTCAATTATCATGTCATAAGATTTTTTTGGTTGATAAATTAATTAATTATTTATTCCTTATGTAGTTTTTTTTACATTTTTCTGGTTGCATTGACATTTATTGTGTACGGCTTAGCGTTTTACATTCAATTTGCCCTTTCTGTTTTGTTTTTTTTCAATCTTCCCGCTGCTCTTTCCATTGTGTTCAAAATTCAATAATGATCATTGGATAACAAACCAACAACATGTAGATTCCGAGATTAAACATATGACATTTGCTGATATTATATTTTCCATGTATACAACAGCTTATTTTCAAATGTTTGGTGATTTCAGTTTGGATGCATTACAAGGCGAAGGTAAGCTGATTTGTTGACAATGAAAAATACGTTGTAATTATGATATGAATATTAGTCTGAATAATTGATTTATCCGGATAATAATGATAAATTTTATCATTTGTTTGTATGCTTACATTAAATGTTTCAATTTTCTAATTAAATATTTAAGAAGAAAACATGAATTTTAACGAATGGATTTGACATTTAACAACAAAGTAAAATTTTTTTTTATTTTCTAATCCGACAAAGACTTTGATCAAAGGTTTTTCGAATGAAATTAAGAAACAGTAAAACAAAATTCTGAAAACCAAAGTGATCAAATAAAGTCGTCGTTATTCAGAACATATGGTTTCATCGGTTAAACACTATGGTTCTTGACTAACTAGAATCTTTGCCGGTTAAAATTTAGCAGATTTGAATGAGCTACTCACGAGTAGTTAAAGTTTTAGCCACAAAATAAAGTAGTCTGGCAATAATGAAATACCCCATTAAGTGAATTATACACTTTGAAAATAAGCTGATCATCATTAAACTATAATAGGTAGAAGTAAAACCCCAGAATGAAATGGTCATTTTTTTGTAAGTTTTTTTAATGGTGGAGAAAACTTGTAGCTCACGTGGATGATTGTGGTGGTGTTTCGTTCTCTGAGCTGGTTGTTTTGGTTGTGGAGCATTCATTGTTCTTCTTCTGAACAACATCATCAGCACAAACTTCAGATAGAAGAAGTGAAGCATTCGAATTTCTCCACGTTTGACCTGTAGCTTGTTCTGCTAACCTCGATCTTGATTGGTTGCTGTTGACTTTTGACCTGTCGTTGTTTGCACATTTGTGTTTGATTGTATAACCTTTTTGATCTGTTTCTTGATCCTACGTCACCTATGATTTTTCTGATTAGTTGATAAATTGGGTCAATGTCGATGTGTTTGTTGATTGCTGATTGACCTGAGTGCCAATCTTCTGAAAATTCTCTAGTGTTCTTTTGCCTCCCCCTTCCCAGTATTTCCACACTGTTCCAATCGAATGTATGTCCATAATTGTCCATGTGAATTGATATAAGCGAAGCGTTGTCGTGGCGTGTGACTGCTAACTAGTGTTCACGTAAACGAAGCTAAAGAGACCGTCCACTTTGTCCTATGTAGTGTTTTTTACAGTCTGAGCAATTTAATTTGTAAATGATATTTGGTTTTTCTTCTTTTGTCATTTTGTCCTTTGGTCTACATACAAGATTGATTGAAGTGATTGTGTTGATTTGTGTGCCACACCTATTCCAAATGGTTTCAGCAGTCGTACTGTATGCTCCAATATGTCTTTTATGTATGGTAGGATGATGCGTTTATTTGTTTCTGTGCTTGATTTCGCTTCTGATGATAGTTTCGGTTGAGTTTTTTGATGAAGTTCGGTGGATAGCCGTTCTTTTGGAAGATAGTCACAAGGTGTTTTTCCTCGTTTTTTAATGCTTCGTATGTGCTGCAATGTGTCTTCGCTCTCTTGAACAAAGTTTGTATGCAGCTGATCTTGTGGGTTCTTCGGTTGTTGCTGTTGTAGTTGAGAATTACGTCTTTGTGGGTTGGTTTCCGAAATACTTGAGTCAACCAGTTTTCCTGTGTTAGTTCTGGTGTTTAGTACATCCAGAAATGATAGGCTGTTGTTTGATTCCTTTTCCATCGTGAATTTGATGTCCTCAAAGACGTTGTTGATCTGATTGTAGATGTTATCCAGCTCATTTCTTTTGATAATAACGAATGTGTCGTCTACATAGCGAACCCACATTTTTGGCTTGATCACTGGCAGAATCGACGCTTCCAGTCTCTGCATTACAGCTTCATTGATGAGTTCCCATATTGATGATCCGACAACCAAAACAACCAGCTCAGAGAACGAAACACCACCACAAGTTTTTTTAATGTTGGATTTTCTAATTTGACATTTGATCAATAGAGAGAGAGAGAGAGATAATTCTCACTTAAATATTAAAAAAAGGAACAAGAAGTTTAGAGAATGGATTTGACGTTTAACAGGTAAATTTTTATCCTGATATAAGGAATTTGACCGAAGGCTCTTGGAATGAAATTAGGCAATAGTAAAACAAAATCCTGAAATTGTAGCGATTGAACATCGTCGGTTAGTACTTTGTTCTCACGCTATCAGAATGTGTACAAGCTAAAATTTGGCAGTTTTATTTTAGTTACTTATAAGTAGTTGAAGTTTCATCGTAAAATAAAATAATCCTGAAATAACGAAGAACTGGAATTTGAAACAAAGCACATTATCACTACATCGTAATAGGTAGACAGTATACCTCAGAATGAAATATTTTATAACAGATCATTGCAAATGAAACGAAATCTTGATTTGATCATTGTTCAAACTTTAAATTTGAGTCACGTGTTAGGATATTTATCAAATATGCTAAGAGAACTATTTTTTTGTACGTCTAATTCTATTGGTTAATTCCTATTGATGAATATTACGGTCGTGCTAGCTATCATTGTCACGTACTTCAGTGTTGTTTCCCATTGGCCATCCTGACTATCAATCAGTGTCATTTCAAATGTTATTTCATATTGGTCATCCTAACTGTCAATGTCACAAACTTCAATGTTGTTTCCTATTTGACCTAAATGTATAAATATGCATTATCTGTAACGTTTAATGACCCGGGATCCTTATCCTCTTCTGGACTCAGACCTCGTACTTTCTGTGAGTTTGTAGAATACATGTTCTACTTCATATCAAGTCTTCTTCTTTTATTCAATGGGGGTTGGGATAATCGGATTTGAGTAGCCTATCGTGTCGTCGGATCCTCAATCCTTGCTCCCGTTTTCCGACTAAGGTAAACTCGTATTAGTTCAAGTATATCAAGTTGACGTGTTTACGTGCATTCATAACACCAAGCATATTAGTTCCTTAGATATTGTACAATATATATTTTGTATATTGAAGTAATCCTTGTTTTAACTGTAATCAATTTTCCAATGACTTTGTATCATAAATGTATATTTATGCAGACTTACTTACTTACTTACTTACTTACGCCTGTTAACCCCAATGGAGCATAGGCCGCCGGCACCAGTTTTCTCCAACCAACTCTGTCCTGGGCTTCCCTTTCCAATTCTGTCCAATTTTTGTTCATTCCTCTCATATCTTTGTCTATTTCTCGAGGTAATGTGTTCCTTGGCCTTCCTCTTTTCCTTTGACTTTGAGGGCTCCATGTGAGGGCTTGTCTTGTGACACAGTCAGATGCTTTTCGTAGTGTGTGTCCTATCCACTTCCACCGCTTTTTCCAGATTTCCTCCTCCACTGGAATCTGACTTGTTCTCTCCCACAGTTCGTTGTTGCTGATGGTGTCTGGCCGACGAATCCGAAGTATTTTGCGAAGACAACTGTTCATAAACACTTGTATCTTCTGGATGATGTCTTTTGTAGTTCTCCAAGTTTCCGCTCCATACAGTAGAACTGTCTTGACATTTGTATTGAAAATCCTGATTTTGGTGTTGGTTGAATGTTGTTTGGAGTTCCAGATATTTTTCAATTGTAGAAATGCAGCTCTCCATCAAGAGTGATTTGGTTGGTGCATGTTGTGTTGCACTGGAGAATTTTGCTTTTTCCTTTACATGTATGTTGAGACCTACTGCTGCTGATGCTGCTACTACACTGGTCGTCTTCTCCTCTTGCATTTGTTATTGCGTGTGCGATAGAAGAGCCAGTTCATCTGCAAAGTCCAGAGGTTAAGCCTTACTAGTACAAATGATCTGTTGTTTATATCTAATATAATCTCATAGTATGTAGAATAATATACGTTTGAGATGTGTCTTATTAATTTTGAATGACTAGTCAATTTCCTCATTATTTCTGTTATTACTAGTATTAGCGATAATGAACTGTGGTAACTTACTTTGGATTTCTATTGTTCTTTGGTTTATTTATTCACTAAATAGATCGTACATGTCAAAATCATATGTGTCCTACAAAAATATCACGTTGGCTTGTACCAATTATGCTTGGATTCTATGTTTTATTAACTAATATCCTTATGTTCAATTTACTTATTGCTATGTTTTCGTAAGTTCAAACATGGTGCAAATTATGTCAGATTATACATATATATGTTTATATATCTAAGAAGTTTTTAATATGAATCTGTTCACAACCTAAATAACAATTGAACTGTGAGAATTTTGAATAAGCGTATTGCTAGTGATGTTAGATCCCCGGAAGTGGCTTGATAAATATCTTTATTTTAGATTTATTTCATGGACCGATCAGTTGACCTTGAGATCACATTTCTCACCAGGAAAATCCTTGGCTGTGATTAGTTACTGTGTCATTTTAGTGTGCTATTTTTGTGACTCTCCCAAGGATGTCTCCATAGAGTATAAATAAACGCGATTTGAGTGCTTGAATGTATTGTGTGCTGGCTGGGTTTTTGTAGAATACAATTCCTAGACTATATCAAGACTTCTTACTGATTCATTGTGGTCAAGGGATCATAGTAGCCTACCTGGACACTGATTCATTGTTTTGTTCTGGTTATTCGACTAAGGTGAACTCGTAATAGTTTCAAGCATACCTAGAGACGAGCATAACACGCATTTTACTAGTATTATTCAAATTCTTTGGTTAATATGTGCTATAGAGATGATTAAAAATTAAATATAGTTTGAGCTGGATAAATTTATTCCATTTTTGAACGGAACGACATTTGTTTAAGAAGTGTAATAGGGAAACGAAGCAAAGTGGCGATGGCTAATAGATTCACTCCAATTGATAAGACAATAAATAACTATTTACAGTCAAATAAAAATATTTAGACATGTGATAAGCGAAGCAATCAAGGCAAAACAGTTAAGGTTATAATCGAATACTAACCGAGATTAAAATACAAGTGAATGATAATAACATAGGGGGAGAAGAAAACTAAAATAGGCCATGTGAGCTCAGCATGTGTGTACTCAAATTTCTAATCATCAACTTATAGTGTGATAAGTCATTTATTGTTGAATGAAAAATTTGAAATCATGAATAGATCAATGTTAGACCAACATTAAAAGCCTGAAAGCACTCATCGGATGGCCGTTTCGTCCTGGTATGGGAGTTACAAGTAGCAGTATTGTTAGGATATTTATCCAATATCCTGAGAGAAATATTGGTCAATTCCTAACGGGTAATTCCTACGGGTCAATTTTATTGTCGTCCTAGATATCAATGTCACATACTCCAATGTTTTTTCTTATTGGTTGTCCTGACTATCAATGTGATGTGCTCCAATGTTGCTTCTATTGGTCGTCATAACTGTCAATGTCACAGAATTCGATGTTGTTTCTCATCCGACCAAAATGTGTAAATACGCATTATCTGTAACGTTTTATGACCAGGACCAGGATCCGGTCCCAGATCCCTAGTCCGGGATTCTGATTCTCTTCTGGACTCAGACCTCGTACTTTCTGGATGCTTGTAGAATACAGGTTCTACTTCATATCAAGTCTTCTTCTTTTATTCAATGGGGGTTAGGATAGTCGGATTTGAGTAGCATGTTGTGTTACCGTATCCTCGATCCTCGTTGCTCTCGTTTTCCGACTAGGTAAACTCGTAATAGTTCAAGTATATCAAGTTGACATGTTTACGTGCAGGCGTAACAAGTATTCATCCACGACTCCTGCTATTCACAGGATTTGAACCCAAGATCTTCGGTCTTACCGGCTCAGTGGTCCAGAGGTTAAACCTATGTAAGCATTACCAAGGGTCCTCGATTCGAATCCTGCGAGTAGCAGAAGTCGTGGGTGAGCACTGCCACTGGTAACTCCCATACCAGGAAGAAATGGCCACCGTGAATCGGTTTCATGCGGTGTTATGTCATCAAGCTAACGGCCTAACGATATAATTATGCATTGAAACAGTTTAGTAAGTAATATACTATGATAAATCGCTCAGATCTACAAAACCAGTTGAGGCATACATGGTGTGTTTTACTTCACTATACCTTAAAATTCTATTAATGGTAAGAAAAATAGTCTTTTTCAACAAAATTATTCAATGACCCGTTGCATGAAACTCAGTCACATTTACTAGTCTCTGTTAAATTCATTGATTCGAATCTATAACTAAGATTAGTTAACACCCAACTGAAAAGTATATCCAAATACTATCTGATACGAAACACTTATTGCATTTATGAGTAATTTAGTTTGACATACTTCCTGTGATCATTTAGGAAAAGAAATCATGTTCTAACTGCTCACTGTTTTTTAAATGATAAGATGTTTGATCAAGAAATATGATTCAGATTTCTGAAATCTATTTCAATTAGTTTTTAGCTTGACATTTTGTTCTGGTGACCTTAAACCAATGAATTTGTTTACCATATTGGTTAATCTATGTACGTACACGATACTTAAAATATACTTGTGAGTTCTGCCTGACTTATCTTAGAAAGATCGCTAGTTAACTAACCACAGATTCGTCTTTAATTTAAATCTATCGAGAAAAACAGGAGCCTTGCCCCCTTTTTATTTTTTCTTATAAGATTAACTACTGGTTTTAAAATAAGTAGTTTAACTGTTAATTGACAATTTAATCTACAATTTATACAAACAGTAAAACCTATGAAGAAATTGAAAGTGCATCAACATACTATTGGAATTATCAAAGATATCAAATGATCAATGATTATGTGCACAGATCACCACTTGCTCCACCAATTATTATTGTTTGGCATTTCTATGAAGCATACAAAGCAATTGGTAATCAATGTGCAAGTTTAAGAAATGCTGAAACAGCAAAATATAATCCATTTTGTAAGTGTAAATGTGATAAGTTTTTTAATATTTAAGATGACAAGTTGTTACTTATTTACTTACTTACTCACTTACTTACTTACTCACTTACCTACCCACCTACCTACCTAACTTACTTACTTACTTACTTAATCACTTACCTACCTACCTACTTACTTACTTACTTACTTACTTACTTGTTGTGGTGTTCCGTTCTCTAAGCTGGATGTTCTGGTTGTGGAGCTTTCATTGTTTGTTCTTCTGCACAACATCATCAGCACAAACTTCAGATAGAAGTGAAGCATTCGAATTTCTCCACGTTTGACCTGTACCTTGTTCTGCTAACCTAGATCTTGATTGGTTGCTATTTGAACCTTAAACCTGTCGTTGTTTGCACCTATGTTTAGATTGTATCCCCCCTTATATCTGTTTCTTGATATTATGTCACCCATGATCAAACGTGGAGAAATTTGAATGCTTCACTTCTATTTGATCATGTTGTCCAGAAGAACAATGAAAGCTCCAGAACCAAAACATCCAGCTCAGGGAACGAAACACCACCACAATCATCCACCTGAACTACAAATTTTCTCCACTACTTGCCTACTTACTTACTTACTCCTAGTATTCCCACTGGAGCATAGGCCACTGACAAGTATACAGGAAATAAATCAGTTGTAATGTTGATGATTTGTAAGAAAACTACTATTCTTAAACTTACAGTTCAATAGGGGTGTATGATTAGCGATACTCTGCATAAGAGATCAAAAATATTACATTAGAATTTTCTAGAAGACAAATGATATCTCATTAAACAAAAGTTAAGTAGCTTGATTTTGTCCATTAAAAAAGACGTGACCAGTGAAGTTCAACCTGTTCGGGTGTAGACAGTGTCTACCGAAGACTGTGTATGAAGTTGCGCAACTTCGTGAATTGATCAAGTTAGACATTAACACCGTTAGATACCGGCTCAGTGGTCCGACGGTTAGGCGTTCGCCTACAATACCGAAGGTCCTGGATTCGAATCCTGCGGGATGCAGTAGTCGTGGATGTGCACTGCTGAGGAGTCCCATACCAGGACGAAACGGCCGTCCAGTGCTTCCAGGTTTCTAATGGTGGTTTAACATTGATTGATCCATGGTTTCAAAAAATGTGTAACTTAACTATATTCACAACCCCGTAATGCATTAAATATGCGTCTAAAAATTCAGCTGTTAGTACAGAAATAGTGATATCGTTTGTACCATCAGGTGAATTAGCCAAAGAGTGAGTAAACATCTGTAGCCTTGATTTGAGAAAGTTCAGACAAAGATCCTACGTAACTGTACCTTGCCACACCACCTAGTTCACAGTAATCCTATATTAGATAAAGTTCAGTTAATTTATCTGTCTTATATACATTGGCCATTCGCAAACAAGGTTCAATCCTATCTCCTACATATAACAGAACCTACAGACATCCGAACCAACAACTTTGGCTTGCCTTTTAAGAAGAATATCCTGACAACTCAGTCTTTTTCTTGTCCGGATGTAACGTAGTAGACAATTTTAATAAATTTTTCACAACCTACATTCGCTTATCACTTAAATTGTTCACTTTTGATGACATCATTTGAGTAATATTCTGTAATTATTGATCGAATGTCTATCGATCCAAGTTTAACCTACTACTACTTTCTACGTTGAACTAATGAATAGAGCTTTTGATATGTATTATGCCTATGATTATTATTAGTATACTTGTGGTGCGCGCTACTTATAAGTAGTATATAACGCGAGTGTAAACGTAATGTCTGGCAGCAGAAGATGGGAGAAGATCATGAAAGGAAGAATGGGGGGAACACAACGGAATTTGTATGAAACGCATGAATAGTGAAATGTCAGACAATGGATTGATGATTGATTGATGTTTTGCAAATTAACGATTTACGATATGGTTTTCCTATTTTACTGAGTAACTGTGTAACTTTCGTTAAATACAATTGGGTTGCCCTCACCTGTGTTCTCCTTCACAAAACTAGTATACTCATCTTCTTATTACCAATTCGAACATTTCCCCTAATGGGTGGAGTTCCGTTGACTGAACTGAATGTTTCAGTTATGAAGCTTTAAATTGAAGTTGTGAACAATATCATCAGCAGAGGTCAGTGACATCCAACCAAGATCGAGGTCAGCAGGACAAACTAAAAGTCAATATGTAAAGAAATTCGAATACTTCCGTTCTACCTAAAGTTTCATGCTGATGATATTGTTCAGTAGAAGAACAATGAAAGAAGCTCCACAACCAAAACATTTAGTTCAGAGAACAGCCAAGAAGTTAATGGATACATTCTTTTGTGGTTTGTGAAACAAACAACTAAACATCGTATTCAGAGCACAAACTAAAGGGATTCATTTTAAGATCCAAGTCTTCTTTGGCTGAATCAATCTTAACAAACGATTCTATTGAATTTTATTTTTCAAACTCTGTATTTTCATAGTCTTCTTCACCTCTCATGGTTTGATTATCTTGCTGACATTTGTTATCCCCTCTGGAGCATATGCCGCGCCGGCCAACATTCTCCAACCTACTCTCTCCTGGACCCATGGTTTTTTAAGTTCTGTTCAACTGTTGTTCATTCTTCTCATGTCTGTCTGCGTTTTTCGGCTTAATGTGTTCTTTGGTCACCCACATTTCCTTAATCCTTGAGAATAACACTTGGTGGTTTGTCTTGTGACACAGTTGGCTACGCTTTCCTCAATATGTGTCCTATCCACTTCCAGCGCCTCTTCCCTAATTCCTCCCCCATTGAAATCTTTATACTCATTCAAAACACTTTCTTTTTGTGTGTGTGTGCACGCTTCTTTTTTATTAGGTGTACGTTTTACTGATTTGAAAAAAGAACGTGAAATGGTCAAATGGGAACATATGAAAGCGATGGATTATTTACGTGAACCATCAACTAAAGCCACTGGGAAACGAGGTGTCGCTGAATCACGTGCTGTAGTATTTCGTGGAGGCGGCGGTGGTGGAGGCGGTGGAGGTCTTGGTCTTGGTCAAGGACCAATGATGGATATAAAGAGTGAGATGTCCAGTGTTACGGAGGTAAGTAATTAGTATTTTTATTATTATTATGGTGGTCTGATTTTGTTGATGTTCGGGATCAGCATTCGTAGTGTGTATGCTGGCGAGCGAATAAGCGACTGAAGCGAATCGTATGGAGCGATATGGAGAAAGCAGTGAATAAAACGAATGAAGCGACGTGAATTGGAGAAGGCTGCTGAGCCAACTCCTAGGATTACAATGCGAACGAATGGGCAAAGGAAGCGAATGAACAAGTGAAGCGTGTTGGAGAAGGCTAATGAGCCAACTCAAAGAGATAGAGCGTGATTAAGAATATATAGTCAGACAAATATAAGACAGTCATGTGACCAAGCGAAAAAGGCATACACACACATGAATAAAAGCGACGAATGATTGACAAGCTCAAATGACAAGTGGGACATGCCAGTCATATGAGCTCATCATACAAACCAGACAATAATAAGAACGAATGCTACATATAAATTGTTGCAATACAAATTATGTCTTGTGGTGGTATTTCGTTCTCTGAGCTGGTTGTTTTGGTTGTGGAGCTTTCATTGTTCTTCTGCCGAACAACATCATCAGCACAAACTTCAAATAGAAGTGAAGCACTTTTCTCTGCTCTAACTGACAATGGGTGGACGCGGTAAAGGTGGGAAGTCTCGAGCCAAGGCGAAAACCAGGTCAGCCCGTGCTGGTCTCCAGTTCCCGGTTGGTCGTGTTCATCATCTGCTTCGCAAGGTTAATTACGCTGAACGAGTCGGTGCTGGTGTTCCTGTTTACGTGGCAGCTGTTCTTGAATACCTGGCGGCTGAAGTTCTTGAGTTGGCTGGCAACGCCGCTCGTGACAACAAGAAGACTCGTATCATCTGAAGTTTGTGCTGATGATGTTGTTCAGAAGAACAATGAAAGCTCCACAACCAAAACAACCAGCTCAGAGAACGAAACACCACCACAATCATTCTCCTGAGCTACAAGTTTTCCCCACCATCACAAATGGCTTGGTTAAATAAATTAATCGAAGGTGCATAACCAAGTTAGATGTAAGCGAACTGGAATATTATATGTGGAGGCACTACAATTATTACTGTTGATTCAATGAGATTTATTAGTCAGTGAATGTTGACTGTTCGTTGAATATTTAGAATTAAATGAAAAGTGTTTAAATGTAATGTAGATTACACGATGAAGGTGAGGATTGGCAATGCAAGAGGTGCATTTCTACAATTGAACAACATCTGGAACTCAAACACAACTATCAACCAACACTAAAGTCACATTCGCCAATGAGAACATCAAGACAGTTTGATTGTATAAAGCGGAAACTTGGAGAATCATGAAAGCTATTGCCTACAAGATACAAGTATTTAAATAACAGTTGCCTACGCAAGATATTGAGGATCCGTTGGTTAGACACTGTGAGGTGAATGGGCTACACATGAAGGAAAACACCTAATTACATCACAAGACAAACCCTCAAGTGGAATCCTCAATGACAAATTTAGGCATTAACAACGTTCCAGCACAAGGCCAGAATTGCTGAGTTCGATTTCCGCCAGAGGGGTTATGGATACCCACTCCTCATGAGTCCCATACTAGGACAAACTGGCCTTCCAGTCAGTGTTTTCAGATTTCTAATGGTGGTCGAACAATGATTAAATCATGATTTCAGTAAAATATCTTATTCCCAGCACAGTTTTATTATCGAAAAATCTTATCCTCTTATCTTACAACACCTTTATCTCATTTGTATTTGCTTTTTTCAAAAAATTAAATCAGGGTATTGGAATGGAATTAGAGAAACGATTTAAAGAGATCGATAATCAGTTTCAACGTTTTAACGATGTCGATTCACGGCTGAATGATGTAACACAATTATTAACAAATTTATCGGAAGTAATCAATAATGTGACTGAGACTCAACAACGAGTAAGTTAGGGAGATAATTAACATTAAAATTTGAAAATCATATTACTTACAATTTATTAGTAGAGTGAAAAAAATGTTGTAAAAATATTACCGAAAAGTGAGTGATTTTCAGTAGGGTTGAACACTTCCATGTCTGGGGGTCACGGATGTTCAATGTTGACCAGAACTTCACTAGGACAAGTCGGCTGTCTAGTGCTTCCAAGTTTCTAAGCATGGTCTAATTAACCATTTAGGGGAGTTGATAACACCCTTCATTACAAACTACTGGTACATATGGACCCCAGGATCATATGGTCACCAGCTGTTATGGAACTGAATTTCCTAATGTTGCTCTAATGCCTTAGGAACCAGATCTACAGATCAAAGGCTCTTGGGAGTGGCCTCCCAAGAAAATCGGCAAATGTTTTACAACCTTGCACGAGTATCAATCACTTATATCAATCTACAAAGCAACTATGAAGGTAACTGAATAAAGCTACAATTTTAACATCCAGTCCTATGTGAAGTCAATATACATATTGATCAATAGATATGAACCAGTTCAAAATAGCTAGAAATCAGCGGTTAACTTAATATAACAATCATTGAGAATACAGGTCCATATGGAAACATAAAGTTAGTTTTGAAGGACAGCTAACTATTAACTAAATGATGTGAAGTGATTGATATAAATTAGATGTTTTGTATGAAAGTGTTTTAGAGGTTACTGAGTATTTTTTTTCTGGTTAGCGATTTTTTTAGTGAGTTGGGTTTTTATGGAATGGGATCACCAACCCCAAGCTCAACTTTCTCCCTTTACCCGAGCTTGGGACCGGCAGTAACCCTAAGGGAGCTCCAAGAGGAGTTGCTCTTTGAAATCATGAATCGACAATCAGTGTTAGATCACCATTAAGGAACCTGGAAGCACTGTACGGCAGTGCGCATCCACGATTCCTTCAACTCGCAGGACTCGAACATAGGACTTTCAGTCTTGCATCGGCAAACGCCTAACCTCTAGCGGTAATGGAAGATATTTCTATCTTTTTAAACAAATTGTATTCGTATTAGTGAACTCTTTCTTTTTATTTTACAGATTATTCGTCAAATAAATGAACTACCTACATGTCAGTGTAATGAATTCACTGATGAAGTTGTTCCTGTACAAAAATCTTCTACACTCCCAACTGATACAACCACACCGGAGACTAGAAAACGTACAAAACTAGAAGTAGCTATTCAATCGGCATTAGAAGCAGCGAAAGATGTTTTACGGCCACCAACACCTCCGCCACCACCTCCACCACCTCCTCCACCGCCAAGGTAAATATGTTTAAATATTACGTGTGTGTGTGTGCATGTACGTAAGATTACAATGAATGAGAAGGTAAGTAAGTAAGTAAGTAGGTTAGTTAAGTGGGTAAGTAAGTAAGTAAGTTAGTAAGTAAGTAAGTAAGTAAGTTAGTTAGTTAGTTAGTTAGTTAGTTAGTTAGTTAGTAAGTGAGTAAGCTAGTGAGCAAGTAAGTAAGTAAGTAAGTAATTGAGTGAGTAAGTAAGTATGTAAGTAAATAATTAATTGAGTGAGTAAATGATCATCAAAAATATTATCATTGTGAATTATGTTTCAATTGACACGATCTTCTTTGATAAGCGATATAGAAATGAAGCTTTCTCAGCTCGTTAATTTTACTAAAATTTCCTGTATAGTATTTCGAAGATCCTTGTTTTACATAGAAATCATGACTTAATCATCTTCAAACCACCTGGAAGCATTGGATGGATGTCCGTTTCGTCTTGGTGAGCATCCATGACTCCTACTACTCGCAGGATTCGAACTTAGGTCTTTCGGCATTGCACGCGAATACTCAAACTGAGTCGGTATCCAATAGTGTCAATGTCTAACTCTGATCGATCTAAGGATTTTACAAAACCCAACCCATTGTCTTCGGTATATATTGCCAACACACTCGACAGGGTTGATGAACTCCACTGGTCGCGTTTTCTTGATAAATTCAACCAAATGTTACTGTTGAGGATGTTAGATCCCCAAAACTCGCTTGATAAATGCCTTATTTTTGTTTTCACGTTTGCCAACATGGGCTGATCAGCTGACCTTGAAAGTTCATTTCCCACCAGGAAAATCCATGGCTGTGATTGGCTGCTGTGTATTTTAGTGTGCTATTTTCTTCAATGTCCCAAGGACGTTTCTATAATGTATAAATAAACGAGAGTCGTATGCTTGATTGTAGTAAGATTGCTGGATATTTGTAGAATATACTTTCTACGCTTGCAAAGCCTTCTTACTCTATTTGGGGGATTCAAGGTAGCCTACCTGGACGCTGGTAAAAGTCTCGTTCGCGTTTATCGACTAAGGTGAACTCGTAATAACTTCAAGAGTATCAAGTGACGAACATAACAGTTACTGGACAGAGTAAATCATTCTGTAAAAGATTAACAAACAGAAACCATAATGGAAATGTACACAAATCTTACAAAACTTTAACACAGTATTAATGATGAAAGTCACTCTACTCGATCAATTATCAACCCGAACAGGTTGAACTTCACTGGTCACGTCTTCCTGGGTTCGAATCCTGCGGGGTGCAGGAGTCGTGGATGCGCACTGCCACTGATGAGTCCCATACCAGGACGAAACGGCCGTCCAGTGCTTCCTGGTTTCTAATGGTGGTCTAACATTGATCGATTCATGGTTTCAAAAAATATAACTATTACTTATTGTTTGTGTAATGAATGAAATGAGTTAGCTATACTTCATCTATTGTCCATCAAGACAAGTGTTTAAATTATAACGTTGGTGTGCCATAAGATGACATTCATCTTAGTGTATATCATCTATGAAGTGTTTAACAAAATGTTTGAATTATTATTTTTTTCTTCTTCAGGGAATCACCTGTATTACTGGCTGCTGTTGTCCCAGGATCCGAAGATGAATCCAGTGGTTCCGAAGAAGGTGGAGGTGATCCGTCGGCTGATCCAGTATTAGTACCACAAGTTCCAGATAGTAAAACCGGTCGAGTTATTGAAAGAACATTAGGTGATCATAGATTATGGAGAATGGCACCGTTTAATTTTGAAAAATATCCTGGTATGAGAATGAATGTACCACCGGAACGTATGGCATGGACTGTAAGTGTTTTAACTAGGCATGTGAAGTTTCATGATCAAACATGGCAAATAGATTGATAAGTGTTTCGAATGAAATTTCTTACTAACTATTTATATATCTACTTATTTCCACATGTTATGCATTAAAGAGTATAGACTGACGAATAGCATTCTCTAACTAACTCTGTCCTGGACTCAGCTTTCCAAATGTCACCAAATGTTATTCATTCTTCTGATATGTTTCTTCAATTTTTCGGTACAATGTATTCATTGGTCCACTTCTTCCCTTTCTCTTTGAAAATTTCAAGTTTGCGTTTGCCTCGTGACGCTATGCGTGTCTTATCCACCTTTAGAAGGTTTTTCTGATTTCTTATTCAGCTGGAATTTGGTTGATTTTCTTTTGAACAGTAGTTTGTTTTTGATGGCCAATGAATCATCAGTATCTTGCATAGACAATTGTTAATAAACATTTGTATCTTTTGGATGGCGGTTCTTGCAGATCTCTGAGTTTCCGCTCTATGTAGTAAAACTATCTTGACATTTGTATTGACAATTCTAACTCGGGTGCTGGTCCATAGTTATTTGAAACTCGAAATGTTCTTTAAATGTAGAAAATCCGCTGTTGCTTTGTTGATCCACGCCGTCACATCTGCAACAGATCCACCAAGCTCGTCAGTGGTGTTGCCCAGGTTTGTGAAGGTGTCTATATCTTCAAAGCCTCGCCATAATGTGTGGTTTGGTTGGCGCGTGTTATGTAGTATCGAAAAGTCATGCTTATACCCTTGTGTACGTTGAGACCAACCGCTACTGAGGTTGCTGCTACACTGCTCGTCTTTGCTTGTATTTGTTGCTGTGTGTGCGACAGGAGAGCCATCTGCGAAGTCTAGATCATCCAGCTGCATCCTAGTTTTTCACTGTATCCCGTGCTTCTCCTCAGATTTTGACGCCTTTCAATCCAGTCGACCACTATGAAAAAGAGATAGGGTGAGAGTATGCAACTTTGCATGACACCGGTATTCAATTCAAACGAGACTGTGAGCTATCCTCCATCCACGATTGTGTGGTTTAATCCACCATAAGAAGTCAGCATAATGTTGATTATCTTCTCAGGTACACCGTAGTGTTGAAGAAGCTTTCATGATTTTATCCTGTCCGTGCTGTCAGATGCTTACTCGTGGTCAAGGATATTGATGTACACTAGTGAGTTCCATTCAAATGATCGTTCCATAATGATCCGTATTGTCTCAATTCGGTCGGTACACATTCAATCCTTACGGAATCTAGTCTGCTGACCTCAAAGTTGGGCATGTACAGACTCCTTCATTCTGTTTAACAACAGCATTGAGAGTAGAATGATTCCTCTGTAGTTCACACACTTGCTGTGATCACCTTTCTTTGGTATTTTGATCAAGTGGTCTTCTTTCCAATCTTATGATGCTTGTTCTTGATCCCTAATCTTCCTGAAAAGGTTGAAGAGTATCTTTGCAGTTACTGCAGTTACATCTGCTTTCAGTGCCTGTGCTGGAACGTTGTTTGGTTCCGCTGTCTTGCTGCTCTAGATTTGTCTGATAACCATGCTGGTCTCTTCAATTTTCGTTGAGTGGGTTCAGTAGGGCTGGTCGATTCAAGAGTTCCTTAAAGTGATTCACCCACAGGTTTCTCACTTACTTACTTACGCCTGTTACCCCCAATGGAGCATAGGCCGCCCACCAGTTTTCTCCAACCCACTCTGTCCTGGGCTTCCCTCTTCAGTTCTGTCCAATGTTTGTTCATTCTTCTCATATCTTTCTCTATTTCTCGGCGTAATGTGTTCCTTGGCCTTCTTCTCTTCCTTTTGCCTTGAAGGTTCCAAGTGAGAGCTTGACTTGTGATGCAGTTAGGTGCTTTTTGTAGTGTGTGTCCTATCCACTTCCACCGCTTCTTCCTGATTTCCTCCTCCAGTGGAACCTGGTTTGTTCTCTCCCACAGTAAGTTGTTGCTGATACCCACCGGTTTCGCTATTCTTCAATGTCGGTGATTACTCCACCTTCCTTGCTTTTCACTGGTCGCTCTGGTTACGTTAATGTCCAGCGACCTTCTTTTTTGTATCGTACAATTTTCTCAAGCTTCCTTCTCCTGAGCTTTTCCGCCATCATTGCTAGGTCTTCCGCATATTTACATTTGTCAGCTACGATGTTCCTCTTCACATGCTTGTTTACTTCAGTGTAATCGGCTTGTTCCTTGGTTTTCTCTTTCATTGCTTAGTTGGTATTGATAGCTGCTTTCTTGTTCTTCCTTTCTTGAATCTTATCCACAGTATCGTGAGCTATCAATTCCTTGATACATTTAGGAACTGTTATCAATGGTACTTTACTCTTCATTGAGTAGATTGTGCAACGCTTCGAACTTGCTACTGACAGCTATCTTCAATACGTTAAGTTTTTCAAGTAAACAATTGTTGGTGTCTACCGTAGTAGATTGCAAGAAAACTACAGAGGAATAAACTGGAATTAAGCGTATCAGTAGCTTCAGGTTACCTGATGATGATTTACGTAACTATACTAACCAATAATTCACGACTTTGGATGATATGACTGAGAATACTTAGCAACACCATAGACCGTAGACCTCTGTTATTTCACTGTACTAATGTACTGTTACGCCTGCACGTAAACACGTCAACTTGGTATACTTGAACTATTACGAGTTTACATAGTCGGAAAACGAAAATGAGGATCGAGGATCCGGTGACATGATCTGAAGTAGAACCTGTATTCTACAAGCATCCAGAAAGTACGAGGTCCGAATCCAAAAGAGAATCAGGATCCCGGACTAGGGATCCGGGACCGGGTCCTGGTCCTGATCATAAAACGTTTCAGATAATGCGTATTTATACATTTTGGTCGAATAGGAAACAGCATCGAATTCTGTGACATTGACAGTTAAGACGACCAATAGGAAGTAGCATTTGAAGTGACATTGATAGTCAGGACAACCAATAAGAAACAACAGACAGTTAAAACGACCATAATTTTGACCAATAAAAATCGACCAATAGGAAGGATTTGACCAATAATTCTCTTTGGACATTAGATGAATATCCTAACATGTACATTGACAACATGAACCCCATCCACATAAATATGTGATTCTTTACGATGTATAATTGAATGAACCGACTTGGTCAATACTATTATTCCATGAAGTATAATTTACAGGAATCGATCAATACAAATACATCGATCGGATACTTTGAAACAAACAAAAATCAAATCAAAAATCACACAATCAAGTGTATATAGACTGACTAATTTTATTTTCACACTTTTCATGTTCAATTTTAGGTTGAATATCCTGATTATTTCGCTTATGATGCTTGTGAAGAAGTGTTATTGTTTCCATCGGAAGAGTCAAATGATGGTGCAAAGTATGTGAAATTACGATAAGTTTTATTGATTGCATGCGTGAATGCCTTGTGAAATCATAAAATCGATCACTGTTAGCACTAAAGGGCCTTTTCGCCCTAGTATAGGGCTTAACAGCAGTACGCACTCACGAGCCGCACTACTGTCATGAATCCAACTCGCAAGAAAACCTAATCTCTAGATCCTTGAGTCAGCATCCAACGGAGTTAATGTCTCACTTTGACCAATATAAGGTATTACGTAACCTAACCAATGTTTTTCGGTAGTTAGTGCCTATACCCAATATGGGGTTAAACTCTATTGGTCACCGTTTCTCACCAGAAAGTGCAGAACTTCCTCACATGCCTAATCACTAGTCAGCTCATTCTATAATATTCATTAACGAGTTATGGAGACTGTTGAATTTCAGTGGATGCCAACCCAGTGGTCTGAAGGGTAAGCATCTGCCCGCAAGACCGAAGGTCCTGAGTTGGATTCCTATGAGTAGTGAAGGTTGTGGATGTGCACTGCTGAGGAGTCCCATTTTAGGAGTAAACGGCTGTCCGGTGGTTCTAGGTTTCTACTGGTGGTCTAACAATGATCGATTCATGATTTCAAAGAGTAACTCAATCATCTTCATAACTCTATATACATATATCTTATAAGTGCATGAGTTAATAAATAAAGAAGTGAGATTAAAACAATCCATCTGTACATGTGATATTAAAGTTTCGATTTTTTTTAAAGCATATAGCATACCCTCTTGTATACATCTGTTTAAGCTTGATCAAAATTATATAAACTCATGTCATTGTGAAGATTGTTGAATTTCATGAATACATCAAAGTTACACCGCCAATGACAAACCTGGAAGCACTGGATGGTCGCTTCAAAGTTGCTTCTAGCCTCTTAGTTCTTTCTTTGTACTTTCCAACTGACTGTAGCTCAGACGAGGTAAAAGATGAATTTTACAAACAGGTTTCTAGCCTTCTCCAAAAACTTAAGCTCCCTGATGTAGTAATAGCGGCGAGTGACTTCAATGCTCGAGTAGGCAGACCAAATGAAAAGGAAAGTCATCTAGGTGAACCTTATGGTGTCGCGACCCAAATAACAGATAATGGCAACCATTTGCTTCAGCTATGCTCAGGTAATCACCTATTTTCAGTAAATAATAACTTCAAGCTCAAGGCAAAACATCTTTTGACATGGCGACTCCCATATTCGTCCCAACGCTGGACCCAACTAGTATACATCGCTATCAGCCACTAATGGATGTGTTCGATAGAAGACTGTCGCTCGTTCTAGAGCAAATGTTCAGATTCAGTTCATGCTCTAGTGCGAGCGCGTACTTGTTTGCGTCTTACTGGACCAAGCTGACTTTAGACCAGTGTTTGGATGTATAGACCGAATATTCACACTACGTCAAGTCCTAGAACATAGAAACTTGTTCAGACGCTCCACATTAGTAGTATTTCTCGACCTTTAAGCGACATTTGACTCTGTTGATCCTGAAGATCTATGCCAGGATCTGCCACTGAATGGAGAAGTCCATTGACCTTATAAAAGCTCTGTATTCGGACATTACTGATGGAGTCAGAGCTTAGGGTGAACTGCATTCGAACAGATTACTAAAAGTGGTGTTCACCAAGGTTTTCCACTCTCTCCATTCTTATTAAACTTTGTCACAGACCTGCGTTTTACAGATAACACCTTTCTCGTCTGATTTCTTAGGAATTGAGCTAGAATATGTAGATGACATAATTTCATTCGGTGAAGAAGCTGACAAAACGCAGAGACTTCTGACTACGCTAAGCAACAATACAAGCATGTTCGCGATGCAATTTCCACCCTCGAAATGCAAATTGTTGCTTCAGAATCGGGCTGCGTCAGTACCTGAACTAGTGATGGGTAGTAAAGTCGTCTAGCGTGTTAACCGCCGTGCTTATCCTGGGGGTCTTATCAGTGCTGAACTGATGATCTGGTGTATGACGAACCCTTAGCACGGATATAGAATGTTCGACTAGCTTACACCAACCTGCGTCATTAATAGCTAAGGCGAGATATCCGTCTACCAACCAAAGACCGGGTTTACTGCACGTCAGTTCGCTCTGTCCTACTATACTGGTGCGAAACATGGCCTGTAAGAGTATAGGATATTCGTAGGTGACTGGTTTTCAATCATAAGTGTCTTCAAAACATTGCTAACATATCCTGCAACTTCTGAGTATGCGATTCTAGTGTTAGGAAAAAGGTACTAGATAAAGATGGCGGACCAACTGTAGAAGTATTGAATGTTCATCAGTTGAGATGTTTGAGACGTACGTATGCCCAATTATTAACTGCTTCGACGAGTGATGTAGAAGTAGGCTGGAAGTAAGCTTGTAGTGGTCAGACCAAAACATGATACAAATGCGTGAACACACTGATAACCTAACTCAGGCATGTTAGTAGGCATAGACTTGTTACGCCTGCACGTAAACACGTCAACTTGATATATTTGAACTATTACGAGTTTACCTTAGTCGGAAAACGAGAGCGAGGATCGAGGATCCGGTGACACGACATGCTACTCTAATCCGATTATCCCGATCCCCATATTGAGTAAAAGAAGAAAAGACTTGATATCAAGTAGAACGTGTATTCTACAAGCATCCAGAAAGTACGAGGTCCGAATCCAGAAGAGAATCATGGGCGCGGACTAAGGATATGGGTCATAAAACGTTACAGACATTTGGTCGAGTAGGAAACAGCATCGAAGTCTGTGACATTGACAGTTCAGACGACCAATAAGTAGCAACATTTGAAGTGACATTGATAGTCAGGACAACCAATAAGAAACAACATTGGAGCACATGACATTGACATCTAGGACGACCATACAATTGACTGGTAGGTAGTAGGAATTACCCGAAAGGAATTGACCAATAATTCTCTTAGGATATTGGATGAATATCCTAACAAGTCTACCTGGTTTGGGTCCACTAAGCAATAATAACTGATGGTTAGTGACTTTAAAAAAGGACGTTTGCAATGCCACAGATGCGTTCAGTTTTTGTGTTCTCTCAAATTCTAATCTACTGAATTCCTCATCACTTCTGCCTTTCTGTTTTAGAATTTATTTCACTGGCGTATACCACTTATAGCTTTAAACCCTAATCTTCATTATTACCACTAATACATCTACTAATCTCTACTCCTATAGGATTTCAATTGACAATTTCATCTCTGTGTGTGCTAATTTGGTTTGGTAATTTGAACTGAGCAACGTACCTACCTACGTTGCAGCTGACTAACTGACTAACTGACTGACACAAACTACATAAAGTTAATCAGCTTGTTATTACTTACTTTAAATAACTATTTCAGTGAAAAAATTGCATGACAATATAATTCAGCGTATAGTAGTAGTAGTAGTAGTTTATCAGTTAACTAACTAACATTTCTATGATACCTACTAACAATATTGAGCATACCAGTGTATTTTGTTATGCCTCTGTCATGCATAGTTAGCCAATCAGATTGCATGAATCCCCTGCATGCCCAATAGATTAAAGCTTAAATCTAAAGTCAATCATTGTTACTTTTCTTCTCTGTATATATAAATTGAACTCACGACTTCGTCATTTGTGCGCACTTACACGCACACACACACACACCCACTCAAATCGTTCACCTGATTCACGTCCACTTCACATAAAAAATCAATACATGACACTAAATCCTAATTTCTCTTTATTACACACGTGTTGATAATCATGATGATGTATTCCACGTACAGTTTCACACATGGCAACATCGTATTTACTTTTGAACATAGTGAAACTTTACGAACTATCAATTTCAATCAATATGATTCGAAGGCGAAACTACGCAGACAAAGTTTACTTGGTCGATATCGTTTAGATTCAACAACCGGAGCACCATTAAATCCAATGGGTCGAACTGGTTTATTAGGTAAAGGTTTATTACCACGTTGGGGACCAAATCATTCATTTGTATTATGTATTACAAGATGGACAAGAGATACACGTACCGGGGCACAAGTGATACGAAGTAATCGTGGTGTATTACAGTATTTAGCATTAGAACGTAATAAAAGATTATGTATGCCATGGGTAAGTATGTGTGTGTGTGAAATGTTTATTAATACAAACATTTTATCTGTTGTTGATGTTATTATGTGGAAAATATTGTTTAGAAATTGAATTTTCAAAATACATATGTGATGTAAGATTTATTCATCTATGTAAAAGTGTACTATGAAATCGAATAACCATTATTGTTTCTTTTACACATTTGAAATCATCAAGCAATCATTGTTAGTTAGACCACCATTAGAAACCTGGAAACACTGGACGACCGTTTCTTCCTGGTATGGGACTACTCATCAGTGGCACTGCGCATCCACGACTCCTTCACCACGCAGGATTCGAACCCGGGACCTTTGATATTGTGTGCGAACGCCGGCATCCGACGTTGTTAATGTCTAACTCTGATAGATCTACGGGTTTTGCGCGACCCAGCCCGTTCGTCTTTGGTAGTTACTACCTACATCCGACAGGGCGTTCGCACACAATAACGAAGGTCCCGGGTTTGTATCCCGCGGGGTGCAGGAGTCGTGGATGCTCACTGCCACTGATCAGTCCCATACCAGGACGGAACAGCCGTCTAATGCTTCCATGTTTCTAATGGTGGTCTAACAATGATTGATTGATGATTTCAAATGTGTAAAAAACAAATCTCCAAATCTCTAACTGAAAACCCTGTATTCATTGAGTACTAATATTGAGCAGTTATAAAAAATATTAGGTTTACAGACTTTTTTAGTCGTGTTGAACAGTTTGAAGATGTAAATTTCAGCCGAAGTAGTAAACTCTTGAATGGATACCATTTACAAAGGATACTTTAATTCTACGTGACTAAATGTAACACAAATCGACCTTCACTTATCAGTTTGATTTCATTTTTATCTCTATAAATGAAGTAGTCAGAAAGAGAGTCAATATATTTTTGAAATTATTGAGAATAAAAGAAGTGATCTATAGTGAAATGAATTGAAACTTTCAAATGTTAGACAGAATAAATATTCTAAGAATCATAGGAATACATCAGTTAGTTTTTATGAAATGACATTATTATGACCGAGTCATAAGTTTCCATCTCTGGATACTCCTTTATCTAGTTAAAATTTTTCAGGCGACGCTTCGCTGAATACTATTCATATCCTACTTTGTGAGTAGCTTTCACCATACTTTCCCATCCTTCAAAAAGTCGAGCCACGAGGCGCGTTGACCTTCATAGTTCTGTTGATCAACATAGCCAGTGAACATTGATACTAGTCAAGCATCTGGAGCGTCCTTCATCTCCATCCCATCACTGAAGACCATTTCCTCTAACACCGCTCTCGCCTGAAACCACCGAAGCGTCCATAGAACGGTATACCTCCCTCTAGAGCAACGCCGTAGGAAGCGTACGAAAACGTTCAGACTAGATGAAATAGATACATGTATGTATATTTCTAAAAAGTTTATACACAAAATCTCTAGATAAATATATACATTTTTACAATATACTTCTCTCTCCAGTAACAACTTCTAGGCGAAGCTTCGCTGCATACTACTTATATACTACCTTGTGAGTAGTACATACCACAACATATCATGGAGCTCCGATTTTTAAGTTGTTCATAATTACTTTACATTTTATTCTTCATTTCAGTATTTAACAGATCATACAAGTAAATGTGATTTTGATGAATGTGTACCAAAGATAATAAGCAGTTTAATTACTCGACGTGGACGTGCTATGCTTCCAGAGAAACGTGTTGAAAGATTATTAAAACGTATTGAAAAAGCTGAAGTTACACAGGTAGGGAATAGAACATTTTCTATTTATAATTCTGTGTATTATTACGACAATATAGATATGTTCCTTTCGTTGTATATAGGCTGTTGACCAGTATTCTACGAACTACTCTATCTAGAGGCTTCCTTTTGCAGTTCTATCCAACTGTTTTGCGTTCTCCTTGTGTCTTTCTGCATTTCTTAGCTTAATGTGTTCTTTGGTTGGCTCACATTAGAATAAATCTTCACAGTTGAAAATAAAAAGTGATCTTAGCCTCACTAACACCAAAAACTTAAGAGCACTGAATGGCCACTTCGTGCTAGTATGAAGTTGCTTAGCTCAGCGAATCTATGATCTCGAATACAGGAAACGAACCCAAGATTTTTAGTGTCCAGATGAGTCAGTTGGCATCTGATGATGTTAATGTTCCTGTTGAGGACGCTAGATCCCCAGAGCACACTTGATTAATGTCTTTATTTTGGATTTTATTCATGGGCTGATCAGTTGACCTTGAGATCACATTTCCCACCAGGAAAATCCTTGACTGTAATAGGTTGATGTGTTATTTTAGTAAGCTATTTTTGTGAATCTCCCAAAGACGTTTCTATGATGTATATATAAACGTGATTTGTGTGCTTGAATTCATTGTATTTGCTGGATGTTTATAGAATACACTTTCGACGCTATATCAAGACTTTTCCGTTAGTTAGTTTGGGGCAACGAATCAGGGTAGCCTACCTGAACGCTGGTTCATTGTCTAGTTCTCCTTTATCGATTAAGATGAGCTCGTAATAGTTTCAAGCATATCAAGTGACGAGCGTAACTACATTTTGCGACTATTTTTCATAGTCTTCTACACGAAACTGCCTCACAATCGATATGGTTGAACACCACTAGCCATAGCTTCTCATTAAGAATACATAAGGAACTAATCAGAACTTATATTTTTTCCTTAAATATCCAACCATTTTAATAAGGTTTATGTTTTATGAATCTCTTTTCAAATTTTTCAGATTTTCAAAGGTTACTTAGATGATCAATTGAATGCGGACAGTGCATGGATGGAAACTGTTGTGATTAATTTACATGAATCTGAAAGTAAAGGAGCTCAACTACCCGATGATATACTGAAGGTAGGTTCTGTTGAATTGATCTCACACCAGAAGATTCTATTGTTGATTTACAATGTGCAAATCGATATAGTTCTGTTTTGTTAAAAACGCTGACAAAAAATGCTGTCTTCTTATCATTTAAAACAATAATTGTGGTATGATGAGGATGCGATTTGAGATTGAAATGGTAAAGCATACCTACAGATTCACCTATCTTGAAAGTCTCATCACTATACATGATTTAGTTCCTGACGAAATGTTAACAAGGATTTAACAAGCTCGACCGACTTTTGCCAACATACATTACTTGTGATTCAGGTAAAATTTATGTCTGCCAACTAAAGGATGAGTTTACTTATCAGCATTACGCTCCATTACACTACATGAGTGTGATACATAGTCATTAAGAATAGACGATGTTCAACTTAGATAGTTGATTTGGGAAACTCCACTGTTGTTCTAGTTACCTACATTCATATTAAAGCCGTTGGTCGGACTAGCTTCATTTCCAACTGGCAATCTTTATGGATCTTACTTATTACTATCATGTATCTTTTAATTCCTGAAGACTGGTTTGTTCACTCGATTTCTGTTAGGGTATTCATCCTATATCCTAACAGAATTATTGGTCAATTCCTACTGGTTAATTTTATGGTCGTCCCAGATATCAATGTCACGTGCTCCAATGTTGTTTCTTATTGGTCGCCTTAACTGTCAATGTCACAGAATTCGATGATGTTTGCTATTCGACCTAAATGTATATATACGCTTTATCTGTAAAGTTTTGTCTCGGACTCGGACCTATATCCCTAGTCCGGGATCCTGATTCTCTTCTGGACTCGGACCTCGTACTTTCTGGATACTTGTAGAATACACATTCTACTTCATATCAAGTCTTCTTATTATTACTCAATATGGGGGTTTGAGATAATCAGATTGAGTAGCATGTCGTGTCACCGGATCCTCGATCCTCGTCGCTCTCATTTACCGACTAAGGTAAAGTATTCAAATTTCTTCACGTAAAACTCGTAACTTGTTTAAATCAGAGTAAAAATTTAACAGAGATAAAAGAGTGAATTTTACTGTTTCATTAAAATTGTCTTTTCTCGTTGCCTTCTTTATTATAACAGTTACTCAATGAACCTGGTACAGAAGAACAATCCAAATGGATTGAAGTATCACATAGTAGTAATTTACGTACAAGTCATAATTATATTTTAAAGAATGTAGCAGAATTTCGACGAGCATTTTATTAATTCACAAACAGACTCTCTCTCTCTGTGTAGGTGTGATAATTTCAAAAATTCACTTTTGTTTTAACTGATCAGAGTGTATAAAACAACACACACACACACACAATTGTTTTTTGCCTCACAAATTATTACAGTATTACATTCACCTTTTTGTCAATTTTAAAACAAACAAACAAACACCAAAGCTACATATATTGAACATTGAATGATGATGATGTTAGTTTTTTTTCTTCCTAAACACTTTCCATTCATTCAATGATTCTTTAATTTCTTTTTCAAAACTGCTGTTCATTTGTGTGTGTGTGTAGGTGTGTGTTTGAGTTGTTGAACAAACAAACCGTATATAAATAGTAGGATTGATTATTGATAATTGAACGGTAGTTGATACATTTCTAATCATTATTGTATATTATTTTCCTTGACTTGATAAACAGCGGGCGGAATGAATAAATGTGTTTGTTTTTTTGTTTAGAAGTAAACAGAATATCTTGTATTAATATATATATAAATATATATATTTCAGAGAAGATTTTATTGCTTTTTTTGGCTATCTTTGATATTCGAAAAAGAACATATATATATATTGCGGAGATGATTTTGTATTGAAATTAACAAACTACTTATAAGTAGATAAAAGCTATTTGTAACAGAAAAAGTACAGAATACAGTTAGTTGGTCGGTGTGAGTGTTAGTAGTCTATTATAGTCAAACAAAAATTATTCAGGGTTGTATTTCAAGAAAAAATTTAGTTTGTCGACTCATTTGTAGAACAAATTTGTACATGTAATTACTAAGTGTTTAGGAGAAACGTAGGAGAAATTGAGTATCCAATAACATAAGAACAACTACTGTAGTGAAGGAGAACACAGGTGACGGCAACCGAATTGTATTTAACGAAAATTACAGAGTTACTCAGTAAAACAGGAAAACGGTTAATTTGCAAATCTTCAATCAGTCATCAATCCATTGTCTGACATTTCACTCACTATTCATGCTATTTCATACAAATTCCATTGTGTTCCCACTCTTCCTCCCTTTCTTGATCTTCCCCCATCTTCTACTGCCAGACATTACGTTTACACTGGCGTCATATACTACTTATAAGTAGCGCACACCACACTACTACTTATGAACTGTATTGAGACCATAGATCGATCATCGTTAGAACACCATAGGAAACCTAACCTAGAAGCACTTAACACAGCCGTTTGTTCTTGCTTTGTATGGGACTAATAAATGGCAGTGTGCATTCATGACACCAACATTTGAACCAAGGAATTTCGGTTTTATAAGAGAAAGCCAGACCTCTTAATCATTGAGCCTTCATCTAAGTGTGTTACCAAAGAACTTCGATCAATCCACAGTCTGACTTGAGCAACCAAATCCAACCTCTTCGGTGGAACAGAGTTGAACTTATCACTGGAACTTATCACACCCTTCAAGATCGCAAGTATATCATGCTGGCGATTGCGAAACAGTAAAAAACATAGTTCTAAAATTTTCTGTCTACCATAACAAATTACCAAACATCCCAATGTATTGAATCAGAAAGATATCCAGTCAATATGATTACTGATCGCATTGTAATTGAAATAACATAATATGAGTGAACCACATTTCATCACTCTACTCACTGCTCACACAATTAACACATACCCACACAGAAAAATACTAAGACTTCAAATATACTACTACTTCGAACTACCGATTTCAGAGTGTGATGCTTTTGAACAAAAGTATCTTCACCAAAAAGTTGGGCATCACACTGATAAGATGGAGGAGACATACTCATCCAACGTGTTAGAAAAGAGTCAGAAACGGTTCAATAAATAGTTAGGCATTTTTGACAAAGTAGTAGTTATACATTTTGGAAAAAAACTAGAACTGTATGTACACAAGTAACCGATTGAATGAATTCTTCATATCTGGTGTTGTTAATCTCATTGATTTCTTCTCCTGTCACTTCCTCTCTAACATTATTCGGATCCACTGTGACTCTAAAACGTAAACTGATTTATCTCTGTTCTAATAAATGTGAACAGTTTATCGTATCAAGCTGACTGATCTTCTGCAGTACAATCATTGTGGTGGTGGTGTTTGGTTCTCTGAGCTGGGTGTTTTGGTTGTGGAGCTTTCATTGTTATTCTTCTGAACAACATCATCAGCACAAACTTCAGATAGTAGAAGTGAAGCATTCGAATTTCTCCACGTGCATGACCTGTGTAGCTTGTTCTGCTAACCTCGATCTTGATTGGTTGCTGTTGACTTTTGACCTGTCGTTGCTTGCAACTTTGTTTTGATTGCATCCCCCGTTTGATCTATTTCTTGATCCTGTGTCACCTATGATTTTCCTGATTAGTTGATAAATTGGGTCAATGTCGATGTGTTTGTTGATTGCTGATTGACCTCAGTGCCAAGCGTCTAAAAATTCTCTAGTGTTCTTTGTCCTCTCCCTACCCAGTATTTCCACATTGTTCCAGTCAAATGTGTGTCCATAATTGTCAGTGTGTATTGATATAAGCGAAGCGTTGTCATGGCGTTTGACTGCTAATTGATGTTCACGTAAACAAAGCTGAAGAGGACGTCCACTTTGTCCTATGTAGTGTTTTTCACTGTTTGAGCAATTTATTTTGTAGATGATATTTGGTTTTTCTTCCTTTGTCATTTTGTCCTTTGGTCTACATACAAGATTGATTGAAGTGATTGTGTTGGTTTGTGTGCCACACATATTCCCAATGGTTTCAGTAGTCGTACTGTATGCTCCGATATGTCTTTGATCTATGGTAGGACGATCCGTTTATAGGTTCCTATACTTGATTTCGCTTCTGCTAATGATTTCAGTTGATGTTTTTTGATGAAGTTGCGTGGATAGCCATTCTTTTGGAAGATAGTCACAAGGTGTTTTTCCTCGTTTTTTTAGTGCTTCACATGTGCTGCAGTGTGTTTTCGCTCTCTTCACCGAAGTTTGGTATGCAGTTGATTTTGTGGGTTCTTGCATTGTTGCTATCGTAGTTGAGAATTAGGTCTGTGTAGGTTGGCGTTCGAGATACTTGAGTCAACCAGTTTTCCTGCGTTAGTTCTGGTGATTAGTACATCCAGGAATGATAGACTGTTGTTTGATTCCTTTTCCATCGTACACAATCATAATTAGTCTTTATGTGATTATTACTTTGTTCAACCTGATGTGCATGCTGTTAGCGATAAGTAGTCAAACAAACTATTTCCAAACAGCTCCATAATCTGAAACACAATTAGTCTACCTGAATTCCTTGACCTACATCTCATGAATCATACCGATGTCTGCAAGCTGTTTCCTGAGGAGCATTTCTAAAATGAAACCATGCTTTAGTGTTGACAGAATAATATTTTGAATCGGCAGATATAATAACGTGTAGGCTTCTGGTAATGCTTGAGAGTGATGTAGAGAAATAGGATTTTTGAAAACAAACAGAAATAATATTTGAATGCAAATAAAAGTCTCATCAATTTGTATCCGTGTGTAATAAACGGTTATCAGACTGGATTTATCTCATACATTCATCCACATATGCAGACAAGAAGGCGAAATGAATTGAAGAAGACCGATATGATAACCTAATGTGTTTAGGCCTTACTAATTATTTATAGTCAGCCGAAAACAAGTATCACTTGTGAAAACCGAGATGAGTGATTCATACACGCAATAAATCTAGCTTCTAAGGAAATAACTGACAAGTTTCAATGATATGTGTATAACTGGAGAAGAATACAATAATTAATTTGTTCCAAGGTTGAGATTTGTCTTGTATGCTTGACAGATTCGTTCACACTACAACATAATCATCTCTATGCAACGTGTGAGAAGCAACTGCAAACTGTCAATGGTTTAGCGAAGTTTCTTCAACTGTAGAGATATTCAGTGTTCATTTGGAATCTAACGCTGTGCTACAGTCGGACAGAATAACAAAATACAATTTCATGCAGAGCACATCAAAATCCAGTTTTTCATTGTATATTGTTGATGTTCTAAATAAATTGGGACTAATCACACTTCATTGAATAATCTTCAATTAGATTTTGGTGAGACGGAACAATCGAATTCAAACTAACTCGTCAGATCACATACCAACGCGACATCACAGGAAGCATTAGATCATTTAGAGTGTGTTCGTCGAACGATTGCGAGAGATAATACGATTCAGAAAATTTCACTGCTAATGATGGTATGGAAGCCAATAATAGTATGTGAATGAACCATGACAAACAAGTTCACCTTCTGCTCAACAAACTGAGAATGCTATTGACTGATCATTATGACGTAATATCATTCGGAACACATGAACAAGCACAATTCAACATATTATTCAGTGCTTCGACTTAAACCTCGCACATCACACAAACGTCTTATTTCGAATTTGGCCAACGGCTGCAACTTCAACTACGTGACCATTTAAATACTTTATTTCAGCCATGTTTTGGTCTGACCGCCACTATCTGTCACCCAACCTATTCCTATATCACAAAACATAGCTAGCTCTACGAGGCAGTCGGTGGTTAGGCATACGCAACATATGCCATAACCACCTCAACTGTTGAAGCTTCGTTACTTCATCTATTGACCTTCGCCATCCTTACCTAGCACCCGTTTCCTAACTACAGCGTTGCTTACTTGCTTGTCCCACGATACTTGAACAATGCTTCGGAGACACATACCTGACGTGCAGTAACGAGAGATCTAAATACTTAATACTAGTGTCGGTTTCCCGAATTTCGCAAAAGGAGATAGGACATTTCATTAAATCCTGAACACCATTTAGTGCGTTAGTTCAGTCCTGTTAGAAATGTTGTTCAAGGAAAGGGGATCAAGATATCTGGTCATGAATTAACATCAGATGCATAACTGACTGATTAATGTATCTCGGTACGCAAAGGACAAATTTCATCTCGATATTTTTTGGACGTTTTTGGATAACGTCATCTATTTAGAGCTCATGACACTCTCAGTCCAATCATTCATCAGGAAATTGCGTTCAAGGTTTACACGCAGTGTAGTGAACGAGAACGAGAAGCGAAAATTACAGAGTTACTCAGTAAAATCGGAAAACCATATCGTAAATTGTTATTTGCAAAATATTAGTTCATCATATCGAACTGGACTGTTCCTGTTGCAAAACATCAATCCATTGTCACTATTCATGCGTTTCATACAAATTCCATTGTTTTCTAACTCTTCCTTTCTTGATCTTCCCCCATCCTGTGCTGCTAGACATTACGTTTACACTCACGTCATATACTACTTATAAGTAGCTCACACCACAGGAGAACCGAATCCATTCTAACATTTTCCCTATTATTATTCACCATTCAGATAATTCTGACCTACGCATAAATGAGGAAAATGAAGAAATCGGAATGTTGACCAATCGAACGGAATCGCACACGAACCGAGTCAACATCATGCATGAACACAAGGATAGAATAATCCTAGTCATCAATATATACATTTATTGTAAAACATGAATTTTTCATGTAATTTTACAATATTCATAATTATTAAATAACGATACTACTTATCGAAATAGATCACATCATGAAGTAAGCATACTTAAACTGATGAGTACTTGTTACAGTTCAATTTAAGTTCACCATTTTTATCATTTTCTCTTTCATTCTAAATAACTACTACTTGGGTAAATAAATACTCACTTCAAATGTGTAGTGTGTATTGTTAGCGATTATTATTATTTATTGAGGTAATACAATGTGAAGAAGCACTTGTGATATTGTCTCGCAGTGAACTGAGAATTTATCTGTATAGAAAAAGAAATAAGAAATATTGTCCAAGCTATACAGCAAACACTTCTAATCAGTATTTCTCACGTCCTCCTTATTTAAGGTAAGTGAACAATGAATACTAACTAACTAGAGATGACCTTGCAAAAGTGCTACTCATTCGAAGCGAACACCTAAACTATATTGGCGTGGTTATACTGACTGACTGATTGATTACTTTGTTAAAGGATGAGTTGCGTTTGATATTCAATATATTTTTCACGAGCAAATGTAAACCAATTTGATTTCTTCGCGCTCGATTCTTGTTCTTTCGATACGCTTCCGGATGTTGTTCAGTAATGTCCAATAGATGGAGGTCTAGCCACTCGACTGTTTATTTCTAGTCAGTTGGCAGTTGGTTGTGAGTTTGTATATCTCGGGATTTGAATGAAAACTTTTGTTTCAAGGCAGTAGGGTTTCTGGTTACCAGAAGCCGTCACATTACCAGACTGGAGATCAGTTAGTTGCAATGTGGAGAGTAATAAAGATAACAGGGATAAAATTCTAATGGTAGAACCTTAGAGGCTACTGCCGGTCCCAAGCCCGGATAAAGGAGGAGGGTTGGACATGGGGTTGGCGACCCCATTCCGTTGAAATCTCACTTGCCAAAAAAACGCTAACCACAAAAAAATTTCAGAACTGAGTAAAATATAGATGAATTTAGTTTGTTAATTGGTAGTGAATGTTGTGAGAGAGGACCGAAGTGTAAGCAATGGAGAGGAAACAAAGATAATTGGCGTGATAGAATAATTGAGTGGTTTGAGGCGATGGCAATGATAACAACTAGCAGGTCTCCAGATATGCATCATGAACAGCTTGTCCAAGAGGGAGATGATAGTCCGTATGTAAGTAAGTGATTATCAAGTCTCTTCTTAAAGCAGTCCACTGAGGGGGTTGTGGTTACCTCGGCTGGCAGAGCATTCCAAGTTGCGACGACTCGCAATGAGAAAAAGTGTGCACGAATCTGAGTATTCGCTATCTGATGTGCAATATTTCGAGGATTGCCTCGAGGTGAGTGGTGTTGATGCATCGGTAAGATGCTCACATTGGGATGGTTTTGCGTGTTTAATATGGTGTACGCCATATTCAGATCGCCTCTGATTCTCCTGTAGCTCAGTGGGAATAATCCCAAGAACTAGAGTCTGTCGTCGTGGGGTTTATTTTTCAAGCCTATCACCCATTTGGTTGCTCGTCTCTGCACTCCATGCAAGAGATTTATGTCTCTTTTAAACAGAGGGGGTGCGATGACGTTGTGAACCTCCAAGTGTGAGCGCGCGTACGTGAGAATGTAACCGTATATCGTGAATGGATTGTTGTAAACGGTCATATTAACAATAATAATAATAATTTGAAAGACAACATCTTTAAAATTGAAACAGTACCACTGACTCTAGTACAGTGTGTTGAAGAGTTTCAATGCACCATAATATTGACGTTCTGTGATATGAAAGTGAAAACCTCTGACATGTGAAAAATGAAAACTAGATTGACTGATTAATTTGGAAAAGCATGAGATGCGTTTGATATGATTTCGTTTGAATTTATTACATATTGACGAATTGTGGTGTGCAGATATATATGTGACTGGGCATACAATCGTGATAATATGAGAGATCTGTCAACTGTGGGAAGTCATTAATTCTATTAAAATGGCTGGTAACTGAGGAAGAATCATGTATGATGATCTCTGATACCATTGCTAGGGCATGACAACATTTGAATATCTGAGTGTCACAGGATTCAGACAAGATGCTGGTCGAATAAAACCTCTTCTATAATTCACTGAATCAATATTTCTCATTAAGATGATCCCGAGAGCCGTATGTGGACATTTTTCAAAGTGGCTGCTAGTAAAATGTCACAGATGATATATAATGAATGTATGTTTGGTAGCTCACGGTGAACTGCGGAAAGTGTTCACAATAACAGCCTAATTGAAAGAAATTACATCTTCCTAGTATATCCAAATATTTATACATACTTGTTGACCTAGATACTGTTGATGATGGTGTTCTTTTTAATGAAGTCACTGACAAGATTCAGACTCTTCTGACCACTTTATTCAACTAGGCTATTTAGTATGCTGAGAATGCAGTACTCTATATCTGAATGCAGATTGTTACTTCTACATCTGTACCTGAATTCGTCATTACAAAACCGAGGAGATTCAACTGGTGATTAATTATGCGGTAAGCCGCATCGTCACCTGCAGACCCCCAGTCACGGAAAAACCTCGCCGACTGGCACTAGACAGATTAGTTTTCGCTAAGTGTGAGTTTGACAGTTTACTTGCTATATGTATTACATCGTCTTTCTCACAGTCCTTAAGGCTCCTATCTCCACTCGGTTCGCAGAAAGATGACGTTTGTTGGAGCAGCAACGGCATATATCCAATGTTCCGCCTCCGAACTTGTGTACGGCACGACATTGCATCTGCCTGGGGAATTTTTTCACACCACGGAGCAGCAATTTTATGTATATCAGACAACGTCCAAAGACTATCGGCGTAGATGCGGACACTGCCTCCGGTGTGAACTCGAATATAACATCGACAGGTCGCTCTCCCTCGAGAGTTATTTACCTGTCCGCAAGTTTTCTTACCAGTAGATTCAGTACTCACCAACCTTACGAAGTATCTTTTCACGTGATCTCTCGTCATGAAAAGACCTTCAAGGTTGATGGACTCAGTCAGCATTGATCTTCTCATACCAGAACACGTCATTGACAGTGCCCTACCTGGGAAATCGAAATTTAATGCTGGACTCGTTCAACTCACTAGCAGGATCCTTATTTTTCCTTCTGATCCCACGCTAGATGCATCAGAGACCTCCTTCTCAAGTCCCAGTCAACAGCAAGCGTCATCTGCACTATCTACGGATGAGACTCCGATCTCACGTCCAGATCAGCAGACCACGCCGTACTTGACTTTGGATGAGATAGCTGGCTCACGAGGTAGGCACGAGACTACTACGGTCGCAGCGTACGCCTACCTATACGCTTTCGCGAAAAATATCCCAATCAACAACGAATACGCGATAGACACTATCCTCATACTACATGTATGCTACACCTTTCTCTTTTTCCTTTCCATTTTTATCCTGAGCCCACGCCTCCATCCGTTGCCCTGTTGGTACCGTCGACTTCAGTCAACCCTGTCGAAAGCTGGCCTGATCACCCACGCAATTGTCAATGCACTCAGTCGATGTTATGGTTAAGAATATATCTGGTATACGAATGGTTACGCACTGGTCGTTTCTGGCTCCTTCGCTCAATCTGGTTCCGTCCTATGTCTGCAGCTTAATCTGGTCCGGACCCCTACGAACGCAGCCGCTATGTATCGAAAGTGTAAACCCTTTCTAGGGGGGTGGCTGCTGTAGTGGAACGCTTCTACGAAAAAAACGCGACTCGTAAAAAATAAACATTATTGTACTCGTTTTGTTTAACTGTACCAAAAACACTTTCTTGCGCACAACGTCCTTTTCGCGTTGATGCCGTTTTTCTAAATGCTCTGCTCCCCATGTAATGCCTACTCCCTCCTTCAATAAAACCTTGGAACATGGATTTGTTTTGATTTTGAATGACGGGATTGTATGGAACATTCAGTGGTGTTCATAGTCAATCTGGTATCTTGACTCACTCACTAAAATCTCATGCACACAAATCACCTTTATTTCTACATCACAGAGACATCCTTGAAAGAGTCACTAAAATAGCACACCAAAATAACACACTAACCAATCACAGCCAAGGATTTTCCTGGTGAGAAATGTAATCTCAAGGTCAACTGTTCAACCCATGCTTGGAAACATAATATCCAAAATTAAGGCATTTATCAACCAAGTTCTGGAGATCTAATGTCCCAAACAGATTTCAAACTATGCATCACAAACTTCATGATAGTGTTGTTTCTTGTTAAAATCGATCGATTATTAGTCTCTTTGTCTCAATGAATCTTGGCTAAACATGCACACCAATAATAAACCAGCTTCATTGTGATTCGTTGAATCAGTTAAAGCGTTCTTAATAAATACTGTACCGTACTGTACTTCAAACAAGAAAAGATGTACGGTTATCGTAATCTAATTCAACTACGACTCATCCTTGTCCAGTTCTTATTCTTTATATATGTGATATGTAATGTTGTTTGTCAAGAATCAAAGAAAAGACAAATTGTCACCGACCCCACCAGACCAAGTAAGTAAATATATTTCTGTACACATTGAAATTGTATTTCTATCTTAATTTAGCATACGGCCACTGGTTTCTTGGTAGATAACGATTGTACAAGTTCATCAATTGTCAAATCGGTTACTTCCTCGTAATTATTAGTTTTGTGCAAATTTCATCATTCATGGTAGACTATTCTGAATAATTTAACAGTATGCTGCTATTTGTAAGAAGATGAGTTTATTTAAATCTCAATCTATAATGCTTCATTGAACATTATTATCGGTGTCTTTTTTGTTAATTAACATTGATTTGTAATAAAAATTCTACTCAAAAAATCTTGTAACAACAATCTTAAGTGTTACTTAATCATTAGTTTTTGTCTGTCATCCGTAAATCATTGATTAGCAGATTCTGTTTGACTGAACTCAGGTTATGTCATTGTTGCTTCAATGATTATTGACTTTTGAATGCATGTCACACATGATTACTCAGATAATTTCAGTAGATGTTTAGAAATAATCTCGATAATTTCTAGGCATCAAATGCTTATTTTTTGATAATCCACGTTATTGTTCGGTGAGTTTTATTGTTCCGGGGAAAAAGGTTAACTCAACAGTACAGTCTGTAATTTTTGGAGTATTTTATGATTGTGATATAATTTGTTCTACTTCCTGAGAGTAGAAGATATTCGTAGGTTACTGGTTTTCGATCGTAAGTGTCTTCGAATCATTGCTCGTATATCCTGAGACACCCGAGTGAGCAACGCTGTTATTAGGAAACGGGTGCTAGGTAAGAATGGAAGATCAATAAATGAAGCATTGAAACTTCATCAGTTGAGGTGGTTGGGATATGTGCTGCGTATGCCTAACCACCGACTGCCTCGTCGAGCTTTGTTTTGTAGTGTAGGAATAGGTTGGAAGAAAGTTAGGGACGGCCAAACCAAAACATGGCATAAATCCATGAAGTCATTGACGAGTGGACTTAGCCATGTCGGTAATTGTCGACTACCTGATTGGAGTCCGCGAGATGATAATAATCGATGGTTAGAGACCTTGAATGACATGGCTCAAAATCGTTCGCAATGGCGCCGGTGCATTTATTCTTTGTGTTCTCTCAAATCCTAATCTTCTGGATTCTTCAACACCTCTAGTTTTGACTTTCTAAACTTTTCTCACTGAATCATACTTCTTGAATAATATCTTCTAATCCTTACCTCTTCGATTACTTCTAATACCTTTACTACCTCTACTACTATTGGATTTCAATTGAAAATTACATCTCTGTGCTGATGTGGTATGGCAACATGAACTGATGTACTTACGTACGAAGTTCTACATTGCATCTGACTGATTGACTGACTGACTTCCCGAATCAAAACCGATTCATTTAAGTACAGAATTCTCGTTTCTATATATAGTTCAGCATGACTTAATCTAAAGTGCATCGTAAGCAGTACAAATTTAGGCAATTTCAACTAATTGAATTAAAATCTAGTTCTCTAGCTCTGTGATCAACTAGAATAATGAATATTCGATCGCTGCATTATTGATGCAATGTAAGAACATTCATTCACAGTTGAATTGTTTCATATACTTGTTTACGCTTTTGCAAAGGTTGACGTCCTCACAATTTTTACCATACGTTCACATTTTCTATGAACACTATCCGCGATCATGCTCAAAACTATTTGACAATGGAATATTCACAACAATCAAGCACAACAGAACTTTAGACCTTTGGCTGATTCAGCATTGCAATCTGATGATGTGTTTATAAGTAATCGATGCCCGTAATGTAACAATCGATGTGGGATTTGTCAGCTGAATGCAAATTAATATCAAGTAATGTAGGTTTTAAAGCAGTAGTCAAACATCAGATTGGTTAGTGACTATTCTGTGGTTCACATTTCGTGTATTCGCTATACACACCTTCAGTGAGATGGCGGAGTAAATTTGTGGACTGTCGAAAATACACATGTCGGATAAAATATGCTTTTAATGATTATTGATTAGGACAAGATATAAATAAGATGCGGATGGTCTTCAATTAATTATTGAAGGTACGGAAATACTGAAAACTAGAGGTTATCTCAAAGAAGAACCAAAAGTCTAAGTGTACCTCTAGAACTGATCACTTCTCATATAATTATCATACTCTTAAAAGCATTGTCAGTGTTTTCGTATGGAATCGTCCGATTACTGTGATTTCTCTTTGTCATGCCAATCATATTTTGCCATGGGTTGAACAGAAATCCTCGGATATCTAGAAAGTGTAAGGAAAACTATGTGTCAGCAGTGGGTCTGGAGTAATATCATTTATTTCAGCAATCACGTAGGTGGATATCCAGCTGTTCGCCAAATTTGCGATTAGAAGCTTATATTTGAGGTTATAATATCATATCGCTGATTATTTGAGTCAAAAGACAAATTTATTTGCTGAACAGCGCTCGTTCAAGTGTTGTGAATGATCTTGAGCGATCCTAACTATTCGAATGATATTAAGCGATAGTGATCGGTCAGCGATCCCTTCAGATTGTTCAACAGAAGTTATATTTACCTGTTAGGATATATATTTTCTTTAACTAACTTGATAGGCTTCCGTACTATGAGCATTTATGAAATAGGCTACAACGTTGTCTTTCTGAACATTGTGCGATAGACAAGACCGATCAAATGGCTGAAAATAATCTGTCACATCCTGTCGAGATGAGTTTTCAGGTGGTTTGGAATGTGTTGTTCCAGCTGTTCGAAAAAAAACGTAAAATGCTGAACGCACAATGAAGGTATATGTTAGTCACTACATCAATCTCTCTGAAATAAACTAGAGAGGTGAGAATGTTTAGACAAACAGATTCACCCGCCTCGCTGTCACTGATATGCTTGCGCTAATTATATATACATTTATATATAGGAAATAACAGAACACTCGAGCTAATATCCGATAATGAGCCTAGCTTATACAACAAGGAGTCCAAAGGTAGCAAATGGAATAAAACACCCTAATCAACTTTGAGCAAGCCAATATGAAAGCATTTAATTCAAGCATGATATGTGCATTACGAAGTGATTTTCCGAAGAGTTAAAAAAATAGTGAACAAGTAGGCAAAATTGAAAATCTGAAGGTAATGAGAAATTCCATAGTTCCACAGATGGATTCTTGAAACATTGAGAATCTGCTGAGAAGTCAAAGGAAAACGTGGATTGATCGATTTTAGATTTTAGCCGTTGCTGGAGGCTAGCTCAGTAGTCCAGGTGTTAAGCGAGATCGCACAAAACCGAGTAGCGACAGTCGTAAATAAGCAATGCTACTGAATCCGTCACTAGAGTGAAACTCTGTACACTTCTAATGGTGGTCTCATAGGCATCCATTTATTATTTCAAAGTAGTTTCTTAGTCTTTCAATAGCACTATGACATAGTAAGAAAACCGAATCAGAATTCTTGTACAAACCAGAAAAAGTAAGAACACTAAACTAAATGCTGTGTTTCGATCTATTACTGCAGAACAATGCGAAGAATAAGTAAAGATGAAAAGCATTTTCATTCACTAAAATGTTGATTAAATGCATACCATAATATATTCGTAAGAGTTTATTGTTATTGGTACTTGCTGTTCTGGATTTTCTACTCTTGCAGTTCACTCCGTCTAGAACAGTGTAGGTTCATACGCGTTCACCCAGTCAACGACCAAAAACACTATAATTCTCGGAGAAAACAGTTCTATTTTAATGAATAAGGGAAATACAGACAATTACCAAAACGATATTACACCTTCCAGCTTCCATTTACCACAATAGGTTCCGTTTCTGGAAGAATAAATGCTTCCAGTCAGTGACTACTAAAGTATCAAATCTAAATATGGCTGTAGCCATATTAAATATCAAGTTTAAACAACATATGTACAGTTCAGAAGGAAACATAAAAACTTCAATATAAATACAAGATATAGAAATAATAACAATATACAATGATAAATAAATCTCAAAATGGAATCAAATAAAGTACCAAAATATCAACAGAAAGAGTCAGTCATATCACAACACAAATATATATACATGGAGGGATTTTCCGAAAAACAAAACATTCAAAATAGATTCTACACTAGCTATTAGCAGACAACTAAGTATATGAAACTGACCAGTGAAACGACAAATATATGAACTGATTAAATTCTAAGCATTAAATAGTTTTGTCAGAAATGAATAAACACGTCGAGTTGGACACCGTCGGTCATACTTACATATTACAGTACATACAGATTGAAAATGCATGTAATAACTAGGAAATTAACATCCACATTGAATGTGAAGTGCTGTAAATGTAAATGATTGGACTCAAAGAGCTCAGTTGTACAAATCTCCGCTATCACCAAGTGTGTTTAAACAAATGCGAGAATCCTCAGTCAGTAATTTCGGCAGATTTTTACTAAGAGATTTTGATATGCTCGTCAAGTGATAAGCTTGAAATTATTACGAGTTCACCTTACTCGAGAAACGGAGCAAAGACAAATGATGCTGTGAAAAGATAGGTTATTCTTATCCGTTTGTCCACGACCCGGCTAATTATATCAAGAAGTCTTGATATGGTGTAGAAAATTTATTTTACAATCACCCAGAAAAGACGAGATCGACAAGCACATACACATACATGATAGAAACGTCTTTGATAGAGCCACTAAGACTGTATACTTAAATTATCCATCAATCAAGGACAGTCAAGGATTTTCCGAGTGGGAAGTTTACGGTGAAGGTCAACTAAGCAGCTTATGCGCGAAAACATAATGAATCAGAAATTAGAACCTTCTCCAAGTGAGTTCTGAGGATCTTATGTCAATAACAGACTTAATAAATACAGTATACAGTAGTCGATTCATGCACAAAGACGATTGTTACATAAATAAGCATACTTCATACATGTGTATGTGGACACAATTACAAACATGACAAAATACATCAGAAGCACATTTCATTCTATTTATACTCGCTCAAAAATCTGCACACACTCATATACAAGAGCACTCATACATTCTCCAGATAAATCATTCCTCATTCAAATGTCAGTCGGATACACTTTTAAAATGTATCCC
>OX103973.1:4825819-4910709 GCA_944470395.2 Schistosoma turkestanicum | reverse complement strand
GTTTGAAGCTATTGCTTCAATTAACCTGTGATGTTGCGCTACGTACTTTTGAGGAGACTTATATTATGACGGAACTTACTTACTTACTTAAGCTTGATACTGTCAATGGAGCATAAGCAGCGGACCAGCACTCTCCAATCTACTCTGTCCTAGGACTCCATTCCTATTTCTGTTCAATTTTTGCTCATTCTTCTCATATCCTTCTATATTTCTTGGCCTTCCTCTGTTCCTTTGACCTTGAGGATTCCAAGTGAGAGCTTGTCTCGTTATGCAATTGGGTGCTTTCCGCAGTGTGTGTTCTATTCACTTCCTTCACGGCCGGAATCTAGTTTATTCTCTCCCGCAGGAATGAAACAGCTATCTAATATCTACAATGTTCTAACTCAGTTATTTTTACAATGAATTATAACTAGACCGCATATCACATCGAGTTATCCATTGTTGGAACGTGTTACACGAAAACACCTTCACAATTGATTCATTCAAGAGAAAATTAGACACTTACAGAAGCAGCTTACGGAAAAAAACAAAACGACCAACACAAACTGTAGGTATTCGATTTTCAATACTTATATTTTTTGAAATTATCTGTCTAACATTACAAACACTCAATAGATGAAGTATTGGAACTTCATCATTTGAGGTGGTTGGGACATGTGTTGCGTATGGCCAACCACCGACTGCCTCGACGAGCTATGTTTTGTGGTGTAGGAGTAGGTTGGAAAAAAGCTACGGGCGGCCAGACCAAAACATGGCACAAATCCATGAAGTCACTGATAAGTGGACTGAGTCATGTTGGTAGATGTAGGCTACCTGGTTGGGGTCCGCGAGACGAAAGTCACCAATGGTTAGAGACCTTGAACGACATGGCTCAAAATCGTTTGCAATGGCGCAAGTGCATCCATTCTTTGAGCTCTCTCAAATCCTAATCTTCTGGATTGGTCAGCACCTCTACCTTTGTCTTTCTAACCTTATTTCACTGAATTATACTTCTTGAATAATAATATCTTCAAACCCTAGTCTTCTTCATTACCATTAATACGTCTACTATCTTTATCACTATGGGATTTGATTTGACATTTGCGTCTCTGTGCTAATAATGTGGTGTGGCAAACTGAACGTATGTACATACGTACGAAGTTCTTACGTTGCAACTGACTGACTGACTGACTGACTGACATTACAAACACATGATCTATTACAATCTACACAAATACACAAACCTTTCTTGACGTGTATTTTTGTTTAGTAAAATGTGACTGCAGCATGAAAAACCAATACAGGACTATTCATAAACAAGGATTAGGGTATCATATGCAAGACCTTATCAATATTATTATTATTATTATTATTTAGTTACGTGACATGTTAATCAGTGTCAAATGTGTACAATTTTGATATTACAACACAATTGACCAATGGGAATAATGTATTTTAAGGTCATGATCGATTTTTTGTTCATAATGACCTTAAGAAATGATTGAATCGAGTTTATTATATCTGTTGTTAGAACCCTAAACTATAAACATTAAGATGAATAATAAATGAAATCAAACTAAAAAAAAGTATCATTTATTTCTAAAAATGTGTTTAGTAGTGATTAGTTTTGTAAGAAAATTCTCAAAGTTCTAGTTGAGAAACAGTGACCGGTGGAGTTCAACTCTATCGGGTGTGGGCAGTTAGTTACCTACCAAAGACACAAGAGGTGAGGTTGCGTAATATCTTGAATTGATCGAAGATACACATTAACACCGTTGGGTGGCAGATCAGTGGTATAGGGACTAAGTGTTCCCGTGCGAAACCGAATGTTTTGGGCTTGATTCCCGGCTGGCAGAGGTCATGTATGAGCTCTACTGATGAGTCCCGTACTAAGATGAAACAACTGTTCAGTTCTTTCAGGGTTTCTAATGGCTTTCTAGTTTACATTTAATGAATGTACAGACAGACATGTTATTAATTCTGAATTTATACGATTAATGATATCTTGTCTTTTGAAGAGGTAAATTGTTTACCAATTACCAGTTAATTTGTGATATAGTACTGATTTGTCAGAGACATTAGATCCCCCAAGGTCCTAAATTTGAATGTTATGTTTTCGTGCATGGGTTGATCAGTTGACCTTGAGCTTACATTTCCCACTCGGAAAATCCTTGACTGCTATTGGTTGATGTGTTAGTTATTTTAGTACGCGATTTTGGTGGCTCTCTCAAGGACTTTCCTATAATATATAAATAAACTTGCTTTGTGTGCTTGTCAATCTCATATTTTCTCAGGTGCTTGTAGAAAACACTTTCTACGTCTTGTCAAGACTTCTTCCTCTACTTAGTCGAGCCTTGGGACGCTTGGATTAGAGTAGCCTATCGTGTGACTGGATCATTTGTCTTCGACTTAGTTAACCGACTAAGGTGAACTCGTAATACTTTCAAGCATATCAATCGAAAAATCATTTCAATTTAAATTACTGTTGATTGTATAAATCAACGTCCATTGAAAGAGCTTCTTAACCTATTTCAAAAAATGATCACTACTGTGCTTAGGATTATTTAGTACAAAAATGGTTTTGTGAACTATTCGCATGCTTGGTAATAATTCCGGAAAAATGAGATAAATAAGGTTTATAAGCAGATTGTTAGTGGCTGGCAATGTAATCCAGGATGGGAGTTTTTTCCGATTTCGGACTCGTCAGCTTGATGTACCAACTAGATTATGGAGTTGATGTTCATTTCATGACTTGAAAACAATATCTTATCCAGGCGACATCGATTAGTCACTGAGTTCAGATTGTCACTGGCTTGTAAACAATGGGGTGAATTTTGATTAATTTATGTTAGCTGTTTGACGTTCCCCACTGATATATATGACTGCAATTGATCATTCTCTTCGATATATGCTGCACAAGACAGAGGATATCTGGACGCAGTTGTTAAACGGATACATAATGGTATTTGAAAATAACGACACTACGTTACTTACTTACTTACTTATGCACTTACTTACTTACTTACGCCTGTTACCCTCAATGGAGCATAGGCCGCCAAAAAGTATTCTCCGACATACCCTGTCCTAGGGCTTCCTTTCCAATTCTGTCCAATTTTGGCTCACTCTTCTGATGTCTGTCTCCATTTCTTGGCATAATGTGTTCCTTGGTCTTCCTCTTTTCCTTTGATCTTGATGACTCCAGGTGAGGGCTTGTCTTGTGACTCGCAGTTCGGTGCTTTTTGCAGTGTGTATCCTATCCACTTTCAGCGCTTCTCTATGGTTTCTTCCTCAGCTGGAATCTGGTTTATTCTCTCGCACAGTAGGTTCCTACTGATGGTGAATGGTGAACGAATTCGAAGTATTTCACGCAAGGTAACTGTTAATAAATACCTGTATCTTCCAGATGATGGCTTTCGCCGTTCTTCAAGTTTCCGTTCCATACAACAGAATGGTTTTGACGTTCGTATTGAAAATTGTGACTTTAGAATTGGTTGACAGTTGTTTCGAGTTGAAAATGTTCTTCACTTGTAGAAAGTTCTTCTTTCATTTTCCGTTTCCATTCAACTACTGTTCATTCTCTTCATATCTGCTTCCAATTTTTTCGGTGTATTGTGTTCTTTGGTCTTCTTTTTTTCCTTTGACCTTGAGGATTCCAAGTGAGAGCTTGTCTTGTCTTATGACACAGTTGGATGCTTCCCTCAATGTGTATCCTATTGGTATAATCGGTTTAATTTTAAAAAGACTACTTTTTAAAATGATGGTTCCCTTTGATAAATTTGAATAGAGAAATAAGAAGATATATTTTATGAGATAGTACCATTTCGTGCTTTCTCGTCAGTCACATACAAGCAACATGTTATTTGTGTGTAAATATAGTTTTGAAGATAAGGTCAAAATTTCTTATTTAGCATGACATTCACTCACTTAGAACCATGGTAAACCACTGTTTTGAATTTCTAAAAAAGAGACTCCCACATTCTACCATCAAAAAGCTGCACCAACTAGTCAACTTGAAGTGTAAATTAATGGTTGAAAAGGTCAGGTTGGAATTTCTAAATAAATGCATTATTGACAACCACTTCACATGGATGTATAACAAAATGCTTCGACCAAAAATAAAGTGCGAATGACAAGTTCAAGTCTGAGGAAGTTAACACGAATTCAGATTGACACTTGCATTGAAAAAATAAACCAATACAAAGAAACTTACACACATTTCATACCACTTATTGAACAATTATCCATCATTTGTCATATTAAACTATTAAACTTCTGCGAAGATATATTAGACAGAACGGCGAACCGAACATGGACGAAACTTAACCAGTCGCTATCAAAGACCCGAACAATTTCAGAATTTCCAGAAAATCTCACAGAACACGTTCACAACCTATCTAACTTCAATCTTGACAAGGTTCACCTAGAAGCTCTTTCAATAGGACTAAATTACAATGTACCACCTAAAAGAATCGATAAGAATTTGGTGGACGCCAATTTCAAAAACCTCTACAGCCAGTTCTCAAATTGGACTCCAACATCAGCTGAGAATGAGGCATGGCTCAAAGTCAAATTAGTTTATATATCCCAGCAATTTGCAAACTCTCCTATCAACCAAAATTCTTGTCTAACGAATGAGCACGAGGAAGCATTGAATGAACTTAAGAACAGTTCCACAATAACAATCTCCAAACCAGACAAAGGTTCCGGTGTAGTAGTCATGAATAAGGATGACTACATAACGAAAATGAACGTGATCCTCTCAAACTCTGCTAAATTTAAATCAGATTCACAGATCGATAATGTGAAGTTGGTCGAAAAACAGATATGCCGAGAACTACATCTACTCATGCTTCATGGTTGTGATTGGTCGGAAAAGTCCAACTTTATGTGTTCAAAAACAACTGTATGTTGACCTTTGTTTACCATGGTTCTAGTGAGTGAATGTCATGCTAAATAAGAAATTTTGACCTTATCTTCAAAACTGTATTTACACACAAATAACATGTTGCTTGTTGTATGTGACTGACGAGAAAGCACGAAATGGTACTACTATCTCACAAAATATGTCTTCTCATTTCTCTATTCAAATTAAAAAATGGATCAAGTTTATAAACTTATGAACTATTCATTTAAAATAGCCGCCATCCCGCAGCCTATACGTTACATGTTCAATGTTCTCATTCATGTAACGCGCCACATAAACTGCTATGCGCTATCAATCAGTCATTGAATAATAAGTAGTATTATTGTTTTAAATCAATCAATATTTAAAATCTACAAATCTTAAATGTGGTAGTTATGTAATTAGAAATAGATCGAAAACAGTGATTTTTACGATTGAAGTAAATAAATCAGATTATGTCATTTAAAGTTTCAGTTCAACTCAATCAACTAAATACAATCGATTTTTCGTTTTTGTTTTACTATAAACCATTTTAAAAGATTAAAGTAGATTAATAAAATAAATAGAGTCTTGATCATTGAAGCTTACCTCATTATACTTTATACAGAATACACCCTAGTAGTTGAAAGTGCTCAGGCGCGGCGAATCCTCACCATATCAGTGTAAGCTACACAGGGTAGTGCATCTCCTTGCACTTATGAGCAACCTTAGTGGTTTAGAGGTTAGGCGTTTGTGCTCAGAACGAAGGTCCTGGGTTCGAGTCCTATGGGGAGCAGGAGTCGTGGATACGCACTGCTGATGAGTCCCACACCAGGACGAAATGGCTGTTCAGTGCTTCCAGGTTCCTGATGGTAGTCTAACGATGATTGATTAACGGTTTTAATGTGCAAAAAGCACTAATATCCATAGCTCTAATTGAAAAACCTTAGTTTAGTCACCCAAGAGTCATTCAGATACACCTTGAATACTCATCATTCTTGATTTCTGGTTTGATTTGACTTTAATTAATCGGCAACAGTCAATTGTTGGAAATATAAAACTAGCTTCCCCCCAGCTAAGGAAGATATTTACAAAAAATTTCTTAAGGTGGATAGGACACAAACTGTGTTACAAGGCAAGTTCTAACATGGAATCCTCAAGGCTAAAGGAATAGAGGAAGACTAAAGAACACGTTACAATGAGAATTGGAAGGAGATATGAAAAAATAAACAGAAATTGGTTTTTACTGGCAAAGAGGCCAAGGACAGAGTAGATTGAATAATGATGGTTGGTGGCCGATGCTTGATGATGGGTAACAGACGTAAGTAATCTTGATATGAAAGGTGTTCCGGATAAAAAATGTTGTCCGAATCTTTTAGGAATAAATAAATTTGCCCAATTTGATCTCGTGTGCTGTTATGGGAATGAGGGAGGATGTCACTTCCTGGCTGCCCACACCATGGAAGGGTGTTTCTTGAGGGACTTGGGAGTGTGACCGCAGAGCCCAAGTGACAACTGACTGACGTCAGTCACGCACGGACTTTGTATGAGAAGTTTTCGAAATCTTATCTCCGTTTTTTATTAAAAGCACCTACCACTGGAGACAGAAATCCTTGAGGTAAGGTGAGGTGTGACATTTTTAGGGTCGATCTTTTCTAACCCTTTGAAATAATATAGAATACATTATTAACAGAGATGCATAGTGGTTAGCTGTGAAATCCAGAACTTGCGCTTCGTTCTATTTCATACTTAACAGCTCGATATACCTGTCATATGTGAGTTAATGTTTACTTCAGGACTCGGACTTTGGGTATTTTTTTCTTCAAACTCCATCGCATTTTCCAATTAGTTAGCTAATGACTGAAAAGAATGAAACACGCCTACTGGCTTTCATTAGACAAGCTGAAATCAGATTAATAGTTTTACTGGGATCCTGTATGCGCGTTTCCGAGACGCAGCATACATCGATGGCACGAGATTCTAAAGCCCTAGCTAATGATGCCTGTTGCCCTATTTTACACAATGTCCGTACATTAAAAGCCCCAACATGTAGTCTAGAACGGGGTTTCAGGAGACCAGAAATAACGTTTCGCGAACTCGCATCGTTTGCATTTGCTGTGCAGTCAGATAAGGGAATGTGAGTAGAGTTAGTTGTGGAGAGAAGAGAGGTATGTGTTGGTGTAGGAAGGATTAGATTTCGACCGATTTGGTCCCGTGTGTTGTTACGGGTATGAGGGCGGTTGTCACTTCCCGGCTGCCCACACCGTGGAAGGTTATTTCTTGAGGGATCTGAAAAGGAAGATAGATTAGTGTTGGTCTTGGAGACCTGAGAGCGTGATCGCAGAGCCCAAGGAACAACTGCTTGAGGCCGGTCACGCACGGCCTTTTTATGAAGGGTTTTTTGAGTATTAGCTCCGCTCTTAAAAGCACTTAGTGGGCACCCTTACCCAAGGAGACGGAAATCCGTGAGTTAGGGGAGGTGTGACATTTTTAGGGCCGACCTTTTCTAACCCTTCCTTCCTTGTGAGAAGGCAGCATCGCTGCAGGTGCTGGTTGTCCGAGGGAAACACCTTACTGCTGTCACACCCTCTGCAGTCAGCAGTACGAATTCGCCCTCAAACCTTGGGTAGCTGCTTTTAGTCTGATCGTTCTCCAATCGACCTTCCTGGCATGGTAGGACCTACAGGAACATATATTCCAGCCAATATAGCTCGGTTGGGGGTCATCATGATAGGCAAGCCCGACCACCATGTCAAGGTAGCAGCTACGGTCGGGCAGATCAATAGATGAAGTGCTGAAACTTCATCAGTTGAGGTGGTTGGGACATGTGTTGCGTATGGCTAACCACCGACTGCCTCGACGAGTTTCGTTTTGTAGTGTAGGAGTAGGTTGGAAGAAAGTTAGGGGCGGCCAAACCAAAACATGGCACAAATCCATGAAATCATTGACGAATGGACTTAGCCATATCGGTAATCGTCGACTACCTGGTTGGGGTCCACGAGATGATAATAATCGATGGTTAGAGACCTTGAATGACATGGCTCAAAATCGTTCGCAATGGCGCCAGTGCATTTATTCTTTGTGTTCTCTCAACTCCTAATCTTCTGGATTTTTCAACTTTCTAAACTTTTCCCACTGAATCATACTTCTTGAATAATATCTTCTAAACACATAACCTCTTCGATTACTTCTAATACCTTTACTACCTCTTCTACTAATATTGGATTTGAATTGACAATTACATCTCTCTGTGCTAATAATGTGATATGGCAACATGAACTGATGTACGCACATACGTACGAAGTTCTACGTTGCATCTGACTGACTGACTGGCTTCCGCTTATCAAAGCAATCTTCACATCATGCACATACACTAAATGACACTGATCAATTACACTCTTATAGATTAATTTTGAAAGATTTAAACACACCATTTAAATCACTATTGAATACACATTTACAAACAAAACAATTTGATCTAATCAAATTATCATTTTTAATTACTGTATTTTATCTTTGTACTCACATTTGTACTAAATATTATATATCATAGAAATGGACATTTTTTTTTCTAGGTTGAGACTAGGTTGACTGTTATATATATTTATATTTCATATACCAATCAACTTTTTTTTCTTCACTTGTCTAGACTAAAAATTGATCAAAAATTCTTTCCAATCAATAAACTTGACTTGGTTTTCTCTACACACACTGTCGCTCGCTCGCTCGCTCTCTCTCTCTGTGTCCATGGCTGATAACACACAAAAGTACACATTATCAATGAAAAAGAAGGTCTTCACAATAATGATGATGATCAATGTTGAATATTCATTTCTATATGACCTTGATACTTTACAATATGTTTGTTTAAATTAATACATACATCACCCCATTTTGTCATGTTTACAGTCTATAGTCAGTCTATGAATTAGAACGTTACTTACTCTATCTAGGATACTTTAATACTTCTTATTCACACACACAATATAATCGTTTATGATATGTGATATGTAGATAGACTTTTATTTATTGAGAGTGAATATGAATTGAATAGTACTACAGTATGATAAATATTATTATTGAAAATGAAGCATCCATCGATCCTAGTTAGACCAGCATTAAAAACCTGGAAGGTCGTTTCTCATAGTACGAGAATTTATCAACAGTGCACAGTACACTCTCTGTGACTAGTGTAGTTCAACTATGTCGGATGTGAGGCTATTACTTATCTTGGATTTCACGTTTGTGAGCATGGGCTAATCAGTAGATCTTGAGATTTCAGTTGCCACCAGGAAAATCCATGGCTGCAATTGGCTGCTGTGTATTTTAGTGTGCTATTTTTGTGACTGTCTTAAGGACGTTTCTATAATGTATGAATAAACGAGAATTGTGTGCTTCATTGTATTGTGTGCTGACTGGGTGTTTGTAGAATATACTTTCTACGCTATATCAAGACTTCTGTTTTTCAGTTTGGGGATCAAGATAGCCTACATGGACGCTGGTAATTGTCTCGTTTACGTTTATTGATTAAGGTGAACTCGTAAAATAGCTTCAAGCGTACCTAGTGACGAACATAACAATATTGATACTAAATTTAGTGTGTTTCCAGGAAACGCCCAACAGCTAGCGATCATGTGTAACTCTATCAATATGCTCATTCTTCCGTACATGAATAAAGTTTGCAGCAGAGCCCGCTGTTCGAAACGTCATGAGTTTACTATTGTATTCAAGTTAGCGTGAATGTTTAGCCTGGAGTTATTTTTTGATAGTGACTAGGAAATGGGATGATTAATTTCGGTTCTTTTAATTATAGAAAATGTTACTGTCTTTTTTTAAAAAACTGATCCATTTAGTTTATGTTTTCGTTTTAGTAACGTGACTTATCAGTAGTATTTAGTGGAATTAGGCCAAGAAATTACTAGTGGACAGGAAAAATGGCTGATCCAAATCTAAGGCATAATCTAAGTGTATTACAGATCAGATAGAAGGCAGCCAATGCCTATTGAGAGTATTGATTTTTTTATCCAGTCACCTGATTATCACAATTGCATATAATCCAGGCTAAGTAGTATTGTGGTGCGCGCTACTTATAAGTAGTATATGACGCGAGTGTAAACGTAATGTCTATCAGCAGAAGATAGGGGAAGATCAAGAAAGGAAGAGGAGCGGTAACACAATGGAATTTGTATGAAACGCATGAATAGTGAGTGAAATGTCAGACAATGGATTGATGATGGATTGAAGATTTACAAATTAACCGTTTACGATATGGTTTTCCTATTTTACTGAGTAACTCTGTAATTTTCGTTAAATACAATTCGGTTGCCCTCACCTGTGTTCTCCTTCACTACAGTATTAGTTGAGTGGCTTGACTTTGACATTAGCTAAGAGGTTACACCATTTTCTGGTGGGCTTGCAATCATCGACACAGACCATCTGCCCTGGAAGCACTGAAAGACAGCCCTTTCATCTTGTTATGAGATTCACGATCTTCAGTTTTGCTCATGAACACTTAACCTCTGGACCAATAAGTCAGCATCTAACGGTGTTAATGTCTAACTTTAACCAATCCACAGTCTTGCACAACTTTATCCAGAACAGGATTGAACTCCACTGGGTACAGAACTTCTCTGTAGAATTCGGAGATTTCAAAATGGTGCCTAGACAATCTTCACAACCTCTTAATCTATATATACAAATATATAATGTCAAGTATCTCCAGATGAAATTATATTTCCCAATTGCAATTACATGTAATCATCACATTTTATGCAAATTTCAAACAATTGTTTGGTTCCGTTTTTGTTTAATTAAACAAATTAATCCGTTTATTCATAAATCAAGTTTAAGATTTATTTTTACTGTATAGGATAATTTCTTTTCACTTATCTGTTGTATTGGACATGGATTTCTGGAAAAGTGTATGTATGGCATAGAAATGAGATTTAAATGAACATGGCCAATTCTTCATGGTCAATTCCATAAGAAGAACGTTTAGAAAATCGATAGTTTATGGGAGGGAAAATAGTTTTTTATGCTAAAGTGACCTATCTTACTGAAGTTAAAAGAAGGTTACAGATTAACTTAACTTCACTTAACTTACGCCTGTTAACCCTCATCGAGTAGAGGTCGCCGACCAGCATTCTTCAAACTCATCTGTCATGAGTCTTTCTTTTTAGATCTATCAAATTGTGGTTCATTCTCATCATATCCGCCTCCATTTGTGGGCGTAATGTTTTCTTTGATCCTTGTTAGGGATCAATTGACCTTGAGATTCCAATTCCCACCAGGAAAATCCTTGACTGTGATTGGCTGCTGTGAATTTTAGTGCGCTGTTTTCTTAACTGTCTCAAGGACGTTTCTATGATGTATAAATAAACAAGAGTTGTGTGCTGCTTGATTGTACTGTGCTTGTTGGGTGTTTGTACAATATACTTCTACGCTTACAAAGCCTTTTTACTTCAGGCTTGGATTCAAGGTAACCTACCTGGACGCTGGTAATTGTCTCGTTCGCGTTTATCGACCAAGGTAAACTCGTAATAGCCTCAAGCATACTAAGTGACGAACCCTACAATCTTCCACTTTGCCTGTGGCCTTGATGATTCTAAGTTAGTTTACCCCGTGTCGTAGTATGGTGATTTCCCCAATAACCTCCAGTCTTACTTCATTTCTTCTTCAGCTGTAATCCGGTTTGTTCCCTCCCATAGTGGGCTGTTACTGATGATATATGACCAACGGATGTAGAGTTTCTTGCATAGATAACTGTTAATAAATACTTGTATCTTCTGGATGATGGATTTCGTAGTCTTGACGTTTGTATTGAAAATTCTGATTTTGGTGTTGGATGACAGACATTTGTTTTGAGTTGCAGGTCTTGTTCATTTGTAGAAATGCCGTCATCGCTTTGTCGATCCACACATTTCCATCTGCATCAGATCTACCTTGCTCATCAATGAGACTGCCCATATATGTGAAGGTTTTTACACCTTCCAAAGCTTCTCCATTAAGTGTGATTTGATTGAGTGGAAGAATCTTGTATTCTCTTTTGTGTATGCTGAGACCTACTGCTAAAGAGGCTGCAGCTACGCTAGTAGTCTTCTCTTGCTTTTGTTGTAGCGTACAGGAGAGAAGAGCTAGGTCATCTGCGAATTTCAAGTCATCCAGCTGCATCCTAGCTGTCCACTGTATCCGGTACTTTTCTCCAAATGATGACATCTTCACAATCCAGTCGATCACTAGGAGAAAGAGAAAGGCTGAGAGTAAGCAACCTCGCTTGCAGCCGGTCTTCACTTCGAACGAGTCTGTTAGGTGTCCTCCATGCACGATTTTGCAGTTTAGTCCATCAGAATAATTGCCTATGATGTTGTATATCTTCTCAGGCACGCTTTCGTGTTAAAGAAGCCTCTACAGTGTAATAAGGTTACAGGCTATCATGAGGAATTAAAGTAGGTATTTAGATTTATAAGTTAGAATTGAGAGTTTCCATCACATCAGCTGTAATAGGCCAGCGACGAACTCTATCTTTGTCTGCCAAACACGAATTGATATTTCCACTTTAAAACTTCTACTATTCCCAATACTCACTAAAGCTTTATTGATAGAAATTCATGAACAGTCGAAAGCTTTCTACGATAGAAATATCTACTTCATCTCCCTCTACGAACATTCCACGTGTACTGCAGTCAGTCACGACGAGATTAAAATTACATTCTGTACAATTTACTGACCAACATAAACGAAATCCTAAATGTTATTGCTGATTACAGTAATTTAAAATGACATGACAATGTAGAATGCATCACCACTCTCGATAATGCCATGCAGATGAATAAGTCCAAGACTTAATATCATAGACAGTTAGGATGCAGCTGGACGATCTGGACTTCGCAGATGACCTGGCTCTTCTATCGCACACTCAACAACAAATGCAAGAGAAGACGACCAGTGTAGCAGCAGCCTCTGCAGCAGTACGTCTCAATATACATCAAGGAAAAAGCAAAATTCTCCGATGCAACACAACATGCACCAACCAAATCACTCTTGATCGAGATGCCTTGGAGGACGTTAACACCTTTACATATCTAGGCGGCATCATCGACAACCAAAGTGGATCCGATGCAGATATGAGGGTGCGGATTGGCAAAGCAAGGGCTGCATTTCTACAGTTGAAAAATATCTGCAACTCCAAACAACGTTCAAACAAAACCAAAATCAGGATTTTCAATACAAATGTGAAGACAGTTCTACTGTATGGAGCGGAAACTTGCAGAACTACCAAAGCCATCATCCAGAAGATACAAGTGTTTGTGAAGAGTTGTCTATGCAAAATACTTCGTATTCGTTGGCCAGACACCATCAGCAACAACGAACTGTAGGAGAGAACAAATCAGATTCCAGTGGAGGAGGAAATCAGGAAGAGGCGGTGGAAGTGGATAGGACACACATTACGAAAAGCACCAAACTGCGTCACAAGACAAGCCCTCACATGGAACCCTCAAGGCAAAAGGAAAAGAGGAAGGCCAAGGAACATATTACGCCGAGAAATAGAGAAAGATATGAGAAGAATGAACATACATTATGGACAGAACTGGAGAGGGAAGCCCAGAACAGAGTTGGTTGGAGAAAGGTAGTGGGCAGCCTTTGCTCGATTGGGGGTAACAGGCGTAAGTAAGTAAGTAAGTAAGTAAGTTAATATCATAGATAAGATTACTTCGTTCAAACATTATAAGCTCGCCAATCCATTCCTATGGATTAAGATTTTTCATCTTCCTCGAACGATTAGAATGACTAAACCAAAATTCCAAGAATGTTTTCACATTGTGCCATCGAGTCAACATTTAAGAACAGTGACGATTTTCGTATTATATCTAATCTACAGAGAAAGAACTACCGGACTAATCTCTATACATTTAACAACATAATCATTAACATTCTATTGATGTTAAAACCAATCATTTCTCATGATCATTTTAAACACCATTGAGCAATTAACAACAAAAGCATTTGAATTTCGCGCAACTACTTGACCACATCTTATTCTCAACTCTGATTGGCTGGTTCATATACTTAATATTATGTTTTGGAGGAGATCGTTTTTTTGACCAATATGTACGTACACTGATACTCATCAGATCAAATATGTATTTTGCATTTATCGTTTTGGTTGACCTTAAAATAATTTATTTTCAATATTTATTACTGTCCATACTTATTTTGGACAAAATTAAAAAAAAATGTACAGTACAGTATTCAATGAAATTATAATCATGAATTGAATACAATTATTTGTAAAATATTTGGATACAAAAATGAGGTCAAAATATGTATGAATATGTTTGTTTGTGTTTTCTTCACATACAACATCATTGTGTACTTACTTAACCATTGTACTTAGTCAATATTTGCTAGATTCAATAAATATGAATATTTCTATTCTGTTACAAAGTTGTTTGTTAACTTGAAACCATGAATCGATCAATGTTAGACTACCACCATTAGAAACCTGGCAGAAGCACTGAAAGACGGACGTTTCGTCCTGGCATGGGACTCCTCAGCAGTGCGTATCCACGACTGCTGCTACTCACAGGATTCGAACCCGCGACCTTTGGTATTGTGCACGAACGCCTAACCATCGGACCACTGAGCCGTTATCTAACTGTGTTAATGTCTAACTTGATCAATTCATGGAGTTGCACAACCTCATACACAGTCTCCAGTAGACACTGAATACACCCGAACAGGTTGAACTTCACTGGTCACGTCTTCCCACTAGAACTCAGAGAAGATTCCTCACGAAGCTAGTCACTAGTGAGCACAGGTAATTTGCATTACGGGTTTGTTGTGAAGATTGTTAAGTTTTTTTTGAAACCATGAGGTTGTGCAACTCCGTGAATTGATCAAGTTAGACATTAACACCGTTCGATACCGGCTCAGTGGTCCAATGGTTAGGCGTTCGCCTACAAAACCGAAGGTCCTGGGTTAGAATGCTGTGGGGTGCAGGAGTCGTGGATACGCACTGCTGAGGAGTCCCACACCAGGACGAAACGGCCGTCGTGCAGTGCTTCTGCCAGGTTTCTAATGGTGGTCTAACATTGATCGATTCATGGTTTCATAAATGTGTAGCTTAACAATCTTTACAACAACCCCGTAATCATTAACTTGATACAAATTCAACTAACCACCACTTCTTATTAGAACTTTCAGATCTTAGTAACATTGTCATGTAAATTATTCACATTTTATTAGTAATCTTGATCAGAGTTATGTGTGTGAAAGTTACCCACTGGAAACAATCAAAGATTAAATAATATTGGATTGTAGATTAGTTGAAATGATCAAAACATGGGACGGAAAATCTTGAGTTCATTCATCAACCGATAACAATTATCATACAAAAAACTACAACCGACAATAGCTAGTAGAATTGAGAAGACTGAGGCAGGCGAAGAGGATTGTATTCAGCAAATTTACACTCTGAGTCAGTTGAAAACGAAAAAATTACATTGAATACTTACTCAATTTACACACCATCTTTGAGTCGTGACTTCCAACACTCCATCCTTCTTCTTCCATTTCTGTTGTTGCTTCCTTTTCTTCTTGTTGGTATTCCATTTACTTCTTGCTTTTGCTCCATTTACTTTCCGTTTTCCTTTTCTGACCGTGAGACTTCTTCTTTCACGCCCCCTTCTTATACTACTTATATCGTTCGTATAAGTAGCATACACCACAGAATGAATGAACTGAAATAGATAATAGATCAGAAGAGTATACAAATCAATGTGACCTATTTCAAATCAAGTAGAAATCAACGCCTATTTTTTATTGATTACATATTGAAATTTATTAAGTTGAATAGATTAACATATAGTTTGATTGATGACAGATTATTGAGTTAAATCTAATTGTGATAACTGTTTACTTACTTACTAACTTGATGAGATATATAGATTATCAAGTAGACTTAAAGAAAACTATTTGAGTTATTTATTGGTTACTACACATGTATAGACGATGATGTGCATGTACATTCTTGTGTTATATTGCATAACTCATTGTAGGATCCAAACTGAGGTTTGGACTGAGGAATAATTGTCTAGGTAGATTGGATACGCGTCTTGACTCAGTTTAAATCCAAAACAAGTGATTTGGGTAAATAACAGTTCTAATATTCATCATAAATATAAATATACATCATTGCCCTAAACAAATATTATCACTCAGTTATTCCACCAACAATTGTTCAATCAATCAAATCATCACGAACATATAAATGTTATTCTATCCCTCCTAGATAGATCAGATTCGTTCGACAAATAATATTTGGTTACTTTATAATACAGAATGTTTCCTATTCTGGAAGAGTGCTTCAATACACAATCGAAATGCACAATTCCAGTTAAAGTAAGCAATCCAATTAAAAGAGGAACAAATCAATATGGCTGTCGCCATGATGAAGTATCAACTTAAACAACTTAAATGCAGTTTGGAAAGAAACATTGAGACTCAGTGAAGACAGAAGAAATAGAAACTATAATAAAATACAAATATTATCATCTCAAACGGGATTGAACAGATTAACAAAATGTACAACTGAAAGAATCAGTAAGGACAAATTACAAATGTATACAACATGGAGGGATTTTTAACAAACTAAGCCTTCAAAAATGGATCTTACACTCATCACCATACATATCAAAAAGTCTAACTAATTCATCCAAAATATATTTGCGTAACCGTTCTTTTGATAACTTATTCATTGAATATCCTAGCATAGGTTAATAAAGACTTTATATCACGTCAATATTTGTCTCCAATCTCATACTGTAGGATTCGTATCCTGTTCTAATTAGTGATCAGTACTATTTGGCTTGTTAATACAAAAAGGCGTTTTACCACTTCTCTGATTGTTAAACCACTATTAGAAACCGAGTGTCTTACTAGTGACTAGCTTCATGAAGTAATTCTCGGAGTTTTAGTGAGAAGGCATGACTAACGAGGTTCAATCTTGTTAGTTGTGAGACAATGGGTGAGATTGTGCAATAACTTAGATGAATTAAACTTAGACATTAACATCGTACGATGACGATGCGGTAATGGTCTAGAAAATTAAATGTTCACGCGAGACAGTAAAGATCCTAGACTTATTTTTGCGTGCACGTTTCGTGGATGTGCACTGCTGATTAATCCCGTATGTCACGAATCGACCATCCAGTACTTCTAGGTCTCTCTAATAGTGATCTAACACAATGATTAATCCGTGATTTGAATACAACTCTACATTCTTCACAACTCTTTGATGAAAACTATGTTGTCTATTAAAAACTTCTAATCGTATGTTTTAATTTTACTCATTCAGTGTTCTGATAATTTCAAATTATTCTACACTAGATAACAACTCTCTATTTAGAAAAAGAATGTGATTGTCATTACGGAATTATTATTTTTACACATCAAAAGCTTTTCTAAATTCAAGCCTAATTAATCCATAATTATGACTGATTGTCTATTGACATAAAAACAGATCAATAAAACGTGACCTTTAAATGAGATGACCTTTGAGTGTGTATTGATTATTTAGTCTAACAGACCAAACGACGACCATGTATGAGTGTATGAGTGAAATAAAAACTAAACTAAAATCATTCTAATTTTAAATTTTTTTGTTTTTCTCATTTTTAGAAAAAATAATAATAATAATAATCAAAAATAACAAAACATCTGGATAAAATAGATTGAACATGTGTTCGTAATCTAGATAATTCGCTTGAATAACTACTATTGAACATATATAAATAGATTTATGAGAAGGTAATATGGATGACAATTATAAAGGATTATTTGAATGAACCATATTTATATAGAAATCCAAGATATGTTCAGTGTTGTTTAAGAAATCAGAGTTAAATATAAAGACCGTTGGGTTCCGACTCATTGATCTAGAGGTTAGGCGTCCGAGGGCAAGACCGAAGGTCCTGCGTTCGAATCGTTCGAGGTGCAAGGGTCGTGGATGTGCACTGTAGATGAGTCTCATACAAAGGATGAAACGGCCATCTTTCAGTGCTTCCAGGTTTCTAATGATGGTCTAACAATGATTGATTGATGATTTATGTCCAAGTTTTCTTAATTCTTCTCATATCTTTCTCTGTTTCTAGGCATAATGTGTTCCTTGGACTTCCTGTTTCCTTTTTACATTGAAGGTTCTAAGTGACAGCTTGTCACTTGCTTTCCGCAATATGCGTCCAATACACTTCCAACGCTTCTTCATAATTTTCTTCTACTCTGGAATCTACTTTGTTCTTTCCCACGGGAGGTTGTTCCTGATGGTGTCTGGCCAATGGATATAAAGTATTTTGAATAGACAACTGTTAATAAACACTTGTATCTTCTGCATGATGGCTTTGGTAGTTCTCCACGTTTCCGCTCCATACAGTAGAATTGTATTGACATTTGTATTGAAAATCCTGATTTTGGTTTTGTTTGAAAGTTGTTTGGAGTCGCAGATATTTTTCAACTGTAGAAATGCAGCCCTTGCTTTGCCAATCCGTGCCCTCACATCTACATCGGATCCACCTTTCTCGTCGATGATGCTGCCAAGATATGTAAAGGTGTTAACGTCCTCCAAGTCATCTCCATCAAGAGTGATTTGGTTGGTGCATGTTATGTTGCATCGGAGAATTTCGCTTTTTCCTTTCCTTCCTCTAAGTAAGGGCTTGTACTGTGATGCAGTTGGATGCTTTCCGAAGTGTATGTGCTATCCACTCGCACCGCTTGTTCCTAATTTCTGGTTTGTTTCATAGTTAGAAAAAATATTCCTTTCATTATACAGTTATGAAATTTTCTGATTTTTATTCACATCACGAATCGATCGATGTTAGAACATTGTTAGAGACCTGGAAGCACTCGATAGCCATTTCGTCTTAGTATATAACTAATCAACAGTGTTTATCCATCACACCGTAAATAAGAATCGAAATATCCATCCAGTATTTCTCGGTTTCTCTGATGATTAGTCTAACATTGATCGATTTAATGATTTGAATAATTCTACCAGTCCAGAAATAAAATCCTACTCATCAATGAAAAAGTATAGATCAACTCAGTTTGCTTCAAATATGAAAAATGATAGCATCTCATATACATACATTTTTATCTGAGTTTGTTTACATTCAGTTTGGATATATAAACCCTTTTGATTAATAAACTTATTGAACAGAGAGCATCATTTGTACAGCAATAATTTATCTAAACGATTGTACTTTTATTATTGTTGAGATTAGTTTTGAGCATGTATAACTTGAACAATACTCACCACCAATGTACATATTGATTCGACTAGTTTTGAAATTATTTTTGATTAGAGTTATGACATTCAACGTCACTAACCATCGGTTACTAACATCTTGTAGGCCCCAACCAGTTAGTCGACACCTACAAACATGACTCAGTCCACTTGTCGGTGACTTCATGGATTTCTGCCATGTTTTGGTTAGGCCGCCCCTAGCTTTCTTCCAACACATAGCTCGACCAGGCAGTCGGTGGTTAGGCATGCGTCTTAACACATATTCCAACCACCTTAACTGATGAAGTTTCAACACTTCATCTACTGATCTGCCATCCTTACCTGGTTCTCGATTCCTAACTATTATACCGTTGCCTGCTGGCTTGTCATAGGATACATGAGCAATGCTTCGAAGACACCTATGATCGAAAACCTGTAACCTATGGATATCTCCTACTCTGACACAGCCATAAATCAGGACGGAGCGAACTACTACTGCGCAGTACACTCGTAACAGATTCAATTTTACACTACACTACACACACACATACCTAACAGATCGATAATATGTTCAAATTCTATTTCCCTAGTTTAAATTCATATGATCAGTACATGCACACACATATACCTATTTACGAAAACCCATACACACAACTACACTAACTAACAACATGATTCTATTTTTTTACGCTCAGAAATATAAGCAACAATCAGTAGGGAAAAACTGAAAAGGACCAATTCTGATTGAGTACTACTTCTATGGCGAAATCAATAGAATATTAATGTTTGAACAAAAAAAATAGAAGTGAACAGAACACACACCTTATTCTCATGTACACACACACACACACGCATACATGCATACATACAAAGTTTTATGATTTAGGTCAGATCAGAATGAATCAATAAAATTGGTTATTAGGCTTTCACGATTAAAAAAAGTACAAACAGAAAGTACTTTGGTAAACAATGTTTATTATTGATTGTAAGCGTGAATGGATCATTGTGTTAGACCGTTATTAGAAACTTGGAAGTACTGGACGGCTGTTTCGTTCTGGTATGGGACTTATCAGCCAGCAAGACTATGAATTGATCAAAGTTAGATGAGAGAGCCCAGTGTGGTCTAGGAGTAAGGCGTTCACGCGAAAGACCGAAGGTCCCTGTGTCCGAATACTGTGAGCTGCAGGAGTCGTGGATGTGCACTGCTGATGAGTCCCATACCAGGACGAAATGGCCATTTTTCTGTACTTCTAAGTTTTTAATTGTGGTCTAACCTATGATTGGATTATTTTTTCTGGTTAGCGTTTTTTGGCAAGTTAGATTTTGACGGAATTGGGTCGCCAACCCCATGTCCATCCATCCGCCTTTATCCGGGCTTGGGACCGGCAGTAGTCCCTAAGTTTCTTCTGTACTTTGATTTTCACTTAACTGTTAGTAAATGAACTGTGTTAAAACAGTGTGACAATTGGAATCAACGATATATGAATGACAATTACCGTATTGATTTCTCATTTGGGAAATTATTCTTAATCATTCTCTAACAATAGTGAACTGATTCTTCTATCGCACACGCAACCACAAATGCAAGTGAAGACGACCAGTGTAGCAGCAGCATCTACAGCAGTAGGTCTCAACATACATAAAGGAAAAATCAAAATTCTCCGATGCAACATAACATGCACCAATCAAATCACTCTTGATGGAGATGCCTTGGAGGACATTAACACCTTTACATAACTGGGCAGCATCATCGACAACCAAAGTGGATTCGATGCAGATGTGAGGGCGCGGATCGGCAAAGCAAGGACTGCATTAGTACAGTTGAAAAATATCTGGAACTCCAAACAACTTTCAACCAAAACCAAAATCACGATTTTCAATACGAATGTGAAGACAGTTCTACTGTATGGAGTGGAAACTTGGAGAACTACCAAAGCCATCATCCAGAAGACTCACGTATACATTGAAACTATACTTCGGATTCGTTGACAAGACACCATCAGCAACAACCGCCAACTGTCATCGCACGCTAGTTCATATCAATCCCAATAAAAAAAATTGATTAAAAATCTCTACGCAATAATTAGTTAGATAGTGATTTCTATTTGAGTTGAGCTTAGATTATTTTTGCATGAATCAAGGGACATTTTATGCAATAACAAACAACCCCATAATGATTAGCACAAAACGCCAAGGATATAAACACATATGAGGTCAAAGGTCAAAAATGAGATAAGATCTATAAGATACTTGTTGATAGAACAAGCCTTTTAATATATATATATATATATATATATATATATATATATATATATATATATATATATATATATATATATATTTATAGATTTTGTAAGCAATAAAACACAGTTTGTTAACTAATCACTAAATGTGACTGAAAGGTTTAATGAAAATATTCCTACTTTAAGTTCCCATCGATAACCTAATGATTTTGGAAACCAGTGAATGAATGAATGAATGAATCTAGTCAGGAGAAAGATATTACATAATGTAGTGAAGGAGAACACAGGTAAGGGCAACCGAATTGTATTTAACGAAAATTACAGAGTTATTCAGTAAAATCGGAACACCATATCGTAAATCCCATATCGAACTGGACTGTTCCTGTTGCAAAACATCAATCCATTGTCACTACTATTCATGCGTTTCATACAAATTCCATTGTGTTCTAACTCTTCCTTTCTTGATCTTCCTCCATCTTCTGCTGCCAGACATTACGTTGACACTCACGTCATATACTACTTATTAGTAGCTCACACCACAATAATATGTAGATTATTCAAACAAACAGAGTTACAATTCATTGATATTGATTGTTGAAATCATTCTACTTCATGTTTGGGGCTGAACATGATCAGTCTCTTTGTTAAAATATACATCCTATTCAAGTTGTTTCGTCATTTTTACCTGTAGATTACAAGCAAGCGGTTCAGTCAGTCTGTCAGTCAGATCAACATAGAACTTCGTACGTAAGTACATCAGTTCATGTCGCCATACCACATTAACACAGAGACGTAATTGTCAATTCAAATCCCATAGTGATAAAGATAGTAGAGGTATTAATGATAATGAAGAAGACTAGGGTTTCAAGATACTATTATTCAAGAAGTATAATTCAGTGAGATAAGGTTAGAAAGACAAAACTAGAGGGGTTGAAGAATCCAGAAGATTAGGATTTGAGAAAACACAGAGAATAAATGCACCAGCGTCATTGCAAACGGTTTTGATCCATGTCATTTAGGGTCTCTAACCATCGATTACTATCATCTCGCGGACCCCAACCAGGTAGTCGACAACTACCGACATGACTCAGTCCACTTGTCAATTACTTCATGGATTTCTGTCATGTTGCGATTTTCGCACGCCCAGCTTTTTTTCCAACCTATTCCTACACTACAAAACATAGCTCATCGAGGCAGTCGGTGGTTAGGCATACTCAGCACATGTCCCAACCACCTCAACTGATGAAGTTTCATTACTTCATCTATTGATCTGCCATCCTTACCTAGTACCCGTTTCCTAATAACAGCGTTGCAAGCAACCGGTTAAGTGAAGATATCATGATGGCATTTGCAAATGAACTATACTCGGTTCGAATCCTTCGAAATGAACATCAACTAAAGACAAGTCCGCAAGTAGGATGAAACATACACATTAGACATTAGCTATCTTTGATAATCAATTGTGTAATGGTTTTGCAAACATAAAAAGTCAACAATAAAGCAATCATATTGATTACTTTTTAAAGTCAATTTAAAATTTCATTGAAATCATGAATCAATGATTGATTGATAATCATTAGAAACTTTGAAGTACTGTTGAAATAAAGTGCTGTAGAAGAATAACTAGTACAAAAAACCAAATGATAATCATAGTAATTATTATCATTGATACATTTATTACTATTATTATTAATGTCTTTGTCTAAAATTATAAATGTTTCTAATTTTAATATGAAAATTTACAACGCACGCACACACACACACACACACACAATTAAAATTCAACAAGTTTCTGTCATAAAAAAACGAACCATAAAAAGTAAGTAATATAACCAATAAGTACAAACATTTATACTTACTTACTTACTTACTTACTTACACCTGTTACGCCCAATGGAGCATAGGCCGCCGGCACTAGTTTTCTTCAATCAATTCTGTCCTGAGCTTCCCTTTCCAGTTTTGTCCAATTCTTGTTCATTCCTCTCTTATCTTTCTCTATTTCTGGGCATAATGTGTTCCTTGGCCTTCCTCTTTTCCTTTTTATGCCTTGAGGGTTCCATGTGAGGGCTTGTCTCGTGACGCAGTTAGGTGCTTTCTGCAATGTGTGTCCTATCCACTTCCACCTCTTCTTCCTCATTTTCTCCTCCACTGGAATCTGGTTTGTTTTCTCCCACAGTTCGTTGTTGCTGATGGTGTCTGGCCAACGAATACGAAGCATTTTGTGTAGACAACTGTTCATAAACACTTGTATCTTCTGGATGATGGCTTTGGTAGTTCTCCATGTTTCTGTTCCATACAGTAGAACTGTCTTGACATTTGTATAGAAAATCCTGATTTTGGTTTTGGTTTAAAGTTGTTTGGAGTTGCAGATATTTTTCAACTGTAGAAATGCAGCCCTTGCTTTGACAATTCACGCCCTCACATCTGCATCGTATCCACCTTTCTCGTCGATGATGCTGCCCAGATATGTAAAGTTGTTAACGTCCTCGAAAGCATCTCCATCAAGCGTGATTTGGTTGGTGCATGTTGTGTTGCATCGGAGAATTTTGCTTTTTCCTTTATGTATATTGAGACGTACTGCTGCAGAGGCTGCTGCTACACTGGTCGTCTTCTGTTGCATTTGTTGTTGCGTATGCGATAGAACAACAGCCAGATTATCTTCTGTAAAGTCCAAAGCGTCCAGCTGCATCTCAACTGTCCAGTAACTTCATTACTGTTGAAGTTACTTTTAATTGTAAAAAATAGAATCCATCTTGCTAGTTAAATCACGTGTGCTTATATTTTCTATGTCCTTATTCAAATAAAATCTATGAGTACTGTAACATAAAAGTGTAAACTTAGATATGATTTTTAAAAGAAATTTTTTTTAACCACTAGTTTAAACAGAAGATAAGTAAGTATGAATCAAGAGTACACTGAAGAAATTGATTACACAAAGTTGGAATTCAATGAACTTGATGTAGATATTAGTTAAATTTTGAAAAAATGGATTGTAATTACATGTTAGGAAATCAAATTGTACTACTGAAATGTCATGTACTAAGTCTTCTCAAAACATCATGGTTTTAAAATTATACTAGAATATTACAATTAGTACAAGTATCCATTAACAGTTGTCCATGCAAAATACGCTAATTACCTTGGCCAGATACCATTATCAACAACCTCCTGTGGGAGAGAACAAAGCAGATTCATTCCAGTGGAGGAGGAAATCAGGAAGAAGCGGAAAGCACCCAACGGCAGCACAGTACAAGCCTTCACTTGGAACCTTCAATGTCAAAGGGAAAGAGGAAGGCCAAGAAACACATTAGAGAGAGAGAGAGAAATAGAGAAAGATATGAGAGGAATGAAGAGAAATCGGTTAGAACTGGAAATGGAAGCCCAGAACAGAGTAGGTTGGAGAATGCTGGTCGGTTGCCTATGCTTCATTAGAGGGGTGACAGGTGTAAATAAATAACTAACTAAGAATACTACTGTAGTGACTACGCATATATATTAGAATTCGCTTACATTTAATTTGGTCAAGCCTTTCGATTAATTTATTTAACCAACCAAGCCATTTGTATAACAATAACCTGTATGTACAATTGGCTTTTATTATTGTCTGGCTTTTTGAGATTGTACGTCTGAGCATTGCTTACGCCTACGCGCATATTCATCCTATTCACTTTAATTCTCTTCAATACCTCGATGACTCGACATTTCCCTTTGTATATGTATTATACGAGCATTTTAATCTGATTAATTCATTCGCCTATTCTCTCACTAGTGTGCCTGCCCGGTCTACTTGTAGTCTGCTATCCCATTTTGTGGTGTGTCAAATAACACGTATTCAACACTTCGAATTCATCTTCTGATTTATAAACCGTCAGACGCTATTTAGCAACGATTATCTAAACGAGATTATTACGAAGCTTAACAACAACACATCAAAATTGGCCACCACACTACGATAAATAGAGTATCTGAAATATGACTAATAATGGAATCGAATATATGCGTTTCGTTCTATTTCGAACTCATCAACTGATTATTATCTGCCAGAGTTAATGTTCATGTCAGGAATCAAACCAAGTAATGTTCACTTGAAAAAAAAACTATCATATGATCCAGTGAATAACTGAGTTCAACCAACCCTAATCACTTGTATATCATTAGTATATGATTGAATTTTACTTGATATAAATGCAATTAACCGATTGGTGAATATTTTTTTGACTCAAATTTACTTACTTACTTACGCCTGTTACCCCAAATGGAGCATAGGCCGCCCACCAGCAGCATTCTCCAACCAACTCTGTCATGGGCTTCCCTCTCCAGTTCTGTCCAATGTTTGTTCATTCCTCTCATATCTTTCTCTATTTCTCAGCGTAATAAGTTCCTTGGCCTTCCTCTTTTCCTTTTTATGCCTTGAGGGTTCCATGTAAGGGCCTGTCTCATGACTCAGTTGACTGAAATTTGATCAGTCTTAATTAGCACCCTATTGATATTTCATATGAATTAGGTTTAATTTACGATAAAACAAACCTCCTCAACTTCATTTCTAATCATATTCATATCTAATTCAATATAAACTTATGTCATTATAGTTACTATCATGAAAATTTACACATAACTAATTCATACTACTAACAATTGACTGATCATATTTCAGTCAAAATTATCAACAATAAAATAATCATTTCTAATCGTAAATCAATCATTGTTAAACTAATATTATAAACCTGTAAGCATTCACTTCATAGCCGTTTCATCCTAGTATGCGACTCATCGTCACTGTTGATCCACAAGCCCTGAGAATTGAAAACACGACCTACAGACTTAACCTCCACACCACTGAGCCGGCTTCCAACAGTGTTAATGTTTATCTATTAAACAATCCAACCTATCAGGCTAGTAAATGCCTACTCCCAACAATGTTGAACTCCATTGGTCAATGGGTTTGACTCCCACCAGTGCAGGTCATGTGTGCGCACTGCCACTGATGAGTTCCATACTAAGACGAAACGGTTATCCAATGCTTCCAAGTTTCTAATGGTGATCTAACAATGATCAATTCATTCATTCATTGATCCTTAACAACTTTCGTATGTCTGTAATAAAAAATACACTAAGTTTTATTGACCACATAGACTATCGTAACATTTACTAACTGTGTATTATCTTTCATATTAATCAGATATCTAGCTAACTAATTCTTTATCGTTCACTATCATAATTGAAATGTTGTTTACAAAGTAAAAAAAATCTCACATGATTAATGAAATCGCAAATAACCTGAAATCACATCTAGTAAGTGAACATTTTTTGTATGTTTACATATGTACATATATATATATATATGTATATCATATTGGTGACAAAATCAGCTTTTATAAAATGCAGAATTTATCTGATCGATTAGAAATTTTGCAAATCAAACCATCTTATATGCGTGTATCATGCGCAAAATTAGGTTACTTGAAAATGATTACGTAACTAATGGAGAAAATAAGTTTGAATTCATAGATTATCAGTAGTGTGTATCTACGAATTAGGCATTCACACGGTCTAGCATGTGAATGCTTGACCTAGTGTATCACCTAGAGACGGTATCCATTAGTGGTCATGTGTAACTTCTTCAATCATTTTATATGATATTGCATAACATTACTTACTTACTTACTTACGCCTGTTAACCCCAATCGAGCATAGGCCGCCCACCAGCAGCATTCTCCAATCAACTCTGTCCTGGGCTTCCCTCTCCAGTTCTGTCCAATGTTTGCTCATTCCTCTCATATCTTTCTCTATTTCTTGGCGCAGTGTGTTCTTTGGCCTTCCTCTTTTCCTTTTACCTTGAGGGTTCCATGTGAGGGCTTGTCTCGTGATGCAGTTAGGTGCTTTTCATAGTGTGTGTCCTATCCACCAACTCCACCGCTTCTTCCTCGTTTCCTCCTCCACTGGAATCCGGTTTGTTTTCTCCCACAGTACGTTGTTGCTGATCGTGTCTGGCCAACGAATACGAAGTATTTTGCGTAGACAACTGTTCATTAATACTTGTATCTTCTGGATGATGGCTTTGGTAGTTCTCCAAGTTTCCATTCCATACAGTAGAACTGTCTTGACATTTGTATTGAAAATCCTAATTTTGGTTTTGGTTGAAAGTTGTTTGGAGTTACAGATTTTTTTCAACTGTAGAAATGCAGTCCTTGCTTTGCCGATCCGTGCCCTCACATCTGCATCGGATCCACCTTGATTGTCGATGATGCTGCCCAGATATGTAAAGGTGTTAACGTCCTCCAAGTCATCTCCATCAAGAGTAATTTGGTTGACACATGTTGTGTTGCATCGGAGAATTTCGCTTTTACCTTTATGTATGTTGAGACCTACTTCTGCAGAGGCTGCTGCTACACTGGTCGTCTTATTGCATAACATTAGTTCATTGTATTTTAACTGTGTAACTAACTACCTCAAACTTGTCACAACTGAACCACAACCACACAAGATCGTGTGGATTGATTCAAGTTAGACAATAACACTGTTAGATAATAGTTCATTGTTCAAGATGCTTTATTATTTACGTAAGAAACTGTAAGTCATAGGAAAATGCTGAAGAATCTCCCTCTAACTAGGACGAAACAGCCATTCAGTACTTTCATATTTTCGTCGGTTTACTTAGGGTTGAAAGGCTGAGGATAGAGTGGTGAGTTGTACAATATGGTTTCAATGGTCGAAAATTCAATGAGTGGTAGGTAACAGGCGTCAATGTTCAATAGTTTAATTTATTTACTCATGAACATGTAACAATACTTCAAGTTTATCATAATATGCTTGATTGGCTTCTACTAAATTCCAAGACATAATTGTATCAATTAAATAACAATGTTTTGGTCAACTGTGTTCAATTGTACACTAATAATATCCAACATTGTTATTTCACACTGGATGATTACGTATTCTTTCTTATCAGGTATTTTATCAAAAAAAAATAGATGTATCTTACATCATTAGTGTTATTGATTTTTTTATCTGCACACTAACTTACAAATTAATTATACGGTACGTGAATATTAATATTACGTGATTGGTCACAATTTTATTTACTATTTTTACAATATGTCTATCATGTCATGTTTGGTTAGATGTTGAAATTCGCGCTATACAATTTTTTTTCAATTGAACTGCAAAAAATTTTACGTGCCTTGTATTTTGTTATCGATTTTTTTATTGATTTAGTTGAAAAATAGTCATGTCAAGATTTAAGGTACGATTTAATGATAAGTGAAAATCTAGGGGGTTGACTGGATTATGAAGATGTCAACATCTGATTGGAATCAGGGGATACAGTGGATAGCTGGAATGTAGCTGGACGATTTTAACCTTCACAGATGATCTAGCCCTTGCATCCAGCAGTAGTAGCTTCTTGAGCAGTGGGTCTAAACACACACAAGGGAGAAAGCAACATCTTCCAGTACAGCACAATATACGCCAACCAAATCACACTTGATGGTGAAGCTTTGAAAGATGTAGAAACCTTTGAATATCTCGGCAGCATCATTGATAAACAAGGTGGGTCTGATGAAAATGAGAAGTCATGGATTAGCAAAGCAAGGCTAGTATTTCTACAATTGAAGATAATCTGGAACTCTGAACGACTATTAAACAACAGAAAAATTAGCATTTCCAATATGAACATCAAGACAGTTCAGCCGTATGCAGCGGAAACTTGAAGAACTATGAAATTTATCATTCACAACATATAAGTGTACATTAATAATTGTCAACACAGGATACTTCATATTCGTTGGCCAAACACTATCAGCAACATTCTGCTGTGGGCTAGAACAAACCAGATTGCAGTTGAGGAACAAACTGGGAAAACTCACTTCAAGTGAAAAGGATACACATTGAGGAAATCACCGAAGTGCGTCACAAAACAAGCCCTTACCTGGATTCTTCAAGGTAAAACGAAAAGGTGTTAACCAAAGGACAAATTACGCAGAGAAACGGAAGCATACATCAATAGAATGTACAGTAATTGGATAGAACTTTGGAGGAGGCCAAGGACAGTGTACTCTGTAGTGCACTGGTCGGTGGAGGTGTATCAAGTGTAATCAAGTCAGTAATAATGTCATAGTTATGGAGGATCATGAAGGTACCCTTCGTTTTAATGGAATTTTCTAATTATAAAATACTGTACAATGTTGTAAACATGCTTGTGTTATAGGAAATTGGACAATGAATTTGTTTCCACTTAAAATTTACACAATTAAATTACTGAATTGAATTTCCCTGTAATTATTACACATGTAATGACGAGTTGTACTTTCCACATACTCAATCAACTTCAGGAATATTCCAATGGTAGTTAGTGGTTGAAAGTAATCGTTCTCAACAATGAAAACGTGATGTTATGTCATTTTAGACTAATGGCCATATGACAATTTGATCGATAAAATTTCGATCAACACTAAAAACGACCGGATAAACATCACATTGTGTCACAACTTAGTGATCGATCGATTTGAAACAAAAAAATTAGATTTTAGAGGTTATATATTTCATAATGTTTGACTGTGTTTTTACAAAATTAACTAAGGGTAGTGAATTTTTTTTCCCAAAATATAATATAGAAAGGCAATGATGCATCTCAGTTGATCAATAAAATGAGATAGTGGGTTAGTGAACTTTTGAAAAAGAAAACAGTTTTGTATACAACACAATATCACATAAAGAATAAAAACATGTTTTAATGGCCAATACTAGTACACCGCAGCTCACTCACTATCTGTCAATGACCTTTACCTAGTAGAAAAATCGATAATTCTGTCATTTTTGAATGGTATATTTCCGCCATTTTTTTTGAATTTGGTCAATTTTCAATGTTACATATAACATGTATGTAAATATGTAATTTTTATTTTTACAGAATAAATTATTTGTTTAAATAAATATGTAAAAACACATTGAACAAGAATTGTGATGCATGTATAAGAGTTAATATTATATTTGTTTGAATAGCAGAATATGATAGATACCACCGATCTGGAACATAGATAATTCGATCAATTTTTATAAAGAGAACACGATTGTTTTAATAGAAACATTGATTATTATAATCAATTGTACCAGTGATTGTTTAAGTGTACTTTTTGTCTGTTACACTCTTGTACGACGCGCTCTACCTACTTTGTAATTTCGCCCTGCTTTTCTGGTACGATTTCGGTATCCTTCGGATACCACAAAATCGCTAGTAAACCCGGTTCTTCTCTGGCACGAGATCATATTTGCTTTAGTGGTGATCATAGTCAATGACGACTCGATCATCAGCACACATGAAATTTTCGGTTGTAGGATTGGCATTGAATAAGTTACAAATTTGCAGTGATAAGGTATAGTTGACCTAGTTTATGACCTATGTAAGAAATTGAACGATTCAATGAGCTGTTAGCTTGACACTGGATGCGAAAAATACATAAAACCTCAGATTATAACTTAAATTTGATCAAGTTAATCTCTTTAAACACTGATTGTAAAATTCAGTTGTGAATTCTGAGAGCTCATTATTTTTATTGCTTAATGTTTGATTTGAAATTTAGATATAGACTGGATTATCGCAGGATTATGTAACTAAAACTCGTTGCTATTTTCACTGACCTTATACTTGTCAAATTGATTCATTTCTCTAACCAACAATTATCGTGAAAATTAAAAAAAATTTACCAATAATTATTTGTTTCAACTTGCGTCACCTATGGTGTAGTTAAGATATCTGTCTGTTAACCAAAAGACAAATTTTCTACGCAGCAGTTTGCTTTGTCCTGCTTTAAGGATGTGAAACATAGCCATTAAGATTAGAAGATATTCATATGTTACTGGTCTGCCATTGAGTGACCACTGTTGTTGTTAGGAGACGAGTACTAGGTAAGGATGACAGATCAATAGATAAAGCATTGAAACTTCGTCAAAGTGGTTGAGACATTTGTTACGTATGCACAGCCACTGACTGCCTTCCTCAACGAGTGATGATGCCTGGTGTAGCGGTAGGTTATAAGATAGTTAGGGGCAGCCAAAATAAAACATACCACAGATACATGAAGTAATTGACAATTGAGCTGAGCCGTGGTTTGAATCGGTAAAAAACGAGAGTAACCAGTGATTAGAGACTTTGAATGACATGGCTCAAAATCGTTCGCGATTTCACAGATGCATCGATTGTTTGTCTTCTAATCTTCTGGATACGTCATCACCTCTACCTTTCTCTCTTTAAATTTATTTCACTGAATTATGCTTCTAGATTAATATTTTTGAACCCTAATCTTCTCGATTGTTACTAATACTTCTACTACCTCTACTCCTATGGGATTTAAGTTGACAATAGCATCTATCTGTGCTGATTTAGTATGGCAACTTGAACTGTTGCACGTACATACGAAGTTTTGGATTGTAAATCGTCATGGCATTCCAAAATGATTAGTAGTAAACTGTGAAAAATGATGATTTTCACATAGCAACTGTTCAAATTGATTTCATCTACTTGAGCTATATGGTTGCATACCAAATAAATAGTCAAACCCATGAAATTAGCAATAAATATGAAGAAATACGCTAGTACATGTCATGTAACTACTTAAAAGAAGTTTTGAAGAGTATTAGGATATCAGATAATACACAAACTACTAAAAAAATCTGATTTCCAGTTAATCAAAACATTCATAGCAAGAGAGGAAATACAAAAAAGGACTTTTTGAACTACATCCGTAATTTATACTGGTTGTGTGATACATCATATTGGATAATAACTTCAAAGCCTAACACTTCACCAAGAAATGCAGCTTCCATAATACACTAGCCTAGTACTCTAGCACTCGGATTACGTAGTACCACCAGTAAGACGACGTTACATGCTATGCCATATACAACTAATCAGTATGACGGGGCTGATGACAATGGAATGAGACATCTATCTCATGTATAAAATGGTAAGCCGTTCAGATGAATCATATCTACTACTATCATTACTACACCACCCTTTTCCATTATTAAATCGCTTTGTTGGTCTAGTTCGTTGTTAATTTATTCACAACTGAACCCATTATTAAATCGCTTTGTTGGTCTAGTTCGTTGTTAATTTATTCACAACTGAACAAACTAACCAATCAAAATAGAGTATTGATTAATTTCTAGATTGTTGATTGGGCAGCATGTCTGTTCACATTCTATATTAAATCCAATGTATTGGTGAAGATAGACAGACTGATCGTAAATGATACAGAGAAGACCGTCTTCTACTTCGTAAAACGAACAACACACACAGAGAGAGAGTGAGAGAGAAATTAGTCAACACACAGAGTTTCTCCACTCTGATCAATAATAAGTAGTGGATTTTTTAAAAATCGAATTATCAGCAGCAGCAATACAATTTAACTGTGATATGGATTTTATGCATGATGGGATTTTTTTAATGATACAATTACGCATTTATTTTGTTCATCATATTTGTTCAATCAATTGATTTCAATTGTTCAATTATTATTATTATTATTACAATTGATTCTATGATTGAAAGTATGCGACATCGTGGTTCTACTGCCGAACTATCACCTGGTCTATATCTTGATAAACATTGTTCAGAAGCAACAATGTCACCAAATAATTCACCGAAATCTGATGTACAACCGGGATTGTATTGTTCACCTGTAACTTCAACAAAATCATCTAGAATATCTCCTGTACTATCACGTATTCATCCATCTAAAGTAACTAGTTGTTTTTCTCAATCAAATCGAATTCAACGTCATGATTTTAAATCAAAATATTCAGGTCAATTAACTAGTCTTAATTCATCTCAGGAGATAGGTAAATCTGGGCGATATATTAATCATCGGAAAATACGTAAAAAATCTAAACGTGAAACAAGATTTCAAATGAATGGTAATATGGATCAGAATTTTCATTCTCTTAAAGTTACTATTAGACGAACTTACAAATCGAATAAATTGGAAAATGGTATTTGTGCAATTGTAAATAATACACCAGATGGAAATATTAAACAGGATGTTTCACATCAATCACTCCATGATAATAAGAATAATTCAACAAGACTATGTGAAACACAATCATATCATGAAAAATTAAATCAAGATGTATATAATCCAGTAAGTTATGTGTAAAATGCGTTTGCCAAGCGTAATTAATGATTGATTGGTCACGTTAAATGATCAATCTTTGGATTTTAGCTGCTAACTACATTGATATGCGGACATCATTCAAAACGGTTGGCAATTTTTATTGATTGCATATAACGTCATATTGAACACTAGCCAAATAACTGGGACAATTTCTACTGCAGTCTTATACGATACACCGAATAACTCAAGTCAAAGAGAGCATTAAGTTGTTGTGTGTAACTAGCACAATGATTTTGCGTAAAAAATATTTTGTGCATTACACTCTTTCAAACATTAACAAAGTAAATAATGTCAGTCCGTATCCAACACGTTGCAAATTTAATAACTTGAAGAAATGATCGATAACGTGAATAGAGACAAAAGCAGATAAAAATTGTAAGCACGAAAATTTTGCATAAACCGGAAGTAACTGAATCAATGCATCAGCAGTTCTGCGACTCGACTTTAAGGAAAAAGTGAAATGTAGTTCTCGATCCTGTAGTTTCGTACTGAATCAACCAGTCTTTCATCTACAATCAATACTTTGATGGATTAATCTCACTCCACATGTGTTCGTGGATATATTTTAGCTATTTTAGCCATTCAAGATGGGCGCCAATAGCTGTGTAATGTTTAGCTCGTTAACCAAGTCCTGGTTAATGCACGCGGCTTCCAACCATTTTTACAATTTTTTCTCACGTCAGTCATACAGTGTTTGCAGTTTGTTAGGCCGTTTTGTCAAGTAAGCATTTATGCTGCTTGAGCATGAATATACTCGTCAGTAATGCTAAGCACTCTAAGAATTTTCTTTTGGAGCTTACTTGCTTACTTACCTGTTACCCCCAATGGAGCATAAGTCTCCCTCCAGTTTCCTCCAACCAACTCTATCCTGGGCTTCCCTCTCCAGTTGTTGTTTGTTGTTTGTTCATTCCTCTCATATCTTTCTCTATTTCTCGGCGTAATGTTTTCCTTGGCCTTCCTCTTTTCCTTTTGTCTAGGATATAACATTTTCTTATGATTTTTCAAGGACTTAGAGAATTCCTGAGTATGTAGATGAAATTCCCGATTTTCTCTGCTAAACACCTCGGTTATCAATACCAAAGATTCAGTGTTACTCTTGTTCTTAATGTTAGATCCCTCAAAGCCTATCCATAGTATTATCTAGTTTTATTTTACCAAGGTAATACGGTTGAGAATTTATTTTTCCTCTTCACATATATTGAATGTTTCACTGGATGAAGTGGTCGATATTTCCATTTAGGCTATAGTTCGAAAAATGGTTGTCCTACTGCGTCGTTAAGCATTCAAGCCATCTTACAAAAATTGTAGGTGAGGATCATTGTTGTGTTCACTAGCCACATACATAAAAAAATTTTTTATCGGCCACCGGTTACTGACAAATTCAGAAAACTTGAAATTCACACAAAAAAATAAACCATCTTCATAGCAGAATAGTCTCTTTGATTGTCGTTTACATTTTTGAAGATTCAAGTGTTTCTACCAAAGTGTTTGATAGATGTGCCGCGTCATATATCTGAGAGGCTTAATTATTATTATTCCTTGGCTGTACGCCCTGAATTTGCATACCTTGATTAAAGCTTAATATTCATTATACAGCTCAGTATATCACTAAGTTTCTGTCGGTTGCAACGTAGAACTTCGTACGTAAGTACATCAGTTCATGTCGTCATACCACATCAGCACAGAGATATAATTGTCAATTCAAATCCAATAGTAGTAGAAGTAGTTAAGGTATTAGAAGTAATCAGAGAGGTTAGGATTAAAAGATACTATTCAAGAAGTATGATTCAGTGAGAAAAGTTTAGAGAGTCGAAACTAGAGGTGTTGAAGAATCCAGAAGGTTAAGATTTGAGAGAACACAAAGAATGAATGCACCGGCGCCACTGCGAACGATTTTGAGCCATGTCATTCAAGGTCTCTAACCATCGATTATTATCATTTCGCGGACCCCAACCAGGAGTCTCTCAATGAATGAATAGGTTTTGGTCATTGACTAACATGAGAGTGATTCTTCTAACATTGTTCTAGTTTGGTTTAAGTAATAATGAAGTAGCCTTAACCCACTCACAAGTTGATTGAGTGTATTTCCATTTTATACCAATAATTATGTGCTTTATTAAATAACGAAATCAACAAGCATACATGGCTCGTATATCCTGGGACACCCGAATTAGCAACGCGGTTATTAGGAATCGGGTGCTAGGTAAGAATAGCAGATCAATAGGAGCATGTCTATGATAAAATGCTCCTAGAGTTTTCAGGAGTAGACCTTTTACCAGGTGGCTCGCTTATTGACTTAGAAGTTTTTGAATTCATTATTATTATTATTATTATTATTATTATTATTATTATTATCATTCTGACTGATTTATATTTCCTTGAATTCTTTTGTTCTGTTTTCTGTTACCACTAATACTCTGTCACTACCTCCACTACTATTTTTACTTTTTCAAAAAAACGTCGATACAACAAGACACCAAAATATATCTGCGCCACACTGTAATAGTGAAAAGAGAAAGATAGGACGGTGAGTTTAACAAAACGAAATTAGTGTATGAGTGTGAAGTAATTGCCAAACATTGTCAGAAACAGTTCGTTTGTAAAAAATACAATTGCTTTCATTTATGTGAACAAAATGGAAAAAAACATGTTACATCAGGACCTCTACTGGCTTCTATTTTGAGTCATGTCTGGTAACGTCTTAAGCCACTATATTGCGAGTTAATACCACATAATGCCAATGGCCAAGTTAAATCCATCCAAACGCAGGTATCTGAAGGATCTATTGTGATTCGAGTTAAGATATTGTTGGCGATCTAGTGGTATCGAAATAATACCAAGATCGTGTCTACTTTTTACAGACACGACTACCGAATGAGTGTGTGAGCAAGCCGAAGGTCATAATCGAAGGAAGATGAGTGTTTTCAGTACAATTAAACGAAGAGTTACAGTAAAGCAATCAGCAGTACAATTGGTTACAATAATAAATGTTTCCATTACACCAATCGCGTTCTCTTCATAAAAGTAGCTCACTACACCATTGAGTTGCAGCATTTCTAGAACTCATTACTCTGGGACAGCCTGGTAATTTCAACTCTATGCTAATGGCAACTTAAACTGTTGTACGTACGTACGTATTGAGTTCTAAATTGCAACTAACAGGTTCATGTATTCAGCTTAACTTATTGTTTGTGCTTAATTCAATGTGTAGTCAATCAGATACCATCACTAGCTTGCATATATCGAGTGTTACTCGTGCACAAGTACTTGATGAATAAGCTAATTTAGCTAAAAATAGCCTACTATCCATGCAGGAACCAATGTTTTTTACGAGACTGTTGAAATCGTGAATGTGTATTTCACCGTGTGATTAGTTTCTCTTTTACACTGCAATTGATATAGTCTGGTTTAATTTCTAATGCGACTTTATTGTATTTTGAGTTTGTACATACAGCACAAGTAGGAATAAACTGATACTTTTTTGCATATTTTAAATTTCCATCCGCTTTCATCAAGAAATACCACAGTTTATATAAAAGTATATTTACCATTCTGAGCTTGTTTTTATTAAATTTATGACCTTTAAATAAACACTAGTTTATATTGGTCATAAGCAATGTAGAACGTGAAAGATATATGCACTACCTCAAGTTACAATACTTACACTTGTTACCCCACTAAATGGGGCTTAGGCCGCTAACCAGCGTTCTTCAATCAACTCTCTGCCTTCCTTTCTCGTGTTGTTACGGGTATGAGGACGGTTGTCATTTCCCGGCTGCCCATACCGTGTAAGGTTGTTTCTTGATGAACCTGAAAAGAAAGGTGGATTATTCTTGGTCTTGGAGACCTGGGAGCGTGGCCTCAGAGTTCAAGGGACAACTGCTTGAGGCCGGTCACACACGGCCTTCTTGTTAAAGGTTTTTTGAGGATTAGCTCCGCTCTTAAAAGCCCTTAGTGGGCACCCTTACCGCCGAAGACGGAAGCCTGTGAAGTAGGGTGAGGTGTGACATTTTTCGGGTCGAAATTTTCTAACCCTTCCTTCCTTGTGAGAAGGCAGCATCGTTGCAGATGCTGGTTGTCCGAGGGAAACACCTTACTGCTGTCACACCCCTCTGCAGTCAGCAGTACGACCTCGCCCTCAGACCTTGGGTAGCTGCTTTTAGTCTCATCGTTCTCCAATCGACCAGCCTGGCATGGTAGGACCTGCAGGAACATATGTTCCAGCCAGTATAGCTCGGTTGGGTCATGACGATAGGCAAGTCCGACCACCACGTCAAGGTAGCAGCTACGGTCGGGGCCTTCCTTTCTAGTTCTACTCAACTGTTACGCATAGCAAAATAAAATCCTAAATGAATTCTATAAACAAATTAATAATATCACTCACTGGTAGTAAAATTAAGCATTAAGAATGTTTACATTGAAATGAGGTGATAAGTTCACTGAATAAAATGTATGAATGCATTTTGAAACCGGATCTACTATCACATAAACAATGATGATTGACCTCTGGCATCAGAAGAACATTTAGCATTTAGTTTTTATAGGTGTACTAGTTTTTCATTGATGAAACAAATGGTACTTCAAATTTTGATCTTTATAGATCTTAATTTATTTCTAACAGTTATTTAAACAAACATTGGTACAAGGAGGGACGTAAATATTTATGTGCCACACAAATGATCAAGTTTGTGAGTAAGCTGGCTGAAAGCCCTCAGTGGGCACCCTTACCGCCGGAAACGGAAATCCGTGAGGTAGGGTGAGGTGTGACATTTTTAGGGCCGACCTTTTCTAACTCTTCCTTCCTTGTGAGAAGGCAGCATCGCTGCAGATGCTGGTTGTCCGAGGGAAACACCTTCCTGCTGTCACACCCCTCCATCACAGTCAGCAGTACGACTTCGCCCTCAGACCTTGGGTAGCTGCTTTTAGTCTCATCGTTCTCCAATCGACCAGCCTGGCATGGTACGACCTGCAGTAACATATGTTCCAGCCAGTATAGCTCGGTTGGGTCATGACGATAGGCAAGCCCGACCACGACGTCAAGGTAGCAGCTTCGGTCGGGGCTGCTACATGCTACACCTCAGACTCTTATTTCTACCACTGCTTCGGTACCTGTGCTTTATTAAAGTTGCACAAAGTGTTTATCAGAAGCTAGATTTAATCAGCCTACAACTAGATAATTTGTAGGGATAGTCGTCACTCCTGATAGCTTAACTTTTTGTCAGATTAGGCATCGACGTGACGTAGTGTTCTGATGATATTTTATGATTAGGTGAAGACTAATCCGTCTCTATCGGCTCCTGGTTTTCCCAACACGTTCTTGGTCTAGACTCACTGGATGCGTTATGCATGATATTTCACTACAAATCCTTGGTAGTATCAAGTACTACACTAAGTCAGGAACTATCAATCTGTTAAGTGATTAAAGTGAGATTCCTAAGTGGAATCACTGGATGGCCGTTTCATTATATAATATGTGATTCCTCAGCAGTAATCATCCACGCAAACTGTTCTCAGGAGACGAAACCAGTACCTTCGATCTTGCAGGTGAACAATTAACCTCTAGACAGTTGAGCCGGCATCCAACAGTGTTGATGAGTCCTATACAAGGACGAAACAGCCATCCAGTGCTTCCATGTTTCTAATGATGGTCTATGAATGATCGGTTCATAATTTCAATGAAACTCAATAATCTCCATAACTCTATAATGAATAATCTGAATCATAACAATTGCATTCATTAGATTCTAAACGCCTCTCATTTCTTTATCACTCTACTTCCTTGTTGATCGATTGATAACTTTACATGTGAATTTCTGTGTTGGCGGTGCAGTGACAGCTACTCGAAAGTGTTTCACGTCCTACATCTGTCTGTGGCATATGAAGTTATTATATATCACAGGCTACCATGAGGCTACAACTCATAACGTTGTCTCACTCACTGCCCCTTACAGATTAGACATGTAGGTCAAAAGCTTGAAGAGTAACCTCCTAAGGAAAGTATTTGCTTAGGTTTGAGTTTTCGGGTAGAGTATGTCAGCTCACTGACAAATTCAATAATTTGCATGGTGCATGAATATTTATGTGTTCATTTTGTACCAATGTTTAGGTTTAAATAAATAAATATATAACTTACGCCTGTTACCCCAAATGGAGCATAGGCCGCCATCCAGTATTCTCCAACCAACTCTATCCTGGGCTTCCCTCTCCAGTTATGTCGAATTTTTGTTCATTCCTCTCATATCATTCTCTATTTCTCAGCGTATTGTGTTCCTTGGCCTTCCTCTTTCCCTTTGGCCTTGAGGGTTCCATGTGAGGGCTTGTCTCGTGACGCAGTTAGGTGCCTTCCTCAATGTGTGTCCTATCCACTTCCACCGCTTCTTCCTGATTTCCTCCTCCACTGGAATCTGATTTGTTCTCTCCCATAGTCGGTTGTTGCTGATGGTGTCCGGCCAATGAATCCGAAGTATTTTGCGTAGACAACTGTTAATAAACACTTGTATCTTCTGAATGATGCCTTTTGTAGTTCTCCATGTTTCCGCTCCATACAGTAGTAGAACTGTCTTGTCATTTGTATTGAAAATCCTGATTTTGGTTTTGGTTGAAAGTTGTTTGGAGTTGCAGATATTTTTCAACTGTAGAAATGCAGCCCTTGCTTTGCCGATCCGCGCCATCACATCTGCATCAGGTCCACCTTGTCTGTTGATAATGCTGCCCAAATATGTAAAGGTGTTAACGTCCTCCAAGGCATCTCTTTCAAGAGTGATTTGGTTGGTGCATGTTGTGTTGTATCGGAGAAAAATAAATATATAAAAAACTATTATTATTTCTAAAACTTAATTATTCATCTTGATAAGTTCATTTTATTGTGTTATTTTGGCAGTGTACGAATTGCAGCAATACACATTTATCTCAAACTGGAGTTTGTATTTTTATAAATAACTTGACTAGGAGTTTTTTTTTTTGAAAGAGTTGATTTTCTTTTAATAAACAATGAATATTGTCCCTGGCGCCATATATCGTAAATTGATAATCTATAATATATATACTTAGCTTCGAATTACTCATTTTTCCCCATCGTATCAGTGTTTTGTTTCCATTTTTGTTGACAAATATATTATTAATATTCATCTGATATACTTATATGATTTTTCCTGGTTGGCGTTTTTCTAACAAGGTTGTTTCTCATGGGATGCTGTTGATAACCCGTCTGATCAACACTACCTTTTTATTTATTCGAACTTGGGACCGGCAGTAACCCTAGAAGGGTTCTAAGTGGAGTTAAATTCTGACATAATCACTATGAATTTAAGAGTCTCATAGATAGTAGTTATACATGTATGATGACGCTAATATTCATTCTACCGTAACTGTGTAGTGAACGAGAACACAGGTGGGGCAACCGAATTGTATTTACGAAAATTACAGTTATTCAGTAAAATAGGAAAACCATATCGTCAATCGTTAATTTGCAAAATATCAGTTCATCATGTCGAACTGAACTGTTCCTGTTGCAAAACATCAATCCATTGTCACTATTATTCATGCGTTTCATACTAATTCCATGTTCTAACTCTTCCTTTCTTGATCTTCCCCAATCTTCTGCTGCCAGACGTTACGTTGACACTCACGTCATATACTACTTATAAGTAACTCGCACCACAACTGTTCTTCATGCATGATCGTCTATGGTTCGAATCATAGTTGAGAAATTTGTTGTCATGTTTTTTTTGTATACAGTAGTGTTTCGTAGTGAGGTGGCACTGTCACATCTTTGAGTATAATGTTGCATAGTTGACATATAATCCTTTATATGCGTATCTACAGATTTTGGTTTCTGAAATCTTGAAAAAGTTTGTAATTATTTACAAAAACTCACTAACTGAAGTGACTTAAAACTGGACTGAGCCATGTTGTTGGATGTAGGCTACCTGACTGGGGTCCGTGAGTCAATAGTAACCTATGGTTAGAGACTTTGAATGACAGCTGAAAATCGTTTGTAATAGCGTAGGTGCAACCATTGTTTGTCTTCTCTTCTGGGATAAACTTCTCGAATAATATCTTCGAACCACCGGTAACGCTTCTACTACCTCTACTACTACTACTACTACTATGAGATTTGAATTGACAATTCGATCTCAGTGTGCTATTGTTGTATGACAACTTGATCTGATGTACTTACGTACGTACGTAATTCTTTGTTGTAGCTGACTAACTGACTGACTGACATTAACTGATTATTACATTGCAAGCTTTGATCATATCTGTTTGTATTTTTTTTCAACTCAAGTTTCTTAAATCTTAAGTTTTATTATTCATACATTTCATTCGGTCTTTTCCAATTAGATTATTTAATCATAGTTCTCGCTGCTTTCGGTATTATTGTTTGGTTTCTGTTTTCAATGTTCTCTCACTCTCTCTGTATGTGTGCGACTGTACCTCATTGGTATATTGGGTCAATTTGGACAATGTACCTTGTATCTACTTATTTACACCTGTTACCATTCATGGAGCATAATAAGCCAGTTATTTTTATGGCAAGCATTTTAATTTAGCGAGTTTGATTTCCTCGGAATGGGGTCGCTAACCCCTCATGCCAAGCCCTCATCTATCCGAGCTCGTGATAGGCAGTAACTGTAGAAGGGCTCCCGGCGGAGTTTGTTCATATAAGTAGTTTAGAATTAACTCACAAAAAGTGAGTTTATCGAATCATTTCATGCGCATTAAGCTTGTTCAGTTTGTTACACGAAGTTACCGATGTAACATTAAGATTCTTAGTTCTTTCACGTGTGTTCATTCATGTGCTGCATTCATTGGATAAAATGCAAATTTCTTAGAGTATCTTGCTTCAAGGTTTATATCTAAATGCTTTTAAATTGTGAAGAAGTAAACTGTCTTGGTGGAAATAACTAATTTTCTCTATAACATTAAGGTAGCTAAGCTTGCCACCTGTGTTTGTTTCATCTATCTGATGGCGATATTTCAAATGTTTTGTTGATATTAGTTATTCAATTATCATGTGTTTAAATGGTTGGAGGGTGTGTTACGTATATTTGCTTAACCACCGACTACCTCGATGAGCTATGTTGTCTGATGTAGAAGTAGACTGAAAGAAAGCTTTGGGTGGACAAATCAAAACATGGCACAAATCTATCAAGTCATAGACAATTGGTCTGGGTAATGCTAGTAGGTTTAGACTACTTAGATGGGGTCCACGATATGATAGTAACCTAGTCCTACATCGCAAAACATCACTCGTCGAGGCAGTCGGTGGTTGGTCATACGTAACCCATGTCCCAACCACCTCAACTGATGAAGTTTCAATACTCGTTTCTTAACAACAGCATTGCATACTCGGCTGTTCCATGATACACGAGCAATGCTTCAGAGACATTGATAATCGAATACTGATAGCCTACGAATGTCCTCTACTCTGACTGGCCATGTTTCGCATCCATAAAGTAGGATGGAGCAAACTGCTGTGCAGGATACTCGTCCTTTTTTTCGGTAGACAGATATCTCGCCTACGCCGTATGTGACTCAAGTTGGCAAAAAGCCAATCGAGCCTTCCGTATCCGTGCTGAGATTTCGTCAGTCACCAGGCCATCAGCAGTGATGAGACTCCCGAGTTAAGTGAAGCGGTTAGCATGTTCAACTGCTTCACTACCTATCACTAGTTCAGGTGCCGATTAGCATTTCGAGGGGGAAAACCGCATCCTGAATATGCTTGCATTGTTGCTTAGAATAGTCAGAAGACTGCATTTTATCAGTATCTTCATCAAGTGGAACTATGTCATCAGCATACTCTAAATCAGCAAGCGTGTAGTTGACTATTCAGATCTGAGTAAGTGAATTCATTTGTTACTTGTATAGTTAAGTGTCACAATCAACTCATCATCGCTCCCAAGTTATTTATTATCAACTTTTCAATGAAAATATAAGTTAAACTTTTTAGTTTGTAATTGTTGTTGGAGAGATGCGTCAGTTTTCTGTATCAAATTGTTAACCCGATCATATTTGTAGTTTCTAGTTATGAGATCACAAATTTTTTATCCATAGAATTGATAATATTCAACTTTTTCAACATACGAATTCGTTTCCCCTAACAAATCTATCATTTTCATAAGATACGTTAACCTGTCAATTCATAATAATCTATCTGTTTTTCAACAATAAAACCCAACCGATTATTTGTGTGTATCCTTTTCTTATTCTAGGAACTTTTATCAATATTTGGAAATACTCGTCATTTTGTTGATTCGTCAACTTCTACAATTGACAGTGCAACTTTAACTGAAACAAATCTACTTGGACCATGTGAACCAGGCACAAAAGTTGTTGTAGAAGGTGTAGTCTGGTTAGAAGCTACAGGTGTGTGTGTGTGTGTGTATGTGAACGTTTTTCTTTTTCAACCAACCTCTTTGATAATTTTAGATGCAAAATCTCTCTGTGTTTAATTGTTACTGTAATGAAATGAAATGCTGTAAAAATCCAATCAACTTTCGATTCCATTAAAGAAATCAATAACAAGTTCAATCCTGTTGGTTGTGAATCAGTCAGTGCCCACCGAAGTCAGTGAATGATGAGGTCGTGCAAGACCTTGGATTTATTTGAAGTTGGACATTAACGCCTTTCGATGTTGACTCAGGTTTACAGGTTAAGCGTTCGCGCATGTGAGGAAGGCTGGAAGAAAGCTAGAGGCGGCCAAACCAAAACATGGCAGAAGTCCATGAAGTCATCGACTGGTGGACTGAGTCATGTCGGTAGTTGTCGACTACCTGGTTGGGGTCCATGAGATGATAATAATCGATGGTTAGAGACCGTGAGTGACATGGCTCAAAATCGTTCGCAATGGCGCCGGTGTATTTATTCTTTGTGTTCTCTCAAATCCTAATCTTCTGGTTTCTTCAACCACTCTAGTTTTGACTTTCTAAACTTTTCTCACTGAATCATATTTCTTGAATATCTTCTAATCCTAACCTCTCCGATCACTTCTAATACCTTTACTACCTCTTCTACTATTGGATTTTCAATTGAAAATCATATCTCTGTGCTGATGTGGTATGGCAACATGAACTAATGTACTTGCGTACGAAGTTCTACGTTGTATCTGACTGACTGACTGACTGCATGAGACCAAAGTTCCTGGGTTCGGTTCTCGCGAGCGGAGATGTGCACTGCTGATGAGTCCCATACTCAGGTTGTCGAAACGGTCGTTCAGTGCTTCCAGGTTTCTAATGGTGTTCTAACAATTATCGATTCATGATTTTAATGAAATTCAACAATCTCCACAACCCTTTAATGGAAAAATATATATATATATATATTATTTGAATGATCGATCCCATAACAGTCGATAAAAATCCAAAGAGACATAGAGATTTTTAAAAAAAATCTTACGAAATTTAATCCAGTTTCAACAGAACGAATCAAGTGAATGCTTGGGTAGTTTTTAATTGTTTTTACTAGCTCACCTCATCTTGATTGAGATGCATTGGAGGACGTTAACACCTTTGCCTATCTGGGCAGCATCATCGACAACCAAAGTGGATCCGATGTAGATGTGAGGGCGCGGATTGGCAAAGCAAGGGCTGCATTTCTACAGTTGAAAAATATCTGCAACTCCAAACAACTTTCAACCAAAACCAAAATCAGGATTTTCAATACAAATGACAAGACAGTTCTACTGTATGGAGCGGAAACTTGGAGAACTACCAAAGCCCCATCATCCAGAAGATACAAGTATTTATTAACAGTTGTCTACGCAAAATACTTCGTATTCGTTGGTCAGACACCATCAGCAGCAACCGACTTTGGGAGAGAACAAACCAGATTCCTTCAGTGGAGGAGGAAATCAGGAAGAAGCGGTGGAAGTGGATAGGACACACATTGAGGAAAGCACCTAACTGCATCACGAGACAAGCCCTCACATGGAACCCTCAAGGCAAAAGGAAAAGAGGAATTCCAAGGAACACACTACGTCGAGAAATAGAGTAAGATATGAGAGGAATGAACAAACATTGGACAGAACTGGAGAGGGAAACCCATGACAGAGTTGGTTGGAGAAAACTAGTGGGTGGCCTATGCTCGATTGGGGGTAACAGGCGTAAGTAATCAAGTAAGCTCACCTCAGCCCAATATTAGTCAAGACGCGATAATTGAAGTTTTAAATGAATCATGAATCCTGAGAAGACGAATTTTGTTTCTGAAGAAAAAATCGTTTATATATTTGCACCATATTTCGGACACGTAAAGTTCAGTGAAATAAACATTCAAATAAATTGATATTTCCAACGGTTATTCACCAAAGTTTATATCATAAATATAAGTGTCAAAGTCAGTCAATACAATTCTCCTGGAAAGTAAAGTGTTTATATCTTTTTACCACTCAGACGTGTGACTAAAAGCAGCAGCCATTGAGAAGTGAAAGGTTCGAGCCTCTGATTCCACATAGGCGAAGATATTGCAGGAACAATTACGTCACATCCCACTGTACTTATCAGTACACTTACATTCAGAGGAGTAATCGAACAATGTAGTCAAGACTAATGGACCATGTGCCTAGATTGTTTCAAAACTAATGAATGCTAACGTGGGAAGTAGAAAATTATGTTCATCGTTAGCGAAGCACATAATTGAAATGGGGCATATAATTGACAACTCTACAACTTTCTCAAGGATGACTACGCTTCCGACTGTAGCAGCTATCTTGGTGTGGTGGTCGGGCTTGCCTATCGTGATAATTCAACCAAGCTATATTGACTGGAACATATGTTCCTTTATGTTCTACCAAGCCAGGCAGGTCGGTTGGAGAATGGTAAAACTAAAAGTAAGCAGTTTACGACCTGATGGCGAAGTGCATTAAACTAAAAAGCAGAACTAGCTCTCCTAGACTGGATTCCAATAGATAGTCACTTGAGTGCTGTCCGAGTAAATGGGACAGTAAGACCTCGGAAAGATAAGGAAATTTTCCGTTGCCTTTACTTACGTTCTGACTGATTACAGCTCAGATGAGGTAGAACATGAATTTTACAGAAATCTATTAGATGGTGAAGAAAATTTATAGCTCAGGTGAATGATTATGGTCTCATCAGTGGTGAGTTGATGGTCTGGTGTTTGACGTAATCTCAGCACGGATAGAGAAGGCTCGTTTGGCTTTTGCCGAATTGCGTCACTTATGGCGTAGGCAAGATATCTGTCTACCGAACAAAGGGCGGGTTTACTGCAGAGCAGTTCGTTCCGTCCTACTATATAGCTGTGAGACATAGTCATTAAGAAGCGAGAATATTCATAGGTTATTAGTATTCTATCATAGGTGTCTCTGAAGCATTGCTCGTGTATCATGGGGCAACCAAGTAAGCAATGCTATCGTTAGCAAACGAGTTCTAGGTAAGGATGGCAAATCAATAGATGAAGTATTGGGACTTCATCAGTTGAGGTGGTTTGGGAATGTGTTACGTATACCCAACCACCAACTGCTTCGACGAGCAATGTTTTGTGATATACGGGTAGGCTGGACTAAAGCTAGGAGTGGCCAAACCAGGACATGGCACTGACAACTGCAATGAGCCTTGTTAATAGGTTTAAACTTGCTGGTTGAAGCAGTTCATGACAGACGTAACGGAGGATTAGAGACTTGGAATGACGTGGCTCAAAATATTTCCCAACCGTCATTGTCTTCTCCCAAATTCTTGTCTTTCAAATTCCTCATAATTCTTATTTTCTAAATTTGATTCTTTTTCATTTCGCTGATCTATATCTTCTCAAATCGTATCTTCGGCTCCTCCACTACCTTCACTATAGGATTCAGCCTGACAGATACATCTCCCCTTGCCAATGTCGTATGGCAACTTGAACTGATGTACGTACGTATTAGGTTCTACGTTGCAACAGACTAATTAACTGTCATGACGACGCGTAGTAGGCACTACCCGGGAAGTCGTAATTAATTCCTCGTGGCACAGCTGTTGTTTACGGAATTGAAAGGATGAAATCCAAATATTCAGCTCTCGAACCGAGTTCGTTTAATACAAAGTATCCATCTCGGTGGAGTTAGATAATCCTTATTCCAAGCCAGAGGTGTATACGAGCTCTAGAATCTTAGAGGAAAATATGATGTATATACCTTATGTCGGTCACCATGGGATTGGTTAGACACCTTGAATATTAGTTAGTTAATTGGTTACAACATAGAGCTTCGTTCGAACGTACGCAAGTTCATGTTGCCACACTACGTTAGCACAGAGATGCAACTGTCAGTTCAAATCCCATGGTTGGTAGAGATAGTAGAAGCATTAGAGATAATGGAGAAGAATAGGGTACGAAGATATTATTCAAGAAGTAGAATCTAGTGAGCCTTCTGTACTCGTGCTGAGATTTCGTCAGTCACCAGGCCATCAGCATTGATGAGACTCCTGAGATAAGTGAAGCGGTCAACACGCTCAACTGCTTCACTTCCTATTACTAGTTCAGGTGCCGATACAAGCCAATCCTAAAGCGACATTTTGCATTTCGAGGGGGAAATTCACATCCCGAACATGCATGCATTGTTGCTTAAGGTAGTCAGAAAATTTTCAGCTTATCAGCACCTTCACAAAGTCGAACTATGTTATCGGCATATTCTAAGTCAAGCATTGAATCTCCTGGTAGAGAAGGTCTACTCCTGAAAATTCAGACAAAGATAATGTTATATCTAGAAGCATGTCTATGAGAAAATTAAACAAGAATGGGGAGAGTGGATATCCCTGACGGACACCGTTGGAAACCGGTAAGCATTGAACAGCTGTTTGTTTCATCCTGGTATGGGACTGACCTATCAGTAGCGCGCACCTACGATTTCACTCACAGGAATCGAATTCAGAACCGTCGGTCTCACGTGTGTGAATGCTTTTAGCCTCAATCAGTTAGTGGTTGAAGGTCTTCGGTTCTCGATTTCCATCGGCGAGCTCGTGGATGCGCACTATTGTTGAGTCGTATTCTAGAACGAAACGGCTATGCAGTGCTTTCAAGTTCCGAATATTGAATAATTCATGATTTCAGTGGAATTCAACATTTTCCATAACCCCTCCCCTATATCGATGAATCTTTTTTAATTGAATGATACATAAGAGGAACTAGCTGGTTTTTTTAAAAAGTAAATTTGTAATCTTACTGTTATTTCATGTTGATTTATTTTGGAAGTGACCTATTTTTATTTTACATTTTAACAGGGATGCTTGTTCTCAGTCTCCATTGGCGCGGACGAAATTATATGGGCACTTTATTAGACTCATCAGAACAGACATTTGCACCTACTTGGTAAGTTTTATCGAAATTCAATTCATTCATATAATTGTCTGATTTTTAAATTTTTGGCGAATAGCTTACAAGTCGTTTATTCTTCCATTTTAATAAGTAAAAAGGCTACTAACTACATGATAATTCAATTAATTTTGTTCTTAAATTGTCTATTTTTTCTCTCTCTCATTTCTAGCATTGATAAAGGTGTCGCTAGTGCATTGAATTTATTACGTGGTCGAAAATCTTGGTGTGATCCACACCGGGGTTATCAATCTCGTGGCTTACATCATTTTCATCATATGCGTCATCGTCGTGGTGGAGGCGGAGGCGGCGGTGTCGGCAATGGTACTGGTGGTAAATCAATGACTACTCGATCAGCTTCAGCCGCAGCAGCTGCTGCATCACAAGATTCACGAGAAGGTAGTGTCGATTCCAAAGATCAACCTATCATAATGAATGATCCTTATTCAACTGATTGTATTGATCAACCGTATACACCGATCGAAACAAATTATAATTCAAAGAAATCGAACAATCATCATATATCAAATCATATTCCACAACGTGGTGCTAAAGGACGTAGACGTCGTGGTGGTGCTGGTCGACGATCAATTCCTTCAATCGATGCATTGTCTCCTTCGAATGAATGTTTACTGAATAATAATGCTTCATCAACTATGCCCGAAACCAAACAACAACACACTCACATGGATGATGTAGGAGATAATCAATCGACTAATTTGTCAGATAATTCATCGTCGAATTCTGATTGTAAATTACCCCCATTGCATTGTCCATTCAATGGTTGTGAAAAACGTTTCATGGATATTTTAAGTATGCGTTTTCATTTCACCATGGGACATCAGCATCAGCATAACAATTCTCAACCAATAGAAGAACTGAACGATGTAAAAGAGTCTTTTATGATTGATGCACCGATTAGAGGGGATAAGATGATGAAATGGATGAAAAGGGAAGATTTCGACAATGATGATGCTGATGATGATGTCGATGCTGATGATGATCCTACTGGCAATAATCTTGAAATATCTGTATGTGATCATTCGGCTAATTCATCGCCTCCACCGAAATTAGCCAGAGCACATGGAATCAAAGATCGAAGTAGTAGTAATAATAATAATGAGACAAGTTTAATTCTAGCCAATGGTGATGATGTCGAAGATGATGATGATAACGACGGCGACGACGTTGTTGGTGATGATGATGATGTTGATAATATTGATCCACCGAAACTACATCGTGTCGTTTCAATACCGGATTCATTTTCACATACAAATCAATTTATGAATAATGATGATGATGTGAATTTTGATCATTTTCATCAGATCACAACCACAGCGACTACAACAACAATGATTGATATTGCTGATGAACCACCGGCTGCTAGTCCTGCTTATTCAGATATCTCTGATGATGGTACAGTGTCATCGTCCACTGCCACCACAATCAATATGCTTCCTGTGTTAAATTTAGAAACAATAACAAATCCTATGGAACCGCTGCCGCCGCCGCCGCCGCCATTGCCACCAACAGCATCATCGACAGTGGTATTATCCAATTTGTCCATGAATCAAACTAATCCTGGCACTACTACTACTACTCCTACTCCTACTACTACTCCTACTATTCTACCTCAAGTTGGTGCTGCTGGTGCGTATATTGATGTGTCGAAACGTTTAAATCTCTCCCCATTGATACTTTCTTCATGTTGTCGTTCACCGACCACCATGCTAGGATCAAACAATGAACCAACAAAATTATTTTTTCCTGTGATGAATATATTTTCTGCGTCAACTGTAAAAAAACCAACAAATATCAATCATTTGTTTTATCCAACTCCAACTACTACTAGTTCGATGCATAATAAACCAGCCAGTGAGAATAATGAATTACACCATCCTCCAATGATTAATCATCAAAATCCCGGTGTAATTTATCCGTTACAAAAACAATCACCGTCTCATTTATCAGGATTAAATAATTTATCCACTACGTCACAATTATTCTCTCCGACTAATAGTAGTAGTAGCATCCCTTTAATTCCTACCATAAATCCTAATCATCAATCAAGACAATTATCGTCGCTTCCTTTGATTACATCGGAATTCCTTAAGACTACTGGACAACAAAATGCTCGTCCATCGTCAACAGGATCATCATCGTCATCAATAAATCCTATTGGTTTTTGTGTTTCATCGCCCAATTCTCCAATTCTATTATCAGGACCACCCGGTAAGTGTAGATGAAGTTTTTTGGTTTAAAACAATGTAGACAGAAATACAACTCGGCGGAATACAGTGCTAGTTGGTTGGACTGGTCTATAAAAATTTACTATTTATTATGGTAAACTTACAGCATTAAGCAATATGGTTATTTTATCAGTCAGTCAGATGCAACGGAGAACTTCGTACGTAAGTACATCAATTCATGTTGCCATACTACATCAGCACAGAGATATAATTGTCAATTCAAATCCAATAGTAGAAGAGGTAGTAAAGCTCTGAGAAGTAATCGGAGAGGTTATGTGATTAGAAGATATTATTCAAGAAGTATGATTCAGTGAGATAAGTTTAGCAAGTCAAAAGTAGAGGTGTTGAAGAATCCAGAAGATTAGGATTTGAGAGAACACAAAAAATAAATGCACTGGCGCCATTGCGGACGATTTTGAGCCATGTCATTCAAGGTTTCTAACCATCGATTATTATCATCTCGCGGACCCCAACCAGGTAGTCGACAATTACCGACATGGCTAAGTCCACTTGTCAATAACTTCATGGATTTCTGCCATGTTTTGGTTTGGCCGCCCCTAACTTTCATCCAACCTACTTCTACACAACAAAACAAAGCTCGTCGAGGCAGTTGGTGGTTCGGCATGCGTAACACATGTCCCAACTACCTCAACTGATGAAGTTTCATTACTTCATCTATTGATCTGCCATTCTTACCTAGCAGGTTATTTTATCAAGGGTTTTCAAGTGTTAATCTTGGAGGGACGCTAACGGTGGCCACATCGAAACATGGTAGAAATTCATGAAGTCCATTGACAACTGGAGTAAGCTAATGTTAGTCGTTGGTGTAGACTACTACCTGGTCGGGGGGGGGGTTAGCTAGATTATCGCAACCCTTTGGTTAGAGACTTTGAATAGGGCAGATACATCCATTGTTTGTCTTCTCTCGGAATAATTCCTCATCACCTTTATGTTTCTTTTTGTAAAATTTATTTCACTGGATCGTACATACTTCAGGAATCATATCATCGGTACCTTATCTTCACCATTACCGCTAATACTTCTACTACCTTTATCACTATGAGATTTGAATTGATCACTCGATTTCTGTGTACTAACGTGGTTATGGTATGACAACTTGATCTGATGTACCTATTGTATGTACGAAGTTCTGCGTTGATGCTGACTGAGCGATAAACTAATCCATTTTATAGAGTTGTGGAAATTATTGAGTTTCATTGAAATCATGAATCGGTCAATTTTAGGCCACTATTAGAAACCTCAGTCAGTCAGTGAGTTACAACGGACAACTTCGTACGTAAGTACATCAGTTCAAGCTGCCATATCACATTAGCGCAGAGATATAATTGTCAATTCAAATCCCATAGTAGTAGAGGTATTAGAAGTAATCGGGGAGATCAGGGTTCGAAGATATTATTCAAGAAGTATAATTCAGTGAGGTAAATTTAGGAAAAGAAATATAGAGATGATGATTATGAAGCACTGAATGAATAGCCATTTTATTTTAATATGAAACTCACCAACTGTGCGTATCCACTAGACGTTACCATTCGGCTCTCCGGGGCTACGAAGGATCCCGTTTAAGACCGAGCTATGTTTCAATCAATCAACAGCCATTACAAACGGTTTTGAGCAATATATCATTCAAGATCTTTAACCATCGATTACTATCGTCTCATGTTCTCCAACCAAGTATTGTACACTTACCAACATGACTCAATCCAATTGTCATAGATTTCTGCCATGTTTTGGCTTGGTCGCCCTTAACTTTGTTCCAACCTATTCCTACATCGCGATGCATAACTCGTCGAGTCAGTCGGTGGTTAGGCATACGTAACACATGTCCCAACCACCTCAACTGATGAAGTTTCATTACTTCATCTATTGACCTTACATCCCTACCTTGGACATGTTTCCTAACGCCAGCATTGCTTACTCGGCTGTGAAACATGGCCAGTGAGAGTAGAAGATATTCGTAGGTTACTGGTTTTCGATCATAGGTGTCTTCGAAGCATTGCTCGTATATCGTGGGACACCCGAGTGAGCAATGCTGTTATTAGGAATCGGGTGCTAGGTAAGAATAGCAGATCAATAGATGAAGTAATGAAACTTCATCAGTTGAGGTGGTTGGTAAATGTGTTACGTATGGCTAACCACCGACTGCCTCGACGAGCTTTGTTTTGTAGTGTAGGAATAGGTTGGAAGAAAGCTAGGGGCGGCCAAACCAAAACATGGCAGAAATCTATGAAGTCATTGACAAGTGGACTGAGTCATGTCGGTAGTTGAAGACGACTACCTGGTTGGGATCCGCGAGATGATAATAATAATTGGTTAGAGGCCTTGAATGACATGGCTCAAAATCGTTCGCAATGGCGCCGGTGCATTTATGCTTTGTGCTCTCTCAAATCCTAATCTTCTGGATTCTTCAACACCTCTACTTTTGACTTTCTAAACTTTCTAAACTCAATCATACTTCTTGAATAATATCTTCTAATCCTAACCTCTTCGATTACTTCTAATAACTCTACTACCTCTACTACTATCGGATTTGAATTGACAGTTCGATCTCTCTGTGCTAGTGTGGTATGGCAACATAGACTGATGTACTTACGTAAAAAGTTCTACGTTGCATCCGACTGCGTGTCCTAGGATACACGATTGATCAATATATCAAGCCGGAAATATTCTTTCGTCCGTTCATTTACGTCTCTGAATTCTTCCATTTGTACACTTGACGATCAATGAGTTAGTTTTACATTTATCTTACGTATTGATAGTTGTTATCTATTTGTATTAGTTCCTTTTTTTAAAAAAAAATTTAATTTTTGCCAATTCTAGGTGTATCCTCCGATCAAGGCCTACTCTTATCATCATCATCGCCGTCATCATCGCATAATAATACTAATCATAGTCATCATTCCCAACTGCATCGACATTGTCCACCTTCTTCTGCATTGTCCAAATCGTATGAATAAACTCTACTTACTACACACACACACACTACACATCTGTATATGTATTGTATGTATGCCTTTGCAACTTTTTCCTGTTTTCTTTCAAACTATCTATCTGCCTATCTGCCTATCTACATTATATAAATAAATACATTGTACAAAAATTGTAATCATATTCTTCACAACACTTACACTTACTATTTTGACGTTTAATGCTGGCTGGCAAGGAAGACAGTAATCATAGTAGTAGTAGTAGTAGTAGTGCCTACCAGTGTGCTTGTATTCAAGACACAACAATAACAGACTTAGACATGATCGTTGTTCCCTGCACCGTTTTGCCTTTCTCTCTTTCTCTTTGTGTATCTATCTATCAATCTAACTAGTTTATTATTTTTACTACTCACCAGAATTCTCATCATAAACAAACCTATCATCATCAATAACAACATTCTTGTTCTTCAAGTTGGTCCGCTCACTTTATTTTTTTCTTGAATTGCTGCTTTTCTCTGTTTTTTTTTTCAAACCCGGCACACCAACAAACTAGCGGTATTCTTCACTGTGCGGATTTATGTTTCACGACTGTCGATTGTTGTTTCGTTGTTGTTGTTGTCGTCGTGTTCTTTCAACTTCTTAAATCTTTTTCTTTTTTCCTCCAATATTGTCATGTTCCATGTCTTCTCTGTGTGTGTGTGTGTACTACTTGTTCCACGCCTTCCGCGCATCTACTTCAGCCGAGATTGATCAATGCTTGCTTGCTTACTCGTTGGTTCGCTCGCTGGCTGGCTCGCTCACCAAGGGTCTTTCATATTATCGAAATTCGAAATTACCATTCTTATGAATTGATGTATTCTTCTTTATTTGTTACAATTTAGTCAATTTTTTTCAAAAATAAATTTTGAGACGGTTACAGGATATAGAAAAAAAAGAAAGAATAAATCTATGCATTATTTTATATTTGATCGTCGGGTCTGTGTGTGTGTGTGTAATGGTCCTCCGTTCTCCCTCTGTCCTACTCTACTCAACGCCGCCCTCGTGTTGTCGCGTACACATACTGACAAGAAGAACAACACGGGCGCGAAATATGGATGACATCTTCGCATACAATTGAAACTCACTGTGTTCTGTGTTTTTCCCACTCCATGCCAAGCTCCGACCGCTCTAACTAACTAACAGTCAAACTGTTTCACCATCTCTCCCCTGTTTGTTTGTATAGTGTGATTTGTATTGAAGCCAAAGGGTATCTTTCTTGGTTTTTTTTGAATTTTCAATGGTTCTTGTAAAAGTGCTTTCTCGTTTGGTTTGTTTGTTTTTCCCCTTTTTTTTCCTTAAAAAAATGCATATGGATGGATCGATTACTTCTCTGTTTGTTGTCGTTGATGTTGTTGTTAGTTTTCTCCATTCCCTTCCAATGCTACACCTTTCTCCTTTTGTTCAAGATTATTTTTTTTTCTGCAGATACAGAACATTCAACAATCCTCTGCCCTACCTGATTTATCTTTTCATCTATACTATGTTGTATTCGTTGACTCGAGTTTCTTTGCTGCTGCATACTCCAAGAAATGTTCTTCTTTCACCCATCAACACATAGCTTTGAGTTGTGTTTTTCCGTGACCACTGTGGAGGAGAACTGCAACTAACCAACCAACCAACCAACCAACCAACCAACCAATCACATACACACACACACAGAGTGCATCTTATTCATCAAATGATCAGAATCACATGATAATTTAATATTCTTATCAGTCAGAGTCGTATTGGTAGTAGTAGTAGTAGTAGTAGTAGTAATAGTAATAGTAGTTATAGCAGTTTTTAATGGTGGTGATCAGTTATGTCTATCCCTATTTTGATTATCATTATTATTACAATTACTAAAATTATTTTTGTTGATTCTTCTTACCTCTTGCAATTCATTGTTCTCCTGTTGAAATTTTATGTGGTGTACACATGTGTGCGTACACCGTTCAACTCAGTTCATAGTTTGATTTGTACAGAAAGAAATCAAACTAAGTGGAATCGCATTATTTCTTATTTTTTTCTTGATTGAAGATTCTCTCTCTGTCTGTCTCTCTCTCACTTACTCTCACACTCACTCACTCTCTCTCTCTCTGTTGGTTTGTATCATAGAAAATTATACTTCATTATCATTAAACTTGACTATACAATATAAGTAATAAAAACAGAATAAAACAATGTTGATAATAATCATAATCATAATAATAAATAAAGAATCTGTAACAGATAGAGTATTATTATTATTAATTGAAAAATTTTTCTAATTGGCTTCGTTGTTGTTATTATTATTTTTTGTATTGTTGTTTGCGTTCATTTTTGCAGATATGCACTCTTGTGTTTGCGTTATTGTGTACACACACTTTGTGTGTGTGTGTGTGTGTGTGAGTGAGCGATACGTTTCTGATCAGTCAGTCACATGGTTAGTTAGAGTAGAGCGTGGTCGTAGGTTATTGGTTTTCGACCATAGATGTCTATCCTGGGACCACTGAGTAAGTCAGTCAGTCAGTTAGTTGCAACGTAGAACTTCGTACGTAAGTACATTAGTTCATGTTGCCATACCACATTACTAGCACAGAGATGTAATTGTCAATTCAAATCCAATAGTAGTAAAGGTAGTTAAGGGATTAGAAGTAATCGGAGAGGTGAGGATTAGAAGATATTATTGAAGAAGTGTGATTAAATGAGAAAAGTTTAGAAAGTCAAAACTAGAGGTGTTGAAGAATCCAGAAGATTAAGATTTGAGAGAACACAAAGAATAAATGCACCGGCGCCATTGCGAACGATTTTGAGCCATGTCATTCAAGGGACCACTGAGTAAGTAATATTGTTGTTAGAAAACGGGTACTAAGTAAGTAAGGATGGCAGATCAGTAGATAAAATAATGAAATTTCATCAGTTGAGGTGATTGGGACATGTGTTGTGGATACCCAACCAACGACTGTCTTAACGAGCGATAATGCCTGGTGTAGAAATACGCTTTAAGAAAACTAGGGGCGGTCAGACATTACGGGGTTGTGAAGATTGTTAAGTTGCACATTTTTTTTGAAAAGATGAACCGATCAATGTTAGACCACCATTAGAAGCCTTGAACCACTGGACGGCCGTTTCGTCCTGATATGGGACTCCTCAGCAGTACGCATCCACGACTCCTTCACCCCGCAGGGGTCGAACCCAGGACCTTCGGTATTGTGCGCGAACGCCCTAACCGACAGACCACTGAGCCGGTATCTAACGGTGTTAATGCCTAACTTGATCAAATTCACGGAGTTGCGCAACCTCATACACAGTCTTCGGTAGTAGTTACTGTCTACACCGGAACAGGTTGAACTTCACTGGTCACGTCTTCCCACCACTAGAACTCGGAGAAGATTCCTCACGAAGCTAGTCACTAGTGAGCACAGGTAATTTGCATTACGGGGTTGTTGTGAAGATTGTTAAGTTACACATTTTTGAAACCATGAACCGAGGGTGCAGGAGTCGCGGATGCGCACTGCCGCTGAGGAGCCCCATACCAGGACGATACGGCCGTCCAGTGCTTTGCCAGGTTTCTAATGGTGGTCTAACATTGATCGGTTCATGGTTTCAAAAGACCAAAATATGTCTGAAATCCATGAAGTCACTCACAACTGGATTCAGCCATGTTAATCGATGTAAACAACATGTTCGGGGTCCACGAGACAATGGATAACCGATGGTTAGAGACTTTGAATGACATGGTTGGAATTCGTTTGCAATGGTACAGGTGTATTCATTGTGTGTTCTCTCAAATTGTACTCTTCTGAACTCCTCATCACCTTTTTTCTCTTGTAAATTAATCTCAGTGAGGTATACTTCTCGGTTGGTATCTTCGAACCATAATCTTTCCGATTGCCGCTAGTACTGTTTTTACCTCTTCTACTATGGGATTTTGAATTGATAATTCGATATGTGTGTGTGTGGTAATGTGGTATGACTGTAGTGAAGGAGAACACAGGTGAGGGCAACAGAATTGTATTTAACGAAAATTACAGAGTTAATAAGTAAAATTGGAAAACCATATCGTAAATCGTTAATTTGCAAAATATCAGTCCATCATATCGAACTGGACTGTTCCTGTTGCCAAACATCAATCCATTGTCACTATTCATGCGTTTCATACAAATTCCATTGTGTTCTTCTAACTCTTCCTTTCTTGATCTTCCCCCATCTTCTGCTGCCAGACATTACGTTGACACTCACGTCATATACTACTTATAAGTAGCTCACACCACAGTAGTAGTAGTGGTAGCTTTGTACCTTAATTCATTTGATTGAGTAGTTTTACTAGGCGTCAGCTGAAACATTCTCTCAAACCGAAATACATTAAGCTATGTGTCTCCTTAGTTAATCTCTTAGATGATGTGATTTATATATCTGTGGATTATTCTCAGTTGAATCAATGTAGTGTGACGAAATCACTTGATAAAAATACCAGTGGATTCGAGATGAGTCCTTGGAATGGAAAGATTATTTGTTTTGAATCTCAGTATCTTTGTAAGCCGAATAATATAAGAGTGGATGTACGCATCTGTTGCATTTCCATGGACTGATGGGCCTTGTTACTACTATTCAATATCTTCAAATGTTGGCCACGAGCTGAGAAACTTCTTGGTTACCCAAACTGAAACACATGGTTTTCTTAGATGACCATTTTTCGAGCTTTTAATCTACTGGTCGGATGGACAAGGTAGTTGTAAATCAACGTTTGATGATGTAGGCTCACGGTAACTGATGTATATCATTGGTTTGAAATGACGGTTTTTCTGCTACCTTAGGTGAAACCTCCGTATCCACTGGCATGGTTTAAGCTGGCAACGGCTATGTACGCATGTTCATATGAGGGGACTGCAGACTCCACTCAGCGATCTCAGGGCATTCGGCGTCACATAGATCGGTCGGACAATGAATCATTCTGCAAATCGATATCACATCTTGGTTTGACTGATATCTTCCGACCTACACCTAGCATGTGCTAGCCAAAGTTACTTGTTTAGGTAGATGGTGGTCTGAGTTATCTAATATATATCCAAGCCATGTTAATTAGTGAAGGTTCACCACGTTTACTTGGCGAAACCAACTATATTTCGGACAATCTTATCTCATCAGAGGTTTATTTCGAAAAGCATTCAACACTTTAGAGTGCGAATCAGTGCACCATATAGTAAGTTGCAAAGATGTTTAGTTTCCATAAAATTATAAAGACTGTCTCGGATTATTATATAAACTTACATACCTTGTTCAATGAAAAAAATGTTGGATGAGTAGAAAGTCCCGATTTTTGTTTAAGTGTAGTTATTGTTCGGGGATAACTTTGACAATTGCTAAACAAGCTGTTGTTGATATTTCTTGTGTTGATGAATCGAAAGTCGTATTGGTTTTCTGTTTATAAGAAGATTCTTTACTGTATAAAACTTGGCGATTGTCAGATCTTTTCAAACCAATAAAGTACATGGCGTCAACACAACCTCCTGACACATGTATCAATCTGTCTTAAAAAATATCTGTGATTAAATTCGCCAGCTGTTTCAATTCTAAAGTCCACATTTACTTATTACTGAAACCACTATTAGAAACCTGGAAAGACAGACTGAAAGACAGTCGTTTTCTCTTCGGATGGGACTTATTAGCAGTGTTCACCCACGACTCATGCACCTCGAAGGTTTCGAACTCAGGTCTTTTGGTCTTGCGCGCGAACGCCTCACTTCCGGACCAGTGAGCCGGCAACCACGTAGGACGAGTTTGAATGCTTTTAGTGGGTTTTGTGATTTTTAAACTCGATATCTTAATTGTGAAGTTTCCAGAATAGCACTCGATCGAACAGGACAGATCCCATCTATGTCTATCTACGACGTATACAAGAACGGAGGTTAACGATGAGAAGACAACACAATTATATCTCTCCATGGCTAAAAAGGGTGAAGGGATATGATTAGTAACAGTTTAAAATTCTTGATTAAGTCCCAAGAATCTCTATGGATTCTCAAAGCATGCCATCGCAATCAAGCTGCCTTCAAAAACCATATTGATCTACATGCAATCTATCAGATTTTATGCAGGAAGTCGTTTGTGTGCTCAGGGCTCATCTAGACGTAATAATCAATATCATTGAAATTATATATCGGTCGTTGTTAGACCGCAATTAATAACTTGGTCGCGCTGGACAGCCATTCCGTCCTAGCACAATGTTCATCAATAACGGTATGGAGTGTGAGGTAGTTAGTTATATGTATGCGTAAAAGATTATGAAAACAACGATGACGAAACGGCCGTCCAGTAGTGCTTCCAAGTTTCTACTGGTGTTCTAAGATTTGATCGGTTCATAATTTCAATGAAACTTAGTAATCTCCATAGTTCTAGAATGGAGAAAAAAAATCATAAAATATGTTCACTAGTGACTAGCTTTGTGAGCAAATTCCCGGAGTTCTTGTGAGAAGCCATAACTAGTGGAGTTCAACCTTGTCGAGTGTAGGCAGTAAAACTAATCCCTGAAGACAAATGGATAAAGTTTCATGAAACTCACTAGATGATTGATCAAAGTGAAACATTACCGACGATTGGATGTCGGCCATCTTAGTGGTCGTCCAGATGTCAAGCGTTCGCGTACGAAACCAAAGGGGTTTATGTTCAAATTCTGCGCGCGTAGCAGGAGTTGCAGATGCGTACTATCATTGATGAGTCCCATACTAGGACGAAGTTATCTTATATATAACAAAGTTTCATGCAAGTTTATATAATATCACTATAATTCAAATATATTGTAGACTATTCAATCAATAATCCAACGAATTATTATTATTATTATTCGTGACTTGGAACATGGAAGCACTGGATAACCGTTTCGTCCTTGTATATGGGACTCATCAGTAGAAGTGCGCATTCACAACTCCTGCACCTCTCAGGGTTCGAACCCAGGACTTTCGGCCTTGCACAACCTCATACACAGTCTTCGGTAGTTATTTTTTTAGACCCGGACAGGTTGAACATCACTGGTTATGATTTCTCACTAGAACTCGGAGAAGATTCCTCATGAAGCTAGTCCCTAGTGAGCACAGTTAATAATTGCATCACGGGGTTGTGAAGTTACACATGTGAAATCATTGAATCGATCAAAGTTAGACCAGCATTAGAAACGTGGAACCACTGGACGGCAACACATTTTAAATACATGCATGTTTATGTATGTCAATCAAAATGGATCAGTATCATTCTGTTTGCCGTAAGTGTTGTATCTCTCATTATAAACCTATGAAGATTATGGAGTTTTTAATTGAAGTTATAAATCGATCATTGTTAGACCATCATTAATAAAAAAACGTGGAAGCCGTCACTAGTAGAATTCAATCATGTCGGATATGAGGCTGTGTTACCTGCCGAAGACAATGGTTGCACAATACCTTAGATTGATCCAAGTTAGACATTAACACCGTTGGATGCTGGCTCAGTGTGGTCTAGAGGTTAAGTGTTCGCGCACGAGTCTGGAGGTTATGGGTTCGATTCACGCGCACTTCTGATGAGTCTCATACTGGGATGAAACAATCGTCCAGTGCATTCAGATCTCTAATTGTGGTTTAACAATGATCGATTCATAGCTTCAATGATCATCGTATTCAATGGGTTAGTTGTTTAGTCGATTCTGCTAATTAATACACTTAACCTATTTCTGTTTGGTCAGTTAGGTACGTATGTATCACGCAAGCTGTGATATAATAACTATATGTAACACGTTGTATAAGTAAGTTACATCTCTAATTAATGAGAGTATCAGGTGTGCCATTAGAGAAAATAAACAGCAACTATGGTGCGTTTGTTATACCATTATTCTAGAATATAATATTAGTGTGCTAATACTTTTAAAAACGATCAATAACTAGTATTGATCGAAGATTGTCAGTGAAAGCCAATTAAATTATTTATAGGTCGTATGCTTCATGCTTCAATACCAAAATCAGGATTTTCAATACAAATGTCAAGACAGTTCTACTGTATGCAGCGGAAACTTGCAGAACTACCAAAGCCCCATCATCTAGAAGATACAAGTGTTTATTAACAGTTGTCTTCGCAAAATACTTCGGATTCGTTGGCCAGACACCATTAGCAATAATGTACTGTGGGAGAGAACAAACCAGATTCTAGTGGAGGAGGAAATCAGGAAGAAGCGGTTGAAGTGGATAGGACATACACCACGAAAAGCACGTAACTGCGCTTCACAAGACAAGCCCTCACATGGAACCATCAAGGCCAAAGGAAAAGAGGAATTCCAAGGAACACATTACTCCGAGAAATAGAGAAAGATATGAGAGGAATGAACAAACATTGGACAGAACTGGAGAGGGAAGCCCAGGACAGAGTTGGTTGGAGAATGCTGCTGGTAGGCGGCCTATGCTCGATTGGAGGTAACGGGCGTAAGTAATTAAGTAAGTTGAGTAGGTTGATGTCAGTTAGAGTACATTTTAAAACTGAGACCACCTGATAATTATTTCGTCTTGGTACTGTTTAAAAGTTCACCGAGAGACCTAAACGTCTTGCTTGAGTATGATTTCTAAAAGGTCGTGGGGAACGTAGTATGGAATGAGTTTTTTTATTTTCTTATCGGAGACGGTTCTTGAATAACCAACCTAATTTGTATTGGCTTTATGAATCTCTTCCTAGTGTTAATTAGGACTGAAGTTGATCAGTCGCACTTAGCATATATGTATCATGTGATAATTACTTGAACTAGCCTTAAATAGGATAGAACCTACTTACTCACGCCTGTTAGCCCTCATCGAGCATAGGTCGCAGACCAGCATTCTTCAACCTACTTTGCACTCTGCCTTCTTTTACAGTTCTATTCGATTTCTGTTCATTCTTTTCATGTGTGCTTCAAATTCTCGACGTAATATGTCCTTTGGTCTTCCTCTTTTCCTTTCGTCTTGAGAATTCCATGTTAGGGCTTGCCTTGTGATGCACTTGGGGGATTTCCTCAATGTGTATCTTACCCACCTCCATGGGGCTTTTCCTAATTTCGTGTTCAGCTGGATGGTTGTTGCTGATGGTGTATGACCAACGGATTCGTAGTATCTCGTTTAAAAAACTGTTAATAAATACTTGTATCATGTAGATGATAGCCTTTGTTGTTCTCCAACTTTCCTCCCCCTACAGTAGAACAACTGTCCTGACATTTGTATTGAAAACTGTAACTTTGACGTTGGTTGACAGACAATTTTTTTGTGTTTAAGATATGGTTAAATATCCGAAAAGCATTTAACTTATGTCCAATTGGACATTCTCATCAACTGATATGCTTGTAGCTATTACAGGTTCACCTTACTCGGTAAACGGAACGAAGATCAACAACATGCAGTGACACGATTGGTTACTCTCATCCGATTGCTACAGGACTTGCTAACTAGTGGAAGAAGTCTTGATAAGGAGTAGAGAAATGTATTCTACATGCAACCAGAAAGTACAAGGTCCACAACAAGCACACAACTCAAGCTTATTTATACCATGGTAAAATGCCCTCGGTGAGAGCCACAAAATGGCGTATTAAAATAATCCATCAACCAATGACAGTCACAGATTTTCCAAGCGGAAAATACAAACTGAAAGTTAAAATGAGCGTCTTTGTGACGCAAAAACATGAAAATTTAAAATTTTTTAGAAATAAATTACAAAATGTGAGGACCTTTTCCAAGTGAGTTCTGGGGATCTAATATTGTAGTGAACGAGAACACAGGTGGGGCAACCGAATTGTATTTAACGAAAATTACAGAGTTACTCAGTAAAATTGGAAAACCATATCGTTAATCATTCATTTGCAAAATATCAGTTCATCATATCGAACTGGACTGTTCCTGTTGCAAAACATCAATCCATTGTCACTCACTATTCATGCGTTTCATACAAATTCCATTGTGTTCTTCTAACTCTTCCTTTCTCCACAGCCAGCACCAACGGGTCACCATCAGCCGACAGCCTCGCCAACCAGAACCTCTGCGGCGCCTCCTCCCTGTCAACCGGGCTATCGAACTCCGTAATCAGCCGCCCGGTGACCGTCTCCCACGCCGTCTTCCCGGCGGCACCGTCCAGGCTGTCGTATACCGCCTTCGCCTCATCTCCTCGCGGCGTCCCCAGCACCGCCAACTCCGCCCCGGGCCCCTTCACACCCACCAGCTCCACCCCGGCCTCAAACTCCTACAGGAAGCTCCGCAAATTTCCGTCCTCCAACTCCTTCGGCCACGGGAGCTCCTTCCTTCGTGCAGGCAGCGACACCAAATGTATTGAAGAAGAACAAAGGTGGGGCAACCGGATTGTATTTAACGAAAATCACAGAGTTACTCAGTAAAATTGGAAAACCATGTCGTAAATCGTTAATTTGCAAAATATCAGTTCATCATATCGAACTGGAGTGTTCCTGTTGCTAAACATCAATCCATTATTCATGCGTTTCATACAAATTCCATTGTGTTCCCCCCACTCTTCCTTTCTTGATCTTCCCCCTATCTTCTGCTGCCAGACATTACGTTGATACTCACGTCATATACTACTTATAAGTAGCTCACACCACACTACCACTGGATTCATTATCAAATATTAATAAAAAAATTTTAATTATATTTATTTATTCATTAAAAATTTTTTAATAAAATAATTGATTTCAATTTTTTTTCCAAAATTACAAATTGTTACGTTTTACACTTGAAAGAGATTTCAAATACCAATTTCAAGTAGTACATTATTAAAGGGATATTGATTTTAACAATAATTGGACATAGAACCAAATATATATATATCGATACATAAAAGTACATAAATCAGTTCACTGGTTTTTATTTTAAAAAAACTTTGTTTCAAATTTCTAAAAACAGTAAAACAAAAAACAGACGGTTTGATTCTTATTGAACATTGAAATCATATTTGAAAGAAAAAACAGCACTGTTGATGTGATAACACATTTGATCAATATTCAATATAATTTAGGAAATAATTAACCAATCAAAATAGTCGAAATTGATTGGTTATATTCATGGAAATATGTATACCTGAATTTAATAACTTGATCATACTATATATATATATATATATATATATATATATATATATATATATATATATATATATATTTGTTCGGGCGACGAGCTATGTTTTGTGGTGTAGGAATAGGTTGGAAGAAAGCCAGGGGTGGCCAAACCAAAACATGGCACAAATCCATGAAGTCATTGACCAGTGGACTTAGCCATGTCGGTAATTGTCGACTACCTGGTTGAGGTCCACGAGATGAAAGTCACCGATGGTTAGAGACCTTGAACGACATGACTCAAAATCGTCTGCAATGGCGCAGGTGCATCCACTCTTTGTGTGCTTTTTAATTCTAAGCTTCTGCATTCCTCATAATCTTTACCTTTCTCCTTCTAAATTTATTTCACTTAATTATACTTCTCGAATAATATCTTCGAACTATAATCTTCTCCATTACTGCTAATACTTCTACTATCACTATCACTGTTGGATTTGAACTGACAGTTTCATCTCTGTGCTGATGTGGTATGGCAACCTGAACTGATGTACTACTTATGTACGAAGTTCTGCGTTGTATCTGTCTGTCTGTGTGATTTGACTTGATAAACAAGTTAATAGATGGGTGTGTGTGTATATATAAGTTTCATAGTCGTAGTTATTTAGGTTTGAAATTAATCTAGTTTTTCTAATCAATCATAAATGAAGCATTGATAGGACACACACACATATATTGAGGAAACTACCCAACTAGGTCACAAGACAAGCAAGCACCTTAACATGCGATACTCAAGGCTAAAGAAAAAAGAGGTAGATCAAAGAAAACATTATGTTGAAAATTGAAAGTAGACACATGAAAAGAATGTACAGTGATTGGATAGAACTAATTGGAAAGGAAGACATAGGATAGAGTAAGTTGTATTATGCTAGTTTGCGGTCTATGCTCGATGAGGTGAAACAAGCGTAAGTAAGGAGTTTATTGTAAGAACCTTTGTGGAATGTAGGTAATCTACTCGTCCTTTGGTTAGCAGTTCAAATGACGAGTCTACTGCGCAGCAATTCGTTCTGTTCTACTCTATGTGTGTGAAACATGGCCAGTTAGAGTAGAGGATATTCGTAGTTTACTAGTAATCCACCATAGGTGTCTTTGAAGTACTGCTTGTATATCATGGGACCACTGAGTAAGTAATATTATTTTTAGCAAACGGGTACTAAGTAAGGATGGCAGATCAATAGATAAAATAATGAAACTTCATCAGTTGAGGTGGTTGGGACATGTGTTGTGGATGCCAAACCACTGACTACTTAAATGGGCGATGCCGTCTAGTGTAGGAATAGGTTGGAAGAAGTTTACGGGTGGCGAGACCAAAACATGACAAAAATTCATGAAGTCACTCACAACTGGACTAAGCCATGTTAATATGTGTAAAAAACCTGTTTCGGGTCCGTAAGATCACACTAATCGATTGTTAAGGACCCTGAATTACATGGCTGAAAACCGTTTGCGATGGCGTAGGTGCATTCATTTTTTGTGTTCTCCCACATCCTAACCTTCTGAATTCCTCATCACCTTTATGTTTTTCTTTTCAAGTTTATTTCACTAGATTCTACTTCTTGAATAATATCGTCCAACCCTAAAGTTTCTGATTACGGCTAATACTTTTGCCACCTCTACTACTATGGGATTTGAATCGACAATTGCATCTCCGCGTGCTAACATGGTATGGCAACTTGAACTGGATATACTTGCGTACGAAGTTCTATACTCTATGACTGACTGACTATTAAGCCATCACTGAGAATCCAGAGGCATTGGACAAGCGTTTTATTCTAGTTTGAGACTCATCAGAAGTGTGCATCCACGACCCCTGCACGCTAAAACCGAACTCAGGACCTTCAATGTTGTGCGTGTTCTCTATTAGAGTCATGGATGTACACTGATGATGATGAGTTACATATTAGAATGCAACGGCCATCCAATGCTTCCAGGTTTCTTTTAACGATAGTCTAACACTGGTCGATTCATGATTTCAATGTGAAATTCAACAATCTTTACAAATCCTATCCTGATGATTGGAATTTTTTATACTGACGAAAATTCTTCTAGTGTATTGGACTTGATTAGAAATAATTTTTCACCTTTATTAGGTCAGTCAGTCAGTTGCAACGTAGAACTTCGTACGTATGTACATAAGTTCATGTTGCCATACCACATTATTAGCACAGAGACGCAAATGTCAGTTCAAATCCCACAGTGATAGAGATAGTAGAGGTATTAATGGTAATGAAGAAGACTAGGGTTCGAAGATATTATTATTCAAGAAGTATAATTCAGTGAGATAAGGTTAGAAAGACAAAGGTAGAGGTGCTGACGAATCCAGAAGATTAGGATTTGAGAGAGCACAACGAATGGATGCACTTGCGCCATTGCAAACGATACTGAGCCATGTCGTTTAAGGTCTCTAACCATTGGTGACTTTTGTCTCGCAGACCCTCACCAGGTAACCTGCATCTACCAACATGACTCAGTCCACTTATCAGTGGCTTCATGGGTTTGTACCATGTTTTGGTCCGGCCACCCTTACCTTTCTTCCAACATACTCCTACATCACAAAACATAGCTCGTCGAGGCAGTCAGTGGTTAGGCATACATAACACATGTCCCAACCACCTCAACTGATGAAGTTTCACCACTTCATCCTTACTCGGTCGTCCCACGATATACGAGCAATGCTTCTTAAACATCTATGATCGAATACTAGTAACCTACGAACATCTTCCACGCTTAACGTCCATGTTTCGCATCCATATAGGAAAACGGAGCGAACTGCTGCACAGTACACCCGTCCTTTGGTTAGCGAACAGATAGATATCTCGCCTACTCCATAAACGGCGTAAATATTGGCAAAAGCAAATCGAGCTTTCTGTATCCGCGCTGAGATTTCGTCAGTCACCAACCAGTCTATCATCGCTGATGAGACTCCCCCAGATAAATCAAATGATCAACACGCTAACCTTTATTAGGTCAAAATATATTAATCTTCCAACGAATTGAAATTCAAAATCAATCACATCCATAATACATTTAATTTACAAATTTCAATTCAATAAAATTATTGCACAATACTAACTTTCAACCAACACCAAAATCAGGTTTTCCAATACAAATGTGAAGACAGTTCTACTGTATGCAGCGGAAACTTGCAGACCTACCAAAGCCATCATCCAGAAAATACAAGTGTTTATTAACAGTTATCTACGCAAAATACTTCGGATTCGTTGGCCAGACACCATCAGCAACAACCGACTATGGGAGAGAATAAACCAGATTCCTTCAGTGGAGGAGGAAATCAGGAAGAAGCGGTGGAAGTGGATAGGACACACATTGAGGAAAGCACCTAACTGCGTCACAGGACAAGCCCTCACATGGAACCGTCAGAGCAAAAGGAAAATAGGGAAGGTCAAGGAATACATTACGTCGAGAAATAGAGAAAGATATGAGAAGAATGAACAAACATTATGGACATAACTGGAGAGGGAAGCCGAGGACAGAGTTGGTTGGAGAAAACTGGTTGGGGCAGCCTATGCTCCATTTGGGGCTAACAGGCGTAAGTAAGTAAGTAAGTACTAACGCTATTAATCTATGATTAAAATGTAAATCGTTCATTTGATAAATATACATCCTGAATTCAATTTTAGTCGAATAACAACTTGTATGAGATAAACTATGCTGTGATTAAAATTCATTCATGTTTTTCGTTTTTGAATTTAAATTAATCAATTAACAGAATGATCAATTTTCAAGATAAAAAATAATTCTAGAAGATCTACTTAGAGGGACTTGGAAAAGCTTCATTCTAAACCAGTGGTGTAGATAGGATCGCGGATAATTGTTAGCCATCAGATACCATGAGACTGCTTCAGCTGATATTGTTCCATTGTCTTATCGGTAAGACATGTGAGTTTAAGGTTTTTATCGTGGCACTGTAAGAATATTATCTATTTAGGTTTGAATAAACTCTGCCTGTAGACTCCTCGGAGCTACTGCCGGTCCCAAGCCCGGATAAAGGAGGAGGGTTGGGCATGGGGTTGGCGACCCCATCTCGTCAAAAAACTAACTTGCCAAAAAAAACGCTAACCAGAAGAAATAATTCAGACCATTTTAACTCTGCCCTGGGAGTTGGAAGAAGGATTATGACGTCGCGTGATGAAAGCCGAGTTCCCTCGGAAGTCACGGGGCCGATACCTCTCCGCACAACCAGAGCAACCATTCTTTTAAGTACATGGAACGTTCGTACTTACATAGGGCACTGACTAGCGAATTATTTTTCTGGTTAAAGTTTGATTTATCGAGTTTGGATTTCTACGGGATGGGGTCATGAACTCTATGCCCAACCCTTCTTCTTTATCCGAGCTTGGGATTGTCAGTAACCTTGAAAGGGCTTTAGGCGGAGTTTTTGATTTGTGTATCCTATTGTACCAATAATTGTGTGTTCATTTACTAATAACTAAGAACATTTTTATCATTTTAGGGTTTTTTGACGATTATGAAATATACACGGTTTTTTTAAAATCTCCAAATTAGATTCAAACCACAGAGCATCATAAAGCTATTTCAACCTAATATGGAATTCATCAGTCGTATTCACTCACAATCCTATCACAGAGCAACATTCCTTCGGTTCATCTGTTAAACATTTAATCTCCAAACTGCTAAGACGGCATCTAGTAGTGTACACGTTTAAATTCAACTTTGAGTTCGATTCCCTATGATTAGGTCATGCATAAGAACTGTTGAGATGTCCCATACTAAGATGAGACAGCGCCTCTCAATGATTCGTCATGTTTCAATGATGATCTAACTAAGATCAGTTTATGACTTTCATAAGATTGATTGATTGATTGATTGATTGTGGATAGGATAATTGTAACGTCTTACTTACTTACTTACACCTGTTACCCCCAATGGAGCATAGGCCGCCCGCCAGTTTCCTCCAACCAACTCTCTCCTGAGCTTCCCTTTCTAGTTCTTTCGAATTTTTGTTCATTCTTATCATATCTTTCTCTATTTCTTGGTGTAATGTGTTCCTTGGAATTCCTCTTTTCCTTTTTATGCCTTGAGGGTTCCATGTGAGGGCTTGTCTTGTGACGCAGTTTGGTGCGTTTCGTAGTGTGTGTCCTATCCACCAACTCCACCGCTTCTTTCTGATTTCCTCATCCACTGAAGGAATCTGGTTTGTTCTCTCCCACAGTTCGTTGTTGCTGATCATGTCTAACCAACGAATCCGAAGTATTTTACGTAGATAACTGTTAATAAATACTTGTATTTTCTGGATGATGGCTTTGGTAGTTCTGAAAGTTTCCGCTGCATACAGTAGAACTGTCTTGACATTTGTATTGAAAATCCTGATTTTGGTTTTGGTTGGTTGTTGTTTGGAGTTGCAGATACTTTTCAACTGTAGAAATGCAGCCCTCACTTTGCCAATCCGCGCCCTCACATCTACATCGGATCCACCTTTCTCGTTGATGATGCTGCCCAGATATGTAAAGGTGTTAATGTCCTCCAACACATCTCCATGAAGAGTGATTTGATTGGTGCATGTTGTGTTGCATCGGAGAATTTCGCTTTTTCCTTTATGTATGTTGAGATGTACTGCTGCAGAGGCTGCCGCTACACTGGTCGTCTTCTCTTGCATTTGTTGTTGCGTTTGCGATAGAAGAGCCAGGTCATCTGTGAAGTCCAGATCGTCCAGCTGCGTCCTAACTGTTCAGTTGATACCGTGCTTCCCCCCAGATGTCGACGTCTTCATAATCCAGTCGATGACCAGGAGAAAGAGAAAGAGTGAGAGTAAGCAACCTTGCCTGACACCGATCTTCACCTCGAAACAGTCTGTTAGCTGTCCTCATTGAACACATGTGGAAAAGATTGTAACATACACTTAAATTATTTTATAAGTCAAATGAACTTATCAGAATTACTCATCATAAAACAAATAATAGAAATAATAGTGATTTATACTCAGTTTTCAATGTTTGATTCAACATTAAATGATCAATAAATCTGGAAGTAATATTCAAACAAATTGTTTAACTGAATGAGGAAAAAAAAGCGCATGAATTAAATTTGTAAACATGTATGTAGGTGGTAGATAGATGATAACATAGTGAATAGAAACGATCGCTAGATGATGATCGATAATCAAATCAATATAGAGCATGTGGTGTTGATATGTTTACATTCAGCGGGTAATCATGTCTGATCCGAAACACACTATCTAAAAGATATAAGTGTTTTCTAACAGCTGTCTATGGAAGATATTGCAAATCCGTTAGCCAGACATCATCAGCGATAACTTACTTTGGAAGAGAACAAATCAGATTTCAGCTAAGGAAGAAATTAAAAAATGAGTCTTAAGATATATTGTAGACATATTGCAGAAATCATCCAACTATGTCACAAGGCAAGCTTTAGCATGGAATCCTTTCAACGCTAAAACAAAAGAATCGAACCAAAGAACAAGATATTACGTTGAAAATTGGAGACAGACATGAAACGAATGTGTATCGATTGGACAGAACTGGAAATGAAGTCCAAGGACAGAGTAGGTTGGAGAATGTTGTTGGTCGGTGGCCTATGCTTGATGAGGGGTAACAGGAATGAGTAAGTAAGTAAGTAAGTATGGTAAAGATATACGTTGGACCGGGTCAGTATAAGGAGACAGATGACAATCAGATGAATATTTTTTTAAAAGATATAGAAATAATGTAGTATCAGTAATAACGAGAATGGCTGAACATTGAGAACGTAGTCCTCAATGACAGAGTAGAAAAATATGTGTAAAGAAATACTAGGACTCTGTACGCCGTTGTGAATGATTCTGTGACATATTCAAAGTTCCTAATCATTGATAAAATGGTCATAAAGCGAACTAGGAAGCAGTAGTTTGAATTAACATAAGGTGGCTTAGAACAGTGATCAGTAGCTTGACGGGTCGATTTCATATCCTTCCTTAGTCGGCCATTCGTTACTTTTTTCCAGTCTACTCGTACAACAACATATAGAGCATCGCCCATCGAGATAGGCGGCGGTTCAACAATACATAACACACATCCCAATCATATTAGTCTGTGAAGACCAATTACCCCATTCATTGATTTGACTATTCCTAACCGAGGCATTGTTTATTTGCTGGTCTTAAAATATACTAGTGATGTTCTGTTAAACATCGATAATTGAAAACTGGTAATCGCCGAAATACAAGAGGACGTTTAGGCATACGGTTAGCAAACTCCATCTTGCAGTAAATAACTCTGCCAAAAAAAACTGTTGATCAGAAACAGTCATTAAAAACACTGAAACTTTGATTTAGCAGTCGAAGGGCTTTCATTGATAGGAGTTATGACGATGTAGGATAAGAAGCCTAGATTCCTTCTAGGGTTACTGTCGGTCCTAAGCCCGGATAAAGCAGTAGGGTTGGGTATGGGGTTAGCGACCCAATCCCGTAGAAATTGAACTCATTAAACAAAACGCTAACAAGAAAAGTAATTCTCTAGTCGGCAGCCTAGCTCCATTAGGAATAACAGACGTAATTAACTTGGAATTTCTAGCGGGAGTAACTATGACTCTCTTAAGGCAGCCAAATGCCTCGTCATCTAATTGAATGGGTATATTAGGTGACGCGCATAAATGGAGCCTTTTGGGGGTTGTGGTGACAGCTACCTCTTCGTGATCCTGCCAGGCAACGTGGCGTTGTTTACAGCGCTGCGGCTAAAAGCCGTTCCAAACACTTAAGATACCGTGCCTAGCATGGTCCAGAATAATGGTACGTGTTCAAGGTTGCAAGGCTGCGGATGCAGTTAGCCACTCTGAGGGATTAGGACTGAACGTCTCTAAGTCTGAATCCCGTCCATCGAGCATAGGTAAATTCCGATAATGGTTTGAGGACTTGTCCTCTATCATTCCGTAGTAGCAAATACCTTGGAAGAGATGTAGCTTTCCAGGATGATTGAAGGCGGCCCTAGACGTTCTGTTTGGAGAAGCAGCCGTAGACATCCTGGACTATTGACGCCGACCCTACTTGGTTATCCTGGACACTGTGCATCTCGGTGTATTGTGTAAACTGGCGTCGAGGCCCGTTAAACAAGGGTCTCGAGTTGGGTTATGTGATCCTGTGCTAAAGCGTACTGGACGCCAATGATGTCCGCCCAGTTCTGTGGGATTAACCCTGCTTTGCTGAGTGCTTGCACTTGTTTGAGTCCATGACATCTTCCTCATGGAAGGGTGTACGTTCCGGCTGACCTTGTGGGACGAACTCGATCTTAAGCTTCATGTGGGGTCTGAGGGCTCCGGTCGATTGTAACAGCGCAAGGCAGTTGGAGGCCAGACGGTTGGAACGGCTGCTGGCTAGTGAACTGCTTGGATGGCTCGGTAACCCGCTTCGGGGTGCCAGGTCGAGCTGGGTAGGCCAGCCTTGCCGCCCATGCCGATTAGGGATCTCGGTTAGTGGATTGGTGGAGGGATCTTGTTGATTCATAAGTGCCCTAACGGGGGCTACTGTTCGTGTGCGTGCCTTTTGGACGTCCACCTGTCTGCAGACCAAACTGGACAACATGTATGTTCCCGATTGGGGAAGGGGTGATTACTGTTGACGACAGTGAAAATCCTTGTGTTGCCTAAAAAGCAACGATGTGCATGTGCAGCGGGCTTGTCGGGTTATCAAGCAGAGAGATTTAAATTCGCCTTTACGGTTCTCTCTACTGTCTGTCTGCTTACGCAATGTATGAAATAAATTCATCAAATATAAACTTTATTGGGCTTTCACTTACCACTATCGCATAAATAGGGTTCGTCTAAGAATGATTTGAGTAAATCAAAAGGAGTATATATTTCATACCATAATCAGTTGTTCATCCAAACTGGAGTCAGATTTTGGGCCATTAAGAGATCCTCTTTGTTTGTCATTGATACTCCCCACGTGTGTAGACTTTTCCGCATATTTCAAAGCTTCTCCCTAAAGTGTAATTTAGTTGTTTCATGTTGTGTTGTATGGGAGGTTCTTGCTTTTTGTTTCTTTGTGCGTGTGGAGACCGACTGCTACAGAGGTTGTTGTTACACTGGTCGTCTTCAACTTCATTTATTATTGTAAGTGAGATAGAAGGGCTTGGTCACCTACGAAGTCCAAATCCTGCACCTGCATCCCAGCTATCCACTGTATCCCATGCTTCTCATCAGATGTTGACGTCTTCATAATCCAGCCAAGCACTTGAAGAAAGTGAAGGGATGCAAGTAAGCAACCTTGTCTGACATAGGTCTTCATTTGGAATGAGTCTGTGAGCTGTCCTCCTGTTATGTTCGACACTAGGTACGCTTGAAGCTATTACGAGTTCACCTTAGACGATAAACGTGAAAGAGACAATTACCAACGACCAGTTAGGCTACCTTGAATCCAAAATTGCAAAACAGAAGACCTGATAAGCGCAGAAAGTATATTCTACAAACAACCAGCAATCACATAATACAATCAAGCACACAACTCTCATTTATTTATACATCATAGAAACGTCCTTGGGGCAGTTAGGAAAATAGCACACTAAAATACGCAGCAGCCAATCACAGCCATGGATTCTCCTGATGGGAAACGAAATCTCAAGGTCAAATGGTCAGGCCATTTTCTCTAAAGAGTACATTAATTTATTTACTCCTTTCAGCTCTCGAAAAACATAAACCACCAACTAGGAATCTCTAACTAACACTATCTATGTTTAGCCTTTCGTTTGATATCTACTTTCAATTCGAGATTAAAATGTGTTCTTTGCTTCGCCTACACTTCCTTTGTATTGACGATTCCAAGTTAGAGATCGTTTTGTGATACAGTGTATGTCGTGGCACCCTTCAACCCTTCCTCCTCAACTGGAATCTTGTTTGTTCTCTTCAACAGTATGTTTGTCGTTGTGATACAGTCCAGCTAACAGATCTGTCAGATCTTACCTACACTACTGTTTATGATTACCTACACCATTTTGATGATTGTCCTGATAGTTTCAGTTTCATACAACAATAAAAATGTCTTGATATTTGTATTGAAATTATGACTTTTGTGTTGGCTAACATATGTGTTTCGAGTTTCACTTGAAACTCTTCCTGGGTTATGGCCGATTCCAAGTCTGGATAAAGAAAGGGAGTTGGGCATGCGGTGAGCAACCCTATCCCATCAAAAACAACCTTGCTAACAACATTAACCTCATCCATATGAGTAAGATATTCAATCCATTACAGGTAGCAATCTACACTATTCATAGCTTACATATTAAATTGATTTTCACCTATAAATAAATATTGATTTTTCTGTTGTTTAAAACAACGTATTGATCAAGTGAATCAATGTAAGTTTTAAAATTAAAATATCTGTGATAAGAGAATTAATTTATATATGTGTGATTTTCATGATTCAGTCAAGTAGTATCAAAAAACATAAACTAACTTCTCTATTGTACACAATGTAATGATGCGTAGTAATTAGTGATAAGTGGATTCGGTGAATTTCAGCTACTATCATTACAGAAGTTCCAGCGTTTCTTCATGATTCCTTCCTTCGCTAGAATCTGGTTTGTTCTCTTACATAGTAGGTTGTTGCTGATGATTTCTGTGGTCAAGGGGATCCAGAGTATTCTGCTTAGACAACTATTATTAAATACTTGTGTCCTGACGATGATGGTTTTGATAGATCTCCAAGTAAGACTGTCTTGACTTTTGTTTTGAAAATTGTGATTTCGACGTTGGTTGACAGACGGTTGTTTTGTGTTCTAGATGTTCTTCAGTTGTAGAAATTCTCTCCACGCCTTCTCATCTGCATCAGATCCAGTGAGCTCATCAATTATGCTGCCCAGATATGTAAATGTTTCTACATGTTTCAAAGCTCCTCTGTCAAATATAATGTTAAGTTGTATCGGAGGATCTTGCTTTTCCTTTTGTGTATGTTGAGACCCTCTGGCGTAGAGGCTGATGTTACACTGGCCGTCTTCTCCTGGATTCGTTGTTGCTTGTGGGTTAGAAGAGGCATATCATCTGTGAAGTCGAGATCTTTGTCATGCTCGTCACTTGATATGCTTGAAACGATTACGAGTTCACCTTAGTCGATAAACGAAAACGAGACAATGAACCACTGACGCGGTAGTCTTTATGATCCGTTGCTGCAAATTATCTGACGAAAAAGTTTTGATATATCGTAGAAAGTGTATTCTACAAACACCCAGCAAACACAATTATCTCAAGCACACAAATAGCGTTTATTTATACATCGTAGAAACGTCATTGGGAGTCAAAAAAATAGCTTAATATAAAATCCAAAACTAAGACATTTATCAAGCGGGTTCTGGGAATCTAACGTTCTCAGCAATTTCGCAACTGCATCCAAGCTACCTTGTCTGATACTGGTCTTCACTTGAAATAAGTCTGTGAGGCTCAACATATCAGTGAGCATGATAATATATAATCCATCTGTTCATGACTTCTTCATACACTTACACTTGTATCGGAGGATCTGGCTTTTCCTGTTGTGTATGTTGAGACCTACTGCTACTGAGTCTACACTTACGTTGGTCGCCCTCATCTGCATTTGTTACTGCATGCAGGATAGAAGGTCTAGATCACCTTACTTACTTACTTACGTACGCCTGTTACCCCCAATGGAGCATAGGCCGCTCACCAGTTTTCTCCAACCAACTCTGTCCTGGGCTTCCCTCTCCAGTTCTGTCCAATGTTTGTTCATTCCTCTCATATCTTTCTCTATTTCTCGGCGTAGTGTGTTCCTTGGCCTTCCTCTTTTCCTTTTGCCTCGAGTGTTCCATGTGAGGGCTTGTTTTGTGACGCAGTTTGGTGCTTTTCGTAGTGTGTGTCCTATCCACTTCCACCGCTTCTTCCTGATTTCCTCTTCCACTGGAATCTGGTTTGTTCTCTCCCACAGTTCGTTGTTGTTGATGGTGCCTGGCCAACGAATACGAAGTATTTTGCGTAGACAACTGTTAATAAATACTTGTATCTTCTGGATGATGCCTTTCGTAGTTCTCCAAGTTTCTGCTTCATACAGTAGAACTGTCTTGACATTTGTATTGAAAATCCTGATTTTGATTTTGGTTGAAAGTTGTTTGGAGTTCCAGATATTTTTCAACTGTAGAAATGCAGCCCTCGCTTTGCCAATCCGCGCCCTCACATCTGCATCGGATCCACCTTGGTTGTCGATGATGCTGCCCAGATATGTAAAGTTGTTAACGTCCTCGAAAGCATCTCCATCGAGAGTGATTTGGTTGGTGCATGTTGTGTTGCATCGGAGAATTTTGCTTTTTCCTTTATGTATGTTGAGACCTACTGCTGCAGACAGAGGCTGCTGCTACACTGGTCGTCTTCTCTTGCATTTGTTGTTGAGTGTGCGATAGAAGAGCAAGGTCATCTGCGAAGTCCAGATCGTCCAGCTGCGTCCTAACTGTCCAGTTGATACCGTGCTTCCCTCCAGATGTTGACGTCTTCATAATCCAGTCGATGACCAGGAGAAAAAGAAAGGGTGAGAGTAAGCAACCTTGCCTGACACCGGTCTTCACCTCAAACGGGTTTGTCAGCTGACCTCCGTGCACGATTTTGCAGTTGAATCCATCATAAGAATTCCGTATGATGTTGACTATTTTCTCAGGCACACCGTAGTGTTGAAGAAGCCTCCAAAGTGTTTTCCTATACACGCTATCAAATGCCTTCTCGTAGTCAATGAAGTTGATGTAGAGTGGTGAGTTCTATTCAATTGATTGTTCCACAATGATCCGTAATGTAGCAATTTGGTCAGTACATGATCGATCCTTACGAAATCCAGCCTGTTGATCTCGAAGTTGGGCGTCTACGAAGTCCTTCATTTTGTTTAACAATACTCTGTTGAAGACTTTGCCTGGTATTGAAAGAAGAGTGATGCCTCTGTAGTTCTCACACTTGCTCAGATCGCCTTTCTTTGGTATTTTGATCAGGTATCCTTCTTTCCAATCTGATGGTACTTGTTCCTCATCCCAAATCTTCTTGAAGAGGGTGTGAAATATTTTCGCAGTTGCTTCTACATCTGCTTTCATTGCCTCTGCTGGAATGTTGTCTGGTCCTGCTGCTTTGCCGCTCTTGATTTGTCTGATGGCCATACTGATCTCCTCAATCGTAGGTGAGCCAATATTAATTGGGAGGTCCCTGGATGCTGCTTCGATGTTGGGTGGGTTCAGTGGAGCTGGTCGATTCAATAGTTCCTTAAAGTGCTCTACCCACCTATTTCGCTGTTCGTCAGTGTTGCTGATTATTTTCCCTTCCTTGCATTTCACTGGTCGTTCTGGTTTACGATAGTTCCCGGCGAGCTTCTTTGTTGTTTCGTACAATTGTCTCATGTTTCCGTCTCTTGCAGCCTTTTCCGCCGTCATTGCTAGATCTTCCACGTATTTTCGTTTGTCAGCTCTGATGCTCTTCTTCACTTCCCTGTTTGCTTCTGTGTATGCAGCTTGTGCGGTAACTTTCTCTGCTCTTGTTCGGCTGACATTGATTGCTACTCTCTTTTTCCTCCTTTCTTCAATTTTTGCGAGAGTATCAACAGAGATCCATTCCTTGTGATGGTGCTTCTTGCGACCAAGGACCTCCTGACATGTTGAAGTGATTGCCTCCTTAATCCCTTTCCAACTGTTCTCCAATGTTGCGTCCTCTCCATTGAGTAGATCCTGAAAGGCCTGGAACCTATTGGTGAGGGTTATCTTGAATTCGTTGAGTTTTACGGTATCCCGAAGAAAGGCTGTATTAAACTTCTGTGATGTTGTCTGCCCCGTTGTCCAGTGCTTCTTTAGCTTCAGTTTCATTTTGGCGATCAGCAAGTGGTGATCTGAAGCTATATCAGCTCCTCTCTTGGTTCTCACATCGTCCATGGTCCTTCTGAACTTTTTGTTGATACAGATATGGTCAATTTGGTTTTGAGTAGTGTGATCCGGTGAAATCCATGTGGCTTTGTGAATGCGTTTGTGCGGGAATATTGTGCCACCGATGACCAGTTTGTTGAAGGCACATAGGTTTGCAAATCTCTCACCGTTTTCGTTCCTTTCTCCCAGTCCATGTCGTCCCATGATGTCTTCATATCCAGTGTTGTCCATTCCAACCTTGGCATTCAGATCTCCCATAAGAATCGTCAAATCCTTTGGTGAACATTTCTCGACGATTGACTGCAGCCTTTCGTAGAATTGATCTTTAACGTCGTCATTGTAGTCATTGGTAGGTGCATAACATTGGATGACGTTCATTGTAATGTCCTCTTTTTTTGTTTTGAAGGATGCTTTAATGATCCTTGGTCCATGAGATTCCCATCCTATCAGTGCCTTTTGTGCATGTTTGGACAGTATCAGTGCAACTCCTTGTGTATGTGAAGCGTTTTCCTCTTCATGACCAGAGTATAACAGCAGTTCCCCTGAAGCAAGTCTCAGTTGTCCTACCTGTGTCCAATGCGTTTCACTGATGCCGAGCACCTCGAGGTTGTATCGTTTCATTTCTGCAGCAACTTGAAATAGTCTTCCAGTCTCCCACAATGTACGAACGTTCCATGTGCCTAAAAAAATGGTTGCTCTGGTTGTCAGAAGAGGCATCGGCCCCGTGACTTCCGAGGGAACTCGGCTTTCATCACGCGACGTCATAATTCTTCTTCCAACTCCCAGAGCAGAGTTAAAATGGTTTGAATCATTTTTTCTGGTTAGCGTTTTTTTGGCAAGTGAGATTTCAACGGAATGGGGTCGCCAATCCCATGTCCAACCCTCCTCCTTTATCCGGGCTTGGGACCGGCAGTAGCCCCTAAGGTTCTACTGGCGGAGTTGTCTAGATCACCTACGAAGTTCAAATAGTGCAGCTGCATCTCAGCTGCCCATTGTGTCCCATGCTTCCTCTCAGATGTTGACATCGTCATAATCCATTCGACCATCAGGAGGTAGAGAAAGGATGTGAGTAAACAACCCTGTCTGATACCGGTCTTTAATTGGAATGAGTCTATGAGGCTAAACATATCAGTGAGCATGATAATATATCATCCATCTCTGTTGATGACTTGTTTATACACTTACACTTATATTACAGGGTTGTGAAGATTGTTAAGTTACACATTTTTTTGAAACCATGAATTGATCAATGTTAGACCACCATTAGAAACCTGGAAGCACTGAGAGACGGCCGTTTCGTCCTGGTATGGGACTCCTCAGCAGTGCCCACCCACGACTGCTTCACTCCGCAAGATTTGAACCCAGGGCCTTCGATAATGTGCGCGAACGCCCTAACCGTTAGACCACTGAGCCGGTACCTGACGGTGTTAATGTCTAACTTGATCAAATTCACGGAGTTGCGCAACCTCACATACACAGTCTTCGGTAGTTACTGTATACATCCGAACAGGTTGAACTTCACTGGTCACGTCTTCCCAGCACTAGAACTCGTAGAATATTCCTCACGGTTAGGGCGTTCGCACACAATACCGAAGGTCCTTGGTTCGAATCCTGCGGGGTGCAGGAGTCATGGATGGGCACTGCTGAGGAGTCCCATACCAGGAGGAAACGGCCGTCATGCAGTGCTTATGCCAGGTTTCTAATGTTGGTCTAACATTGATCAATTCATGGTTTCAAAAAAAATGTGTAACTTACACTTGTATTCAATGATTCAATTGATATTTGATCCATTCAAATGCAGTTAATGAATTTTTAAAATTAGTTCATAAATTAAAGAATTAAACTATTTAAAACAAATGAATTAATTAGTTTTTGTTAACATCCAATTTATCTAATTTGAACAATAATTTTCTCATCATAAATTAAAATCTCTTTAAATTTCCATGAATTAAAACAAATTCATTGAACAATTGAACATTTAGTAAAATGTGTATAAATTCATTTTAATGAACAAATATGGAAGTAATTTTAAATTTCAGATTAGAAATGATAAGGAATGAGGGCATCATGAATCAGTCAATCAGTGCTGGACCATTATTAGAAACCTAGAAGAATCACTGGACAGTGAAGTTCACTCCTGTTCCAGTGTGAAGCAGTGTTCACCAAAGATAATGAATGGATGAGGTTGCGCAAGACTGTGGAATGATCGATGTTAGACATTAGCTCCGTTAGACACCGGCTGAGTGGTTCAGAGGTCAGATGTTCGAGCACGAAACCGGAGGTCGTAGGTTCGAGTTCTTGCGAGTTGCAGGAATTATGGATGTACATAGCTGATGATATGCTTGAAACTATTACGAGTCACCTTACCGAGTAGACGAGAGCGAAGACAAATGATTCAGTGACGCGATAGGCTATTCTGATCTGATTGTTCCCGGCTCTGCGAACTATATCAAGAAGTCTTGATATGGAGTAGAAAGTGTATTCTACAAGTAACTGCCTCATACCCAACACAGTTGAACTCCACTGATCATAGCTTCTCACTAGAAATCTGACAATTTTATTATAAAGCTAGTCACTATAGTAAGCACATGACATTAATACTGCTGGATGCCGGCTCAACAATCTACAGGTTAAGCATTCATGCGCGAGACTGGAGATCCTGGATTGGATTCCCACTGGCAGCGGTCGTGGATGCGCACTGTTGATGACTCCCATACTGGGAAGATATGGTTGTCCAGGGCCTCTAGCATCCATCGACAATCTTCACTAACTTATAATGAAAATATAATGGTTTTATTATCTTGGCTACTGCATTGCGCTAGGTATGAAAGTATCCAACTAATTAGATATTTGTACAATCGGTTAAAACAAGGAAGTACTAGTCATATGTTTTGTAATAATGTAGTGTAGTTTATACTAGTTTCTACTCGGCTTATGCAACCCACAAGTTACTGCCAAAGTGAAGAGTGTTGGATCCGGATCCAGGGTGAGATCTGAATGTTTTGAAGACTAGAAGACATGTAAAGTAGGAAAGACAATAATCTGCTTGAAGATGAGGTGTAAACATCTTTTTAGTAAACTTAATTTTCTTTAAATAAACCACTGATTCCATCTACTGTTCATCACACTGGGACTTCTAAGCACTCAGCATATATGACCATGAAAATGCAAGACTAGACGGTGAGTACTCAATCTGCACAAACATGTACTGGTTCCGACAGGTAATCCGGGAATTCTTTTGAATGATATGGTTAAGAAATATCAGGAATAAGGTAGTTATCCGCTTATGCCATCGTATGTCAGTCGTTCAATGTTTTGGATTGCCACTAATTACCGGCAAAGTGATCCGAATGGTGAATGCTCTCAGAAATTCATGAAGATCATGGTTTTGATCTCTGGTAAGGTTGTAGATGCGTACTTCTGAAGGATTCCATGCATGAATTAAACAGACGTCTGGTGATTCCTAGTTTCACGATCTAATACAATTCATCAGGTTCTAACTGTTGAGATAGTATTTCTAAATCAAACTTTTTTGTACGAAGAATTTTCATTCGAGGTATCCTTGTCACTGAAGGTTGATTATTTCGTAGAAGTTGACACATCGTTAAAAATGGACTATAAAATGTTGGAAATGAATAGTTTTCGAATTAATCACACCTTTCGAAGCTAGTCCCGCCTTCTGGAAGTATATATTATGTTGATGAACACGAAACTCTACATAAAAGTAGGTTTTCCTCATTTGTAAAAATGGTTTCAATCTGCAACATGACATCAACTAAATATTTATTGAATAGTATGGATCACTTGGAAGGTAATTTGTGATCTATCGTTCAATTCAAAACATTTTTACTCAGTAGTAGGTTATTGTGTACAATTTATCGGGACCATTCAAGTAAATTTATTCCTAATTGGATATACGAATACTGTACATCATCCATGAACCATCAAGAGCTTATTCAATAATTAATTTTTCAAAGTAATCTAGTCTATATGACAATGTGTTCTTGTAAACAGTGATTTTAATTGTCTTCTGTTTATCCAATTTCTGTCAAGCTTACCGGTCATATTTTTAAATATTCACATAAACTACTTATGAATAGTTAGTAGATTAATTACAGAAAACAAAAATTGTGTGCAATTTAACATTTGCTTCCAGATTTAGAAAGCATGATTTGATTAATAATATATTGCGTAACATTTCATCGGCCTATTAATTCAGTCATTTTTTTACTGTTATATCTGAACAACTTGTTTTCATAAGTGTAAGTAGTTATCAAAATGTGTAAACTATATCTCAAAATACAGAAATAGAGGTTGTAGACTGTTAAGAGCTAGTTGAAATGTTACAAGGTAAATAAAATACGCGTCTAAGCAGAACTTTACGAAGACAAAGCAGAGTTAAACTGTTTTTTGGAATGGACGATATGTTCATTGACACCATCGATAGATGAAGTATTGAAACTTTATCAGTTAAGGTGGTTGGGAAATGTGCTGTGTATGCCTAACCACCGACTGCCTAGTCGAGCTATGCTTTGTGATGTAGGAATAGGTTGGAAGAAAGCTAGGGGTAGCCAAACTAAAACACGGCACAAATCCATGAAGTCACTGACAAGTGGACTGAGTCATGTTGGTAGGTGTAAGCTAACTGATCGAGGCTTGTGAGATGATAGTAATCGATGGTTAGAGACCCTGAATGACGTGGCCCAAAATCGCTTGCAATGGTTCACGTCCATTCATTCTTTGTGTTCTCTCAAATGCCAGTTTTCAAAGTTCCTCATCATCAGTATCTTTTTCTTTTCAAGTTAATTACACTAGATTCTACTAGATTCTACATACATAAAGGTAAAAGCGAAATTCTCCGATGCAACACAACATTCACCAACCAAATCACTCTTGATGGAGATGTCTTGGAGGACGTTAACACCTTTACATATTTGGGCAGCATCATCGACAACCGAGGTGGATCGGATGCAGATGTGAGAGAGCGGATCGGAAAAGCAAGGGCTGCATTTCTACAGTTGAAAAATATCTGGAACTCCAAACAACTTTCAACCAAAATCAAAATCAGGATTTTCAATACAAATGTGAAGACAGTTCTACTGTATGCAGCGGAAACTTGCAGAACTCTCAAAGCCATCATCCAGTTGTCTACGCAAAGTACTTCGGATTCGTTGGCCAGACACGATCAGCAACAACAACCGCCTATTGTGGGAGAGAACAAACCAGATTCCTTCAGTGGAGGAGGAAATCAGGAAGAAGCACTGGAAGTGGATAGGACACACATTGAGGAAAGCACCTAACTGCGTCACAAGACAAGCCCTCTCTTGGAACCCTCAAGGCATAAAAAGGAAAAGAGGAAGGCCAAGGAACACACTACGCCGAGAAATAGAGAAAGATGTGAGAGGAATGAACAAACATTGGACAGAATTGGAGAGGGAAGCCCATGACACAGTTGGTTGGAGTAAACTTGTGGGCAGCTTATGCTCCATTGGGGGTAACAGGCGTAACTAAGTAAGTAAGTAAGTAAGTAAGATTCTACTTCTTGAACAATATCCTCGAACCCTAATCTCTCCGATTACAACTAATACTTCTTCTATCTCTACTACTATGGGATTTGAATGGACAATTGCATCTCTGTGCTAATGTGTTATGGCAACTTGAACTGCTGTACGTACGTACGAAGTTCTATGTTGTTGTTGACTGACTAACTGACTGACTAACTTATTGACCTTATTGAAAGATGGAATGAGTGCTAAACTGAATACTATTCATTTAAACTGTGACCAATCTTAATTTTTTCACTGATCGATAAGTACTGTTGTGGTGAAGGGGAACACCGGTGAGGGCAACCGAATTGTATTTAACGAAAATTACAGAGTTACTCAGT
>OX103973.1:4641940-4825444 GCA_944470395.2 Schistosoma turkestanicum | reverse complement strand
CAGTAACCTACGAACATCTTCTACTGTTAACGGCCATGTTTCACAGCTACATAGGAGAACGGAGCGAAGTGCTGCGCAGTACACCCGTTCTTTGGTTAGCGAACGGATATCTCGCCTACGCCATAAGTGACGCAGGTTGGCAAAACTCAGTCGAACCTTCTGTATCCGCGCTGAGATTTCGTCACAAACCAGGCTATCAGCGCTGATGAGACTCCCCAGATAAGTGAAGTGATCAACACGTTCGACTACTTCACTCCCTATCACTAGTTCAGGTGCCGATGCAACCCAATCTTGAAGCAGCATTTTGCATTTCGACAGGGAGAACCGCATCCCGAACATGCTCGCATTGTTGCTTATGTTAGTCAGGGACATAATTGTCAATTCAAATCCCATAGTGTTAGAGGTAGTAGAAACATGAGCGAATTTATAATTCGAGATGCATGACCAGGAGTAATCAATTAAAAAGGGAAAGACGGTCATGAGGAATTTAGAAGATTAGGATTTGAGAGAACACAATGAATGAATGCACTTGAGCCATTGCAAACGATTCTAAACCATGTCGTTCAAGGTCTCTAACCATTGGTGACTTTCGTCTCACGGACCCCAACCAGGTAGTCTACATCTACCAACATGACTCAGTCCACTCGTCAGTGACTTCATGGATTTGTGCCATGTTTTGGTTTGGCCGCCCCTAACTTTCTTCCAACCTACTCCTACACTACAAAACATAGCTCGTCGAGGCAGTCGGTGGTTAGGCATACGTAACACATGTCCCAACCATCTCAACTGATGAAATTTCACTACTTCATCTGTTGATCTGCCATCCTTACCTAGTATACGTTTTCTAACAACGGCATTGTTTACTCGGTTATCACATGATACACGAGCAATGCTTCGGAGACAACTATGATCGAAAACCAGTAACCGACTAATATCCTCGCTTCTTAACAACCATGTCTCACAACCGTATAGTAAGATGGAGCGAACTGCAGTGCAGTAAACCCGTCCTTTGGCCAACAAATAGATATCCCGCCGGCGCAAGTTGGAAAAGCTAATCGAGCCTTCTGTGTTCGTGCTGAGATTTCGTCAGTCACCAGGCGATCAGCACGCCCCACTTCCTATCACTATTTCAGGTGCCGATGCAATCCAATCCTGAATTAACATTTTGCACTTCGAGGGGGAAAGTCGCATCCCAAACATGCATGCGTTGTTGTTACTTAGGGTAGTTGGGAGACACTGCATTTTATAAACGTCTTCACAAAGTAGAACTATTTCATCTGCATATTCTAAGTTAACCAGTGAATCTCCTGGTAGAACTTACACCCTCGAAAAGTCTGTGACAAGGTTAAACAAGATTGGACAGTGGACTTCCCTGACGGACACCAATTGAAGTAATCGATCGCGATGACAGTTCGCCATAAGCTCTTGTTCGACCAGTAGTGTTCGAGTCAACAGCTTGTATAACGTTACTGTACTTATTTGGTACACCTTTTACTGAAAGTTTGATTTCCTCGAGTTCTAGTTAGGCGTCTAAGTATTATCGACGCTAATTAGTTAAACTGATCCTTCTACGATTGTCACAAGAAGATTTCTGTCCTTTCTTGCAGACTGAGACCAATCAGATGGAATTATTATGTCCGGTTCCCGTATCCTATCTAAGATCTCAGTCAGTCAAACTGTTAAAACTGGACCACTATCCATAAAAATGTTTGGTCTAAGCCTATCAGACCCTGTTGCTCTCCCTCACTCCATATTTTCTATAGCTGTTTAAACATGATTAGGAGTCGGAGGACTTAGATCGGATTGCCATTCAGGTGGACTGAAGATGGGGTACTACTGTGTGGGCAGTTGATATTCTTGGGGGGGGGGGCCACTCGCTGAGCCTTCAGGCCTAATTTAGGAATTACTAGGACGTCAAGAGATACAGTCCCATGGAAATAGGCGGACAATAATAAGATCAAATGCCACTTAGTCACTAAGTTTGGAACGCGGGGTTTTGTAACTCCCTTATGTGAATCTGCCGTACTCATCAACTTGTTTAAAGCAAGCACCAAACATCCGCTTCCCAACTTCTGAATTTTGTAAACAACCAATTAACTTATGACAAAAAACCCAAACAAATATTACTGCAACAATTACGATCTTCCCCACTGCGGGGATATTTTGCAAGCAGTCATAATAAAGTGGGATTTCTTAATCCACTAAACTGAATCAGGCCAGCAGAATTATTTACAGTGATATTGTCTGCTTGGAAAGTACCCAATAATCTTAAGCTTCCTTCACCTCTGGTTATATAAAATGAAGCTTGATTGGCCTCCGTAGTGTTAAATCTTTACAAGTGAGGTTTATGTCGTCATTAACAGACTACACAATCGAATTCTTTACGACGAGCTATTATAAACCCATTCTTTTGTCTGTGAGTTTTCAAGTGTTTATCGACGTCCAGTCTAGCCAGTCGACATTAGTAATCCTTACCAATTCGACAGGTATTAGAAAGTTGGTATACTCTGTAGATCCACTCAACATGAGATCAGCAATCTTAATAATGCCAAAAGGTTGCTTGGTTTGTTAACAACTCATCTATTGGTGAGTTATCGAAGTAGTGATGCACTAACAGAACAGCTAATTCTGCCCGTTTACGGCCACAAGCTGGCTAAAGTTATTCAGTCTGATCAATGACGTTTAGAAGAATTAAACTGAAGTGATCCGTAATGGCAGGAGCGAACTGGGTTATCCCACTATAAAAGGCGATCAGCTATGTGCTTTTTCTTAGGTTTGAATAGAAAACCACTATAGTGATATACGAGGTGTGCCGTGCATCAGTGACCCTTAAACGAGAGGTAGCCACTGTCCTGTTTAGTTGGAGATGGATTCGGTTCAACCATTCTGGTACTGAAACTTCAAACCAACGACGCATATACGAGCCGCCGAACCTAGCCTTTAGAACCACTGCTTGAAAACCCACGGACAACATCCCCAACCATAAACACCTCAACAATACAAGGCCGCCTAGTTTGTACGACAGCCAGTCGTTATAGCGAACTGCCCCTGCGAAATACGACACAACCGTAGCAGTACCCGAACGACCCATTTGCGGAACAATCACCGAGACGTTACCCGAGTGTATAGAGCACTGAACACACTATTAGTTGTGACAATTACATGTAACCTTTCATCAACTACTGTCATAACGACCGAGCATTTCACTTAGCCAAGTTACAAATACCATAAATCCATTCCTTCGGCACATTGAGAAACCACTGACATGGACAGACTGCCGACACTTACATAGCTGTTTTGAAAAACATAACTAACATAGGTAACTTGATCCATACTATGCAGCTAAGTGTGATAGTCATACCGTAGTTAAACTGGAGACTGAGCGGTCTAACTCTGCACAGACATTTAACCTACCAAGGTAAACCACTGACATTATCAGTAGGAAGATCTAAAAACTGGAATCTTCACGTAGCAATATACACGATTAGATTGTCATGAACATAAAACTCTAGCAAACAACAAAATTATTTTGTAGAAGCTTGTAATAAGGACATAGTTAATGGTCAAAATGTAAAAATGCTCATATACAGACGGCTCACAGATGAACAGCCGCCGCGTGAATAGTATTCTTATAAATTAACTGATTAGGCCTTCTCTTCGGGTTTTTCTTCCTCCGCTTCTTCGGTTCCATTCACTTCAGGCTTGTTGGCATCTGCATTCGGCATTTCAAGATCGGGGAGGTCTGGAAATTGAAAGAATGAATATTATTAGAGAATAAGGGTCTAGTAATGGCATTATACATTTGTCAAAAGAATCTCTACACCTGGATATAAGAGATTTTAGTGACATTGGAAAGTGGTGTTGAGTATTGTACGAGTTATCTTACAAGATCGTGTACTGATCCTATACATCTCGAAGCAAGTACGTGCAAAATACTGCCTCACAGTGAAATTCATGTTAGGCACTAGTGGAAGAACGACTTACATACTGTCTGGAGTCTGATGCATCTGTTTTCATACTCAAATTGGAATACTTTAATGAGTTACAGTTCCAGGGATAAAATATAAGGTTGGGTAGATGAATAATCACTCGACTTAGCAAGCTGAGAATACACAAACCTACTGATAGTAGTTGAAGAGCATCTAGTCGACATCTTTTCTAATCTTTGGATGGGAAACTTCCTAACTATTGGTTTGACAGTTCTTATGAAAAGGACTTTACTAAGGCTACTGAACATCTGATTCCCAGTGACCATAACGTTTGAACTGACTTAAGAGGCCCTTAATTTCCATTTCAGGTAAGTGAGTACAATGCATTTGCGCATATCGGATACCCTACAACGATTAGACCCTAGGAAAGACAAGGAAGCTCTAGGCTACTTATGCAGAAATGACTTCGGTAAGTAATCAAATATTATGCCTTAAACAGAATGACTGCATAGCTAAGAAGCGATAATTTACCTTCATCATCAGAATCTAAATCACCATCAATACCGTCGTCACCACCGTAATCACCGAAATTGGACATCTGAGAAAGCATATTCGAGAAGTTATTTCCATCCATATCAGGTTCGGAGTCTTCTTCATCCTTCCAGCGAGAGAAATCAGTTCTCAACCACGGACATTTCGTTTTTTGTGAAAGTAAACGTGGCCATGTTTCAGCATCTTTCTTTTTAATACATACAAGAACTTCCCGGCCAGAAACAGTGATTTTCGGTTCCTTGAAACCGATTGGATATAAGTGTGATAACATACCTCTGTACAGACTTGTCCATATAAGTCAAGTTTAGCTTCATAATTAGTCTTGTTTTTACCTGCTGTAGCACTGAAGAAAATAGTTTCAAGATTAAAAGAAATACCTAAACTCCAGTGCGTTGTCCTTTACTTTGACATTCTTGTCTGCTACATCGCTGACACTGAAAGTGATGAAGAGGTTATCCTTTTTTTGAGCCCAGAGAACCGTTGGGTGAATACTACGAGAGAATTATACGCCAATTTACACACTTACGTTGGAGGATGAACCGCAGACATGATTGTAACCTGGTAGCACGCAAGACTATTCTAGAGTAGCTACTCAGACAAACACTTGATTCAATGCTCAATATCTAACAAGGTGGGTAACAAATTTTTCACTGTTTTACTAGTTGGAACTAGTGTGCAACTCAATCATTTAACCACAATTTACCTTTCAAATTTTAAACCAAATGTCAAATCTGTCTTACCATATTGTCATGTGTGCACTAATCCCTTTCTTCAAACTTTACTCTCAACTGCTTTCAACAATCTCCTCAGAAAAAATGTGTTCTTTTTTCTGTTGTGATGAAAAACATCTAACAACAAACCAAAAGTAGTATGGTGGTAATTCAACAGCAGTATAAAAGTGGAGACATGATAGGAACGTTGTACTAACCAATAGTCTGGTACTAAAAAATTGAACATGAAAATACAACAGAATATAGGTTAATTTTCCTCTCTCACATTAGGATCTGTAACGAATCGAACAGAACGTAAATGTAAATCAATTTTCGGCAGAGTTTCGTTCTTTGTTCTTCCAAAACAAAACGTCTAGTTGTCGGAGAACAGTTCAAAAATGCCTGGATAAGGGTCCAACGCAACAACCCATTCACTTGGATCCAGGACAGTTGAAAATTTGCAGCTGATTCACTGCTATCGTTTCCCAACAATTTATTCCGTGTGTGATTTATGAAATATACTATATTTAGAGAAGAAGCCGTTTACGCACAGAGTACCTACATCTTCAGTCTTTCATGGTGGATTGTTGACAATCTTCTATATGTCTGCTGGTCTCCAGACTACGCTCAGGACACCATGCGTTTCAATCTTCTTCAATTCTTCTCGCTGGTAGCCACTTACGGGCATTAAACGAGCGTTAAACGTAGTAACACTTTTCGATGACTATCCCGTCTCCGACATACACGACATCATGGCATCACTCAAGGGCACAACTATTGATTCTAAGATTGATCTCGCACGATCATATCATCAGATAACAGTTATTTTTGAAGATATCGATAAAAATGCTATCATGACTCCTTTCTACGAATGTCATTTGGATTACGGAATGCTGCTCAAACTTTCCAAAGGTTTATCGATGGCATGGTACGAGATTTCGATTTTGTTCACGTCTATGTTGATGACCTGCTAATAGCATCATCAAACGAAGATGAACATTATCAACATATTACACTCTTATTCCAACGCCTTTCAGGTAATGGAATCGCAGTTAACCCATAAAGCGTGAACTGGGCAAAGCAGAAATAAAATTCTTGGGTCGCATCTTTAAGCATGACGGTATTCTACCTTGTGAAGATAAAGAACGTACAATCATGGAGTACACTCTACCGTCCTCACTCAAAGAACTCAAGGCTATTCTCGGTTTGGTTAATTTCTTCCGACGTTTTAATCCTCACGCGTCAGAACAGTTACGACCATTTGCCGACCTACTTCGCGGTGACCCACGTAAATTAGAATTGAACGACGCCTCGCGTACTGCATTTCTAGAGATAAAAAAGCCTTAGCTGAAGTTACGCTCCTTGCAACAGAACATCTCTGGAAGTTGGCAACCTGTCGAATTTTTCTCACGACACCTTATTCCCACTGAGACGAGATGTAGCGCTTTTGGTCGCGAACTGCTAGCAGCCTACTGTCCCATCAAACCTTTCCGGCAAGCAGTAGAAGGTCATAAATTTATCCTATTCACCGACCATAAGCCTCTAACGTATGCTCTTCATACCTAGTCTGACTGCTACCCATAACGAAAGTGCAGGCATTTGGACTATATTTCTCAGTTCACGACGGACCTTCGTCATATTAAAGGCGATTCGAACTATGTTGCAAATGCTCTTTCACGTATTCCAGTGAATGCTGTTATTTTACCAGTGCTCGATCTTCCTGCTATGGACGCTGCCCGAGCAAATGATCCCTCCTGTACAGAAGCACAACAATCGACATCTCTTCAGTGCCAGGAAGTACCCCTAGCTACCACATCAGGTACTACCCTGTGGGACGACTCTGCTGATTTTCCCTGACCCATTGTACCATTTGTTTATCGTCGACTGGATTTCGATGCCCTTCATGGATTGTCTCGTCCAGGTATCGCAGCCACTTTACGTCTCATCGCTGCATGATACGTCTGGCTGTCCTTGAATAAAGAGGTCCGTGTGTGGGTAAAGCAATACTTACAATGTCAACGATCAAAAGTGCACGGGCATGTAGCCGCCCCTATCAGCACATTTGCTACGCCTGACGCTCGGTTCGATCATGTTCACATTGACATTGTAGGACCATTGCCACCACCGCGTAGGTATGATCACATACGTGTATCGATCGTTTCACTAGATGGCCCGAAGCTATTCCCATCACTTCCATTATGTTAGAAACAGTTGCTCGCCGCTTCGTAGAACGATGGATAGCGCTCTACGGTTGTCCCTTGACTGTCTTAATTGACCGAGGACAACAGTTCGAGTCCGAATTGTTCTGCTTGGTACGGAGCGCATACGCACAACCACCTACCACCCAGCTTCGAAAGGCTTACTTGAACGGTTTCATCACCAACCTAAGAGTGCTCTTCGAGCACACGAAAACAACAAATGGTACGAGACCTTACCGCTCGTTCTCTTAGGTATCAGAACCAGTTTGAAGGCAGATATTCAATCTTCCGCCGCTGAATTGGTATACGGCACGACATTGTGTCTGCCTGGGCAATTTTTCACACCACTAGCAGTGATAACGTCAATAAGTTAGACAACGTTCAACGATTGTCTGAGTTTATGCTGTGGTGTGTCGATTTACTGCGTGTTCTTAAGCTCGTTAATTAGCTCGTCCAGACAATCGTCACTAAATTGCGTCTGACGGTTTATAAATCAGAAGGTAAACTCGTAGTGTTGAATACGTTTATTTTTGGACACACCACAAAGCGAAGTTGAAAATCAGCGAATAAAGCGAACGAAACGACATGAAAATAAAAAGGCTGTTGAGCCAACTCCCAGGATTACAATACGAACGAATGGGCGAAGAGAGCGAATGAATAGGCGAAGCACGTTGGAGAAGGCCAATGAGCCAACTCAAAGAGATAGAGCGTGACCAAGAATATATAGTCAGACAAATATAAGACAGACATGTAATAATAATAATAATAATAATAATAATAATAATTTATTCTCAAATAACTAAGTTACAAGAGACACGCCAGTTTACAGGCTAGATCAAATTGTGACAAGCGAAGTAGGCATGCACACACATGAATAAAAGAGACGAATGATTGACAAGGTCAAATGACAGGTAGGACACGTCATGTGAGCTCAAACAAACCAGACATTCATAAAAACAAAAGGTACATATAAATTGTTGCAATACAAATGGCTTGGTTACATAAATTAGTCGAAAGGGCTTGACCAAATTAAATGCAAGCGAACTCGAATACATGGGGAGGCACTACAATGCGAGCACTGCCTCTGGTGTCAACTCGAGAGTTATCTACCTGGTCGCATGTTTTCTTACGAGCCGATTCGGTACGCGAACCTTCGCAGCAACCTTACGAAGAACCTTTTCACGTGATTTCTCGTCATGAAAAGACCTTCGGGGTTGCCCGACATGGCCGCGTCGAGATCGTCAGCATAGATCGTCTGAAGCCAGCACACGTCCATGACAGTGCCCTACTTGCTGATCCAGGACCCAATGCTAGACCAATCAAACCTTCTAGCGGGATCCTTAAAGCTACTGAGGATCCCACGCTAGACAAATCAGAACAAGGTCGTTCTGGTCGTTTCTGGCTCGCTCGCTCAGTCTCGTTTCGTCCTATGTCTGCAGCTTTTTCTGGCACGAACCCCCATTGACGCAATCTCCAGACTCTGAATACAAGCCATGCTGGTGTGGCACACTTGCCCGAGCAACAAACTTGTCACGTTACTACTGGTACAACTCACCGAAAAAGACTTTCGATGACAACTCAGGCTTCATTTTTCGCTTCCTGCCCGTCAACCCTTCCGCCCTACAGTCGCCCGTCAGCCGACCAGTTTCCCCTCTGCACGAAACCGTTAAGAATCGGAAGTATAAACCCTTTCTAGGTGGGGGCTAATGTAGTGGTATACTTTTACAAAGATAACACAATTACCGAAATATAAACATTTATTATTGTACTTAATTCTGAAAATAGTTTTTATATTTTACTCCTTTTGTTTAACTGCGCTAATGACTATCGCGCGCCAAGCGTTTCTTTCCCTTTCCGCTCCTTTCCTGGTTTGTTGTTAGCCGCTCCTGTACTCTAGTCTCGATATTATTTCGATATCACGAGGCTAGCGGCAAATATACATCTTCACCCAGAATAGTTTTTTCTTTGACTTCTGGATTATCGGGCTTTACCTTAGTAATCCCGCGGAGGCGTATATTTATTTTAACTCACTATAATCTTATGCTGCTTCCTTTGGTACTGTCCACATTTTTTACGTTCACTTTTTGTTTATCACCGCTTGTTATCGCTCTTTCTTCCACTGACTATTGTCACATCTCTGTGATTGCGATCATGTCTTATTGTCTGTCGTATGTGGTCTACTTTTGTAAATCAGTCAGGACCAGGGCTTTCTGGTTGTTCCTCGAATCGTGGCACAATGAGCTAGTGATATCATTGGGAATTTAGTCTACCAGTTACTTCCTTCAGCTCTCAGCCATTTTTTTTAGAGTAGTACTATTTATTTCTGGTAACCTGTTGGTCTGCGGATGATCAGGGGTTCTTCGGTCCCTCGTGAGGTACGACCAACTTAGGGGATATGAGTTTGACTTTCCGATAATATGGATCTTGATTGAACAATATTATTTTCAGGAAGCCACATTGTGCTGAGTTACTGTCTCATATACGGTCCTCCCGCGTTGTCCAGGCGTTGCAACTTCATCCACCCCACGTGTAGCATGCCCTGTCGTCACTAACAAGTACTGATCAACGTTCGATGTCTGAGGAATAAGCTACATGATGTCTTCTACTGTTGTTAACGAAATTGACCGTAAAGACATACGTATTCGTCGATCACATTTCAATAATTAGTATTGACGGCAGGCGAACACATACTTTGTAGCATTTTTCAGTTCTGGCTAATGTGCAATTTATTGCATTAGGTCACTTGTTCTTGCAACACCTATGTGAGCTAGTCGACGGCATTCGCGGATTATTTTACAGCGTGAATGTCTAGGGATTTTCTCTACCCAACTACGGTCGTCCGCCTCCTAAGAAAACACTCTTGCAGTGTTTAGTCGTAGTTGGTCTTTCTGGTTAAAAAGAGTCATTCCGTCTTTGAGTAACTCGAATGTTCTGTCGTCGATTCCTGTAGTAAGTGCTCGTTTCTTGAGGGTACAACGTCCAACGCCATAATTTTCCACAAGTGTATTCTTCTGTTTGTACTCAATTAGAGGTTTTTGGTCAGTCCCAGTGAGGAATGTTGATTGGGCAAATGAGGTTGGTGCATTCCATAAACCTGTGGTTTTTCTTGAGGACCGTCCCTACGCAGTGATTACTGGCATCTCTGGCAACTGCGAACAACTTACCGGTGATGGAAAATTTTTGCTTCTTATGTTCTGAGTCTAGCAGTTGTTTGATCCTATCAAGCATCCGCTGTACATTTTCGACTCGTATCAGTTTGTCATTAACAAGAGTTTTGTAGGTTGTGTCAACAATCTCGTTGAAGTTCTTCACCAGGCCGGTAGAAAATGACGCTCTTCACATGACCTATCAACGTCGATTCTTGGAGTAAGGTGTTTTTCTGACCTTGGTGTCTATGATTTTGTCAGGGACTTGTTTTGTAGCACCTACTACAGCATTATACCGTAACAGGGAAATATTAATCTTATCTCCCAGGGAAGTCTTCTTATTAATACGTAAGCCAAACTCGTCGTTTCGCCTCAAGTCGGCTTCTAAAGGTTTCTTATGGTCTTGTCCTTTGGCTGTAAACCACCCGACCATAGTTGTATACCTCCACCTTCTTCAGATTCAGAAGTAATAAGGTCTTCCTAAAGGGACAGAAAATCTTTAGATAAACCTTATGTAACTATTATGAACTGATACTGGTCAATACTCTGAGATTATCACCTGGGTGACCAACGGACAAAAATGTTACAATGACCATCATTAGGTGTTAGAAGGCTGGTAAAACACTAACTAACCCCGAAAGAATAGGAAGTAGACAACACAGATGACCACCAGTTCAGGATTCTTATTATATTTTAGACATTCCTTTACATCCATACAAAACCAGGATATGTGGCGCCATTAAATAGAAACTACACAGGTATGGGTCAAAATTGTACATGAGAAGGGGAGACTTAATAATGTGGTGAATAAATAGGAGAATATTCACCGCCAGGTTATGAAGATTGACAACCTTCATTAAAATAGTGAACTGATCATTGTTGGAACCACCGTCAGTAATATGGAAACTCTGAGCGGACTTTTGATTCCAGTATGGGAATCATCAGCAGTGCTCATCCACGAGCCCTGCTCGCGGGAAACCGTCACCAATGTAGTCCGTCCCTGTTCGGCGTGGGGCAGTTACCCGCTCAAGACAGTAGGTATTGTCGCGCACTACCGTGGATTGATTGAGGTCGGACAATCGCATCAGTGGATGTCAACCAAGTGACCTAGAGGTTAGGCGTTCTCCCGTGAGACAGAATGTCCTGGGTTCGTCTTCCGCGTGCACAGGCTGTGTGTGAGCACTGATGATGTGTCGCATACTAAGATGAGATGGCCTTTAATAATAATAATAATAATAATAATATATTTATTCTTAAATAACTACGTTACAAGAGTCACGCCAGTTTACAGGCTAGATCAAATTGTCACAAATGCTTTCACAATTACTGTAAAGTTATAGCAGTTAAATTAAGTACAAGAGTCATTTTCTGATTGCATATTTACACCATGTCACTGACAGAAACAGTATTATACAGCCACATTTTTAATAGTAGAGTACAAATAAGGAAGGAAGGTGCATAATAGGTTCTTTTGGCGATTTGCCGAGATCAGTAGTGAATTTGTTGAGAAAGGTCATATGGAACGCGCTTGATACGAGCTGTGATCCAGACAGTCATGTACCTAGGGTGCATGTTCCCTAGAGTCGCCAAGGATTTCCCACCGTGAATGGGGTTCTGAAAAGGAGAAGAGAGAGAGAAAAAGCGTATAAGAGCAACCTCAGTGTTACTGATTAGTCGTCTCATCAATCTAAAGAGCCCGAAAGCAAACAAAATGTTCTGCCCCACAAACATTGGTTGTTTGAAGTTATCGCCCACACCATCAATGTTTGCTGGTCAGTAACTCCACCCTCCCTCCTTTTGTGTTGTTAGGCTCATGTTAAATGTTTAAAAGAAGCTATTGAGTTCTACTTGGTGTTCTATGTCTCGCATCCTGTTGAGAAACACTATTTCTGCAAGTTCCTTTCACAAACTCGTCTGGCTGTTACAACTTATGAACTATTGGTTAGGCATCAATGCTATACATTTAACAGTTATGGAGAAATAGTAAGAATTTTCAAACAAGATATAAGCATTTATAGTGTAGTGGGGAAGATGTACTTAACTAGCTAAGCAGGAGATATAAAGAGTATCACGGTTAAAAGTTGAGCAATAGATAACACTAAGGGGCCAAGGCAAGTCAATAGCGTGTAAGTGAGAACAGTATAATTGAAAATAGGCAATGTGGAACTCACACAGTTGTAAGTGTTGATAAGGTTGCGCCCAGGAGAGTAGAGTGCATTCTAATCAACCAGTTTACAGTTGAACAGTGTCGATCGACCCAGTGAATAGAGTAACCTGTCTATTTCAAATAAAAACTAAAGAGATTTATATTCAACTAGAAAAATTTAATGCTACTTGGGAGGGTAAAAATAACTAAATAAGACGCAGCGCTGAGTTCATTGTGTTTAAAGTGTATGCAGAGCTATTAATGTGAAAGCAGGGTGCGAGTGAGTTCACGAGCGCAGAAGAGTCAGTGCAACTGAGAGCATCATTAAGAAGTTGAACAAACTCATGTAACCCACTTGCCATGCGTATTTTTGAGGGAAGCCTATTCCATATAAGTGCATACTTAGAGAGGAAGAAGTTTTCTCGAGTTTTGGATCTATACTTCTCAAGTTTGACCGTAGATACTTTATCTCGAAGGTTATGTGTACAAGGGCCATGGATAAGGACTAAACTGCAGGAGGAATATGTGAGCTTGTGCAGGAGTTTAAAGTAAAGGATCAGATTGGACTTAAGCCTTCTTTTCCATAATGGATCGAGCCCGAGTTCAATACATCGGGTTGGATAGTCAATAGGTGAGCTATGATTTAGGACTTTACGAGTAAATTTCCTTTGTATTCCTTCAAGCTTCAACATATCAGACAGGCGTACGTTAGAAAATAAGAAAGAGCAGTATTCAGCAATAGGTCTTACGCATGTTTTATAGAGAATTGTTCTGGATTCTCAATGAAGGAAGTTACGTAAGATGAAACCCAGCATTCTTCTCATTCGGGAAACTTTACTGGAGATATGTTCGGAGAACTTAAGGTCGTGCGAATAATGCACTCCAAGATCAGTTACGGATGTGAGTTTGGGCAATACATTTCTGTTGAGAATGAGATCTAATTTGGGAGACGTATCTCCGAAACACATTCAGCCACACTTCTCAGTATTAAGTTCAAGGTTCCATTGCTTACACCAGACATCTACAGTATTGAGTTAATAATAATAATAATAATAATAATTTATTCTCAAATAACAAACATGTCACAAGAGACATGCCAATTTACAGGCAAGATCAAAATGTTAAGATTAGCAACATATTTTTTTTCTGAAAACGGTATAAAGTTACTGAAACATTTCACGAGATTCATTGTTTTCTTAAAGATGGAATGTACAAAGCGATCAATTGGCGCAAGTTACGAAGGTTGCGTTACGACAATCATCTTATGGGCTGAGAAACGATTCATGGTACAGACAGGTTTTCATATAACAAGAATTGATGCGGTAAATGTACAAAGGTCTGGTTGATATTCGTCAGCTAATGATTTCACATGTTCTTGGCTAGGGTAACCAAGTCTACTGCAAATATCCAGACTAATATATGTGTATTGAAATAAGGTTCTGAAAAAAGAGGAATAAAGAAAACGGGACGAGGAGCAGAACAGAAAATATTCATGTTCAAAGCCGAACAATGGCTTCGCACATACGTTTATGGATAAAACAAAGGTATGTTTACCCAAACATTTTTAATATCAGAACACTTTACACCTGCGCTTGTGTAGGTTAATGAAGACACTTCAGTAGTGAGATAACTAATGAGAAGTTAGTCGAAAGAATCGAGGAAATTCAGAAGAACCAGGTTGTTAGTAATAAAGTTGATTTACAAAATATAATAAAGAGGATCAGTGATATAATTTTTTGGTTTTATTTATTCTTTTTATTTTTAACTCTGAGGCTCAAGAAGTTATGAATGAGCTCTTTTTTAGTATAGTTGTCCAGACCAGCTTCTAATAGGATTTCTCGGTAGGAAGTAAAAACCAGCGCAAGGTTACAGACATGGGTTGTAGACGAGGTTAACTAGGAAAAGTAACATCAATATCACTGATTTGTTACATCCTGCTATATCGTAAGGAGCCGTAAGCAAACAAAATGTTCTGCCACACAGACATGGGTAGATTGAGGTTATCGCCCCACCGTCATGAATGCTGGTCAGATACACCACCCTCCCTCCTTTTGTGATGTTAGGCTCTCTTGCGTTTAATGGTTAATTGTAAATAATGGTCTCTAGTCTACTCTCAATTTTTTTTTTGTACACCTTATCGGAATTAACATTCTCTACTAGCTCCAACATTACAAGCAATCCAGACAACTTTGCCAGATAATATATCCACATAGCATATCACACTGATTTTAAGTAAACGAATGGTATAATTTGTAAGATGAGTCAGTTAATGGGTAGTTTGGAAATAGGAAGGACAGGCAGCTGGAACGAGGAGAAAGTGAAAAAAAAGAGTTGAAATAATGTTAAAAATTAATGAGTAAAGCGATAAGTTGGTAAGCAGGAAAGGTGTTTGCATGTTAATGAATTGGGGAAATTAAAATTAGTTAAACTGTTAGTACTTAAATAAGAAGATACTCACAATGATACACGGTGTTTGAGTTCCTTGTAATTGACAGTAGTTGAACAGCATCTACAGGCTATTTTGAAAAGTATGGAAGGTATCTCATCCGCACCACAGCTGCCATTGGGTTTAAGGGTTTTAATTGCCGCTTGAATATTGTTAAGATCAAATTTGATGGTACAAAGATTATGCATACTGCTACAGTTAGTGTTAGTATCGGGGGTAGGAGATGTGTTCAGATTGAGGGAGAACCATGTACTAAACAGTTCGCAAATAACAGCTTCGTCATAATAAGTCTGTCCATCTTGTAGTATATAATGAATTTTGCGATCTGAGTCCTTTTTTATGCGTTTGTTAAGCAAACGACAGAGGTTTTGGGACTTACACACAGTAGCGAGAGCATTATTTTCTTCGATTTGCCTACGCACTTCATGTTGATATTTTACACCTTCAAGTATAGCGTAAATTTGGTACAGGATGCCGAAGTCCTTAGATTTGCAATACGCCCGTTTTAGTTGACGTAGTTTAGCCCTAGCTTTGTAGGTGATATAAGGAGTAACTGTTTTGAAAGACGTTTTGAGTGGGATAGTCGTGTCTAGAGCAGATTTGATGGTGACGTTGAATATATGTAATGCATCAGGAAGTTCAAGACAATAAAAAAACTCAGTCCAGTCGGAGTGCTGAATTAGAAACCGAAAGCTGTCCCAGTCAGCATGTTTATAGTCTCTGTATTGAAAACGGTTTACTGTTTTAGATTTGTCACATTTAGCAAAAAACGGAAGGGTGCAGAGGACAATTTTATGGTCACTGTTGTGAAACGTTTCGCAGACAGACACAGATGTTGGGGTGACATCGTGACAAAATACCAAATCGAGAATGTTGTGGTTCCTAGTAGGCAGGTGCACATGTTGTTGCCAACCATGTGTGTCTAGGGGACCAAGTAAGCTATCAAATCGTAGTGGACCGGAATGTGTCCGCCAGTTGATTCCAGGGAGGTTGAAGTCACCACAAATAATTTTGCAGGTGAATTTAAGACAGGCAGCCCTGGCAAACGACTCACCAATAGCAACGTCAACCGATCGACGAGTGTTTGGAGCTCGATATATGCATACAACCAGTATTTTACATTCATGGGCGTGCACAGTCAGCCATATCGAATCAGGCACTTGATTAAGAACAGTATCATAAAACATTTCTGCTTTGATGTCTCTAGATACATAGATGAGGCAACCTTCACCCTTTTTAGACCCTCGGTCACCGCGAAAGAGTTCATAAGAGTCTATTAGAAGGTATGAGTCAGGGACATCGGAGGACAACCAGCTTTCAGTAATCAGGACAATGGAAGGATTGTTTAGAATTACTAGAGAGCGTAAGTGGGTAATCTTATTGATAACAGATCGGGAATTAATTAGCATTAGTGTAACATAGGACGAATACTCATCTTACAGGGATGCACGATGGGCATCTGGAGGGTTGTATGGTGTGTGTTCTGAAGAAGGGCTGGAAGTAGGAATATAGGCTTGATTGTTATGATCAGTTAATTTGGGAGCGATATAGTTAGAGGGAGAAAGGTATTCAGAGACAGGCATGGTGAGAGAAACATGTGAGGTAGGAAATGATAAGTGTTGTTCGTCAGAGTTAACTGATGACTCCCAAAGAACAGATGAGGAAGTCGCTAGGGGGGATAAGGGTGGATCGTTTCGTAAGTCCATTGGATAAGGTATAGTGGAGTTAGTCAAATCTTTGGACAATATGAAAGGTGGTTTGACAAAAGGACCAGACATAAAGGTATTACAGCTAGAAGGGGAAGACGGCGTCAAAGATCGATTGTCATCCATTACATCACAGAATGCAAAGCATGACTTGAAGGAGGGGGAAATATCGCCCTCAACAGCTGGAGGTAGAAAAACAACTCTGTTGAGGGGGTGAGCGTTAAAAAAGGGTTAGGTACATGTTTTGGAGAGACTGAAGAATTGCAAAAGGTATTTCGGCTAGGGTGGTGTCTAGGAACATTAGGCGGATGCCCAAGCAGGCTAGTGTTACGAGTTATCTCAGCAACTCTAGACATCCTAGTCTTTTTGTACGCAATCAAGGGTAAAGGCTTTGGGTTAGAAACGGGGAGGCGCCTACGGTTAGAGTTGAGGGAGGTATTTGTGGTATGAGTGTCCGTATTCTCAGGAGTCCTATGGTTTAATTTTAGAAGTATATTAGCGTCCCTAGCAGGAGAGGTAGGAGGCAGGCATTGTTGTTTATTAGGTATGTTAAGTACTGCAGACTGACAGGGCGAGTAGCACGTCTCATGTGGGAATTTCGAACCACTAGGTCTGTCCCCTTATCTTTAGGACAATGTTTATGTATTACAAAAGTGCGATTGACCTGTGGTTTACATGTAGATGGGCTTTTGACTACGGGACAAGTTGCAGCACTTTTGTTCAGGGGACAGGTCTTCGGACTAATGGTCACTTTGGATCTGTTCTCCGTTTTAGGAGGGGTGGAGTTAGGTATAGTAGGGTTAATGTGACATTCATGATTGTCGATGCTACTAGTACACGAATCGGCCGGCACAGTTGAAAGACCATTGGTAATACGGCGTTGTATAGTAGTTCTATCCCTGATAATTCTAATCTTCTTAAACAAAGGAATGTGTCTAAGCAGTGACTGACTGTTAATAAAGTGATTGGCTTCGATGACAGTACTAAATTGAAGAAGAATGGGACAGGAAAATTTAGTCTGAATTTTACGAAGCCTGCGTGCTACACACCAAGAGCCGGACAATCCACACTCTTTAAGGAGAGTGTTTTTAACAGAATTGAGGCTAGCACTGTCAGGTACGTTATAAACAATGGCATTCTGCATGCACTGAAGTCTTTTTAACACTTCAGAGGATATGTGGTCAATTACTATTTCTGTTATTTTAATGATATCGAGATCAGGATTTTCAGGAACACTGACCAGGTATTTGTAAGGTAGTAAATCCTGAATGGTTTGGTTGATATCGAATGCACTTAAGGTGTCCTCAGAACTAATAGTGGGGAATCTATTGGAGTTCAGTTCACAGCTGTTAAGGCGAATAGGATGATGAACAGACTTGCTACAAGTGTTTTGCGGTTGCTCAGTCTGCGTAAAGTCATCCGGAGTTATGAACATATCAGAAAGTGAACAGTCCAGATCAACAGTACTGGATTTCCTATGGCAAAAAGGCCTAGAGACATTTTTCGGATTGCTATGAATTTGATCCGCTTGCGGGCTCGTCAAATGTTTAAGACCAGCCACAGTTTCTAACAAGTGCTCACAGGAATCTATGTCAGATGAAACACAAGAAGTAGTGGATGGTGTCGAGTCACTCGGAAGGAGGTGAGTTGTGTTTATATCAACGAGCGGGATACAAGGTAAAGAGAAGTCGTTTACAAGTTCACGGTAAGATTCTATTAAGCCAGTGGGTAGATCAGAATAAGATACGGATGGAGCACTGTTCTTACGTTTGATTTTATCGAATTTAGTAGCTGATTTGGATCTTTTACAGATATTATATTCGACAGGTGAAATCAAGTGTTCTTTAGATACACATGACATCTTTGTGGAATTATTTGTAAGCAGAGTTGTGATTACTATAGGCACAATGTCTGTTTGGAATTATGAAGCCAAAAACTACAGCGAAAATTACTAAAATAAGAATAACCGAGGAGTGGTTGTAAGAGATGAGTTAATATGTACCGTTGAACTAGAGTAAAAAGATCGGAAAACGAAAAAGATAATACACGTGAAAAAAAGGTACAACCTTCAAAGTACGCGCCTGTAAACAGTGATTTCGGATTTTTAATGGTAGTTTAATAATGATCAATACATTATTTCATTGAAAATAGGATTGTTAAAAAGGGTTGTAGAAACTTTTTTGAATGTTTTGTTTATTGGAAAATCCCTCCATGTATATATATTTGTGTTATGATATGACTGACTCTTTCTGTTGACATTTTGGTACTCTATTTGATTCCATTTTGAGATTTTATCATTGTATATTGTTATTATTTCTATATTTTGTACTTATATTGAAGTTTTTATTTTGGCTTCTGAACTGTACACATGTTGTTTAAATTCGATATTTAATATGGCTGCAGCCATATTTGGATTTGATACCGTGGCAGTTAGAACTAGTAACACTTATTCTTTTGGAATCGGTTACCCATCAGGGTAATTTGGACTTGGAAGGTGTATTAATAGTTAGGTAACTGTTTGTATTTCCATTTTATAATAAAAATAGACCGCTTTCTCCTAGAATTATTGTGTTTTGATATTGGACTGGGGGATAGCGCGTTCAACCTACACCTAATGGAAACAAAGTGAACTGCTACGGTAGAAAATTCATCTACAGGGTATTTCCAGTAAAATGGTGGTCAGCATCAATGTAAAGGACTTAAAGAACTATTAACTCAGGGGATCAATTTGACGATCGAAGTTGTCCTCAAGTTTTGAAACTAAAATTCCTGTGGTTAATATTTGGTTAGTTTAGACATCCTCCACACTTTGGTAACATGTCTGAACACATTCCATGTTAGATTTTAAACGACAAATGTATCATGTCTGAAAGTCTACTGGGCTTAAGTCTGTTGTGATGTTAAGTTACATGGAAGTGCCACCAGTCGCACTTAAACTTAACCCTTTAAGTATCGTATAGAGACACAGGAACGAGAATACCACTGATCAAAAAACATGCTGCTTCCGAATCTAGGAAATTTATAACTGAACGAGTGAACAACTTTACATATGTTGGTGGGGGTGATGGTTTCTAACCACCACGTTAAACTAACGGAAAATTCAACATCCATTCCCTCGAATTCTAATTGCATCATCTAGCATGCTCACCGTTAAAATGATAATAATGGAAATTGAAGATTTCTTGAACGAAATTGCCTTGCTTCCTGCGTATTTCTAAAGCTGTTAATTTGTTGAGAGACCTATATACTACTATGAGGTCAACTCCTGAAACTTTGAGATCTCAGATACTTTCGATTCTGAAATTATTTACTTCACGAGTAGCTTTTAAGTTTCGGGCGCTCATTTTACAAGCGTATTTTGTAGTAATTGTCAGTTCACTCCCATTGTACACTGACCAATAACAACATTATTATTTATTACTAACAACTTGGTTCTTCTGAATTTCCTCGATTCTTTCGACTAACTTCTCATTAGTTATCTCACTACTGAAGTGTCTTCATTAACCTACACAAGCGCAGGTGTAAAGTGTTCTGATATTAAAAATGTTTGGGTAAACATACCTTTGTTTTATCCATAAACGTATGTGCGAAGCCATTGTTCGGCTTTGAACATGAATATTTTCTGTTCTGCTCCTCGTCCCGTTTTCTTTATTCCTCTTTTTTCAGAACCTTATTTCAATACACATATATTAGTCTGGATATTTGCAGTAGACTTGGTTACCCTAGCCAAGAACATGTGAAATCATTAGCTGACGAATATCAACCAGACCTTTGTACATTTACCGCATCAATTCTTGTTATATGAAAACCTGTCTGTACCATGAATCGTTTCTCAGCCCATAAGATGATTGTCGTAACGCAACCTTCGTAACTTGCGCCAATTACTCGCTTTGTACATTCCATCTTTAAGAAAACAATGAATCTTGTGAAATGTTTCAGTAACTTTATACCGTTTAAAAAAAATGTTTCTAATCTTAACATTTTGATCTTGCCTGTAAATTGGCATGTCTCTTGTGACATGTTTGTTATTTGAGAATAAATTATTATTATTGTTATTATTATTATTAACATCTAAAACCCTTAATGAATAGTTTATAAATGATGCTATTGAAGATATTCAAAAAAGGTAGACGTTTTTTTCCTTCATATTGTCTAGAAAAGTGATGCTCATTTCATGACAAGACAGTAGACTTTGAGGGTCCGAATGCTATCCGAATTTCGGACTGACGATCATTTACATAATTTGTAGGGAGAATTTCGATATTTGTTTGTGTTATTTATTTAATACTTCTCTAGAAATGAGAGCGGTGATCACCTGAAAAATAGCATATTTATCTCGTCAAGTTTTTGAAATAATTTACCGAATATGCGAATAGTTAAACCAATATTCCAAGGTGCTCCTCTGTTTTATAATATTATATTGGTTATTATTATTGCTGATGTTCTGACACATTTTCGAAGGGGAACAACAAAATGGCTGTCAAAGGACTCTGCTGGAAGTGCAATCTGGAAGTGAATGTGACAACTTACATAAAAACTTCCTTCAAAGTTATACTTGGAGTATGGAAGCTAGTGGTTGCGTCTAAGAATCATGGGATTATCTGATAGCATGTAAAAGTTGTTAACAACGAACATCAGTGATGTATGGCGATGGTTGGCGATTACGTGACATACTAGCTTACGCCGAAATCACCAATCGCAGTTAATATTTAAAGTGGATTACTCAGAACAAATACACTGAAAATCCTAGCAAGGTATTTCACGAGATAATATTGCTTCTTCTGCAATCTTCTTCTCTGGCTTACCTTTACTGTTTTCACATACATTCCACTGACTTACCATTGATACCATATGCCGTCCACCGCCCTATTTAGTGCTATTATACTGAGAAGATATTTGACTTCATAAAGAATTAATATGACGGATTAGACTGCAAAATCGTGCATAGAGGTCTAGTTTTGAACAAAGTTGCCTAGTCTCATCCTTTCTATTTATCCTGGTGGTCGACCGGGTTATGAAGGCGTCAGCGTCTGACGGGAGGCACTAGCTACCTTAGACATCTTAGATGCAGCCGGACGATCGACACTTCTCAAATGATCTGCTCTTCCGTCGAAAACGCAACAACAAATGCAGCAGCCTTTGCAGCAGTATGTCTCAACATACGCAAAGGAAGAAGCAAGATCCTCCAGTACTACATAACATGCACCCACAAAGTGGCACTTAATGGGGAAGCTTTGGAAGGTGTAGAAATCTTTACATAACTGGGCAGCATCATTTACGAGCAAGCTGGACCTAACGCAGATGTGGAGGTGTGGATCGGCGAAGCAAGGACAGAATTTCTACAATTGAATAACATCTGGGGCTGAGAACACTTATCGATAAACATTAACGTAGGAATCTTCAATACAAATGTCTAGATAGTTATACCATATTAAGCGGATACTTAGAGAACCACGAAAGATATATATTTAATAACAGCTGTCAACGTAAAATTCTTCAGATCCGTGGGCCAAACACAATTAGTAACAACCCACTGTGAGAAAGAACAAACTAGATTCTAGCTGAAGAAGAAATTACGAAAAAGCTCTGGAGGTGGATAGGATACATTCGGGAAGTCATCAAACTGCGCCATGAGGCGAACTAACTCATAATCCTTAAGACCAAAGGAAAAGACGACTAGAAGACATATTGCGTAGAGAATCAGGGGCAGATGCCAAAAGCATGAACAACGATCGCGTAATACTGGATAGGGAGGCCGAAGACAGAATGGTTTGGAGAATGCTGGTCGGTGACCTATACTCAGTGAGGAGTAATAGGTGTAAGTAAGTAATTAGGTAATACACCTACACTTTCCTGATTACTTTGTTAGACGTCTTTTCCCAAAATAGGCTTTTAGTTTGTTTGAAAACCCTTAGATTTCACAATGAGAATTAACAGTATTTCATCGACGCCTATTCCATAGTACATAAGGTGTGACAGCCAGACAAGCTTGTAAAACAGAACCCATATGCGGTCTACTGAACAATACAGTTGATAAACCATCCTTTATGCTTTCGAGATTTAAGGTCATATTATCATCTATCATTACATTCCCTCTTGTTTATTGTTACCATTTTCGGTTACTTGGTGTTGCATTTTCAACCAATATTAATTATCCTAGTTCCTACACTACAATCCACAATGCGTCCAACCAGACAGTTTCTGGTTCTAGTTACCACATTACTAGGAGATAAATGTCCTCAGTAGGCTTCGAAGTATATGGTGACGTTAAATAGTTCCACAGAGTTAAAAGCTTCGTAGACATCCGATAATCATTCTGACCTAGTGGGAGCTAGGTCCATTAGCATCATATTGTCACGGATGATCAGTCTAATAACAAACTTTCTGTTAACTTCGTCTTTATCCAAAAATACCCTTGGATTTATCATTTTTAGCTTTTCTCGGTAAGACTACCGAGAATCATTTATATTCAATTCTCATTTATCCAAATTATTATAAAAATGAGCCTCCAAATAAACCATAAGTTCACTGAGGGATGATCATTTGGTTGGAAAACTTACTCCTGCAGAATCAAAGTCCAAAACCGAGGTCTGAGAAAAAGTATTTATTTCCTTTATACTGAATAATCAAGAAGGTATAAGATGGATCAGTTAGGACAATGATGCAAATAAAGAATCAGCAAATTAACTTGTTATTGTTCACCTCTAACAGGCATAAAGAAGTTACAAAGGTAATAAAAGTGTTTTAAAGTTGTTACGTTCTAGCATTCAGCAAATAACTTAGGTTTTCTGGGATTTTGTTTGTTCATCCTATTGTATATTGTAAGTTCAGTTAATCAAGGTCATGATTATTTTTGAATGTCATATGATTCCTGTGTTCAACACTTAGAAGATGGAAGAGTCAGATGTCACTTCAAGTTGGGAATTGTTCAGGAAAAGGGTATGAATATGAAGGAAAATAATCTTCCTTTTAGGGAAGCTATGAATCTCTGAACAACTTTAGTGAAATTCTGTGTAAGCATTTAAATGTAACGAATGACTCCACAATATCTGAGTAAGTCATTTTTATTTGATAAATGAGTTGAAAGTTGTTGGTCATAGCTACAATCTTTAATGAAATACTTGTTCTTTAGTTTTTACACCGAATATAATTCATTTTCTTTCTCTATTACTTATACTTTGGTTTTTCCGTTTACAACCTTTCATTTCATATTTTCCTACGCCATCTGTCTTCGTAGCTAAAATAAGCGCTGACAAAATTTTAGGTTGTAATTAATCATAAGTTACTGTGTAGTAGTCAAAATATAGACATATTACTTTTTAATGTGATTAAAACAAGTGTTTCTTTTCTCATGGTTATCAATCCTACCGAGTATTTGGGTGCATAAGTTTGGTCTCCCGACTTTAGATAAATTTTGCGAATGTCATGTAGAATTCAGAGTTGTTTCTAGTTCAAGAGAAATTATGGGGTCCTTAGTCTTATTTTCCTGGAATTTCATTAATAAGGCTTTCCAAAATTGATGAAACTGTCCTCAAACTCGCTAGTTTTTTTCATATTCACTAGTTATTTGCTTTTTAACTATTTCTTTTGTTACTTACCATGTAGGAAATTCCATTTCATTAATGTCTGGTTCTTTGAAATGTGCTCTGCAAAATTTTTATGAACATTACTTCAATTTAATCTCAGCAGCTATAATATTATTCAAAACAGAAATAGTTAAAATGCCAAATATCTATCTCACAAGCTAATAAAAGTCGACGAATTTCTTAGCACTCGCTTCTTGCTGTTTCCTTACGGCAACAGGTACTTAGTAATGTCCAGAGGGTGTTAGCGTAGGCACTCGATACTAAGGAAATAATGTATGTCCCAAAAAATTTGGGAATGTATGCTTTTTAAGAATTTGAGGAGGTTTTCAACAGTGTGCATCATGGTACTTTCAACCACACTCATAGTGGTTTCTTAATGACCTCATTTAAGTATACTGTACTTAGTTCGTACACCATATTGGTTTCATCCTAAGAACTGGCCACTTGATACTAAATAAGTAATGACATAAAAAAGTTTAACTTTTGTACATATGTTCATTATCTTTTAAAACTAACTTTTGAACACTTATACAGGTATCTTAAACTATTTAAAATTAATTTCTTTGAAATATCTGGCGCATTTCAGATTAATTACTAGGCTACTCTATATGATAGTAATTAAGTTTGAACTTTCCTATTTGTCATAAGACCAGAAATTTGCACTTACTCGAATCGACCTTGTCAATTTGATTTAATTTATTTCTCAAAGCCTTTTCGAGATTTAAAATGCATCGCTTTTTGTGTAATTCGGTAAAGTATTGCTAACTTAAAATGATTATTCGGTTTTGTATAGCGTAAGACCGTTTTTTCCCTTCTGATTACTCATATATGTATAAATGAATCTCTATTCAAACTAAGCTTTATAAATTTTAGAGGAGTATTCCTTATGGGGTACTATAAATGCATTTGAAAACAATGCTCAGCACAGGGTTTTTAGACAAATAGGCATATTATTGGGGATTTGTATTTTGCCACACAAAACATACATACATAAGTCACTCGTTTGAAGTAACTAACAGAAATCTGTAAACCAATAGCAACAGCAAATTGAAAATCTAAAGATAATTAATCCGCTCCAAGTTTCACCAACAAGTACAGTTAATCTCACAACACTTAATTATCTCATGTTTACGTTTAAGTTGGAAACAGATCACAATTTTACCAAATGAAAATGAGTATTTAAGAGTGTGTTTAAAATCTAAATAATAAATCAAAACATCTTTAATAAAAGCATGTTTAAACCAAGCAATACTTGTACATGAGTGAAAATCATGAAATTTCAAGTAAATCTTTTTCGTTAAAATTTCAAACAAGTTTCCAAATGAAGTTTTTACATGACAAATCGGCATAAAAAGAATTTTTATGCCGAAATTTTAAAATATTTTATCATATAACCGTGATTAGAATTTACCCATAGCTGGTCTTGTTGAGATGAAATAATGTGGAGATTGTTAGAAAAAATCATTTTAATAAAAAAGTAGTGAATGGTGATCCGGCTTTTTGTCTTGTTTAATTTTTAAATCCTCACGTCCCAACAAAAAAGTCTTTGTCTTTGAATATTCAATGATATAAATTTACCCTGTATTGTTTAGGGCAACTTTACATTGGTTTTCAGGAGAACCAAATAGACTGGAGACGTTTTACCATTACTACATGAACAGTTCGGCTTAATCCTGTGGTGCAACCACCAAACAGGTACCTGATACCGTGGTGGACCATTCACACCATTTATATATACACAATGGTATATGTATTTCCGATCCATGATCGCGTCAATCAATATGCACCGCATAAACAGGCCATTTCGACCCTTCCTGCTTACATGACTGTCAAACTCATTATTATTAGCAATGTTGATATGTAATACAGCACCGCAGTGACAGTGTTGCAGAACAACCACTTATATCAATGAAGTCGGTCACCCTGCTAACCAATTTTGTATATGGACTGTTAACAATGCTTACCAAAGCAAAGCCAACCCATCCACAATATTCACAGCTAACCTCTAGTCTCATAGGAGACCTTCAGCTCTATATAGGAGTATAGCATATGATGTACACATATATGGCGTAGAATAGTAGAAGAGGCAGCTCAGCTTAATGCAAATAGGCCCAAACACTTTCTATTACCCTTTGTCTCATGTCGGGCAATGATGTTTTCGTGTTTCCGAAATTTTCATTTTTCGACCATATGAGACCTGAGTTATGGGTGGTAGTATCCCTTTTGTTTTTGAAGATACTTTTAATTTACCTTGTAAATAATAAAATTGACAACTGAAATGTATGTCTGTTAGTGTATATCAATCTTGATTTGTTGACTCTACAGAAGATCAAAATTATTTATGTTGTTTGGTTACTGCCGACTATTATATATTTCCCTAAGATTTATTACTTAACCAGTAAAAGTATATTATACTGACGGCCTTCGTCAAAATAATCATACATTTCGGAAACCATGAATCGATCGATGTTAGACCACCACTTGACCACTTCACTGGTCACGTCTTTCCACCACTAGAATTCGGAGAAGATTCCTCACGAAGCTAGTCACTAGTCAGCACAGGTAATTTGCATTACAGGAGTTGTGAAGACTGTTAAGTTACACATTTTTAAAACCATGAATCGATCGATGTTAGACCAACATTAGAAACCTGGCAGAAGCACTGGACGGCCGTTTTGTCCTGGTATGGGACGTGACCAGTGAAGTTCAACCTGTTCGGGTGTAGGCAGTGTCTACCGAAGACTGTGTATGAGGTTGCGCAACTCCGTGAATTTGATCTAGTTAGACATTAACACCGTCAAATACCCGCTCAGTGGTCTGACGGTTAGGGCGTTCGCGCACAATACCGAAGGTCCTGGGTTCGAATCCTGCGGGGTGCAGGAGTCGTGGATGCGCACTGCCACTGATCAGTCCCATACCAGGACGAAACGGCTGTCGTGCAGTGCTTCCAGGTTTCTAGTGGTGGTCTAACATCGGTCGATTCATGGTTTCAAAAATGTGTAACTTAACAATCTTCACAACTGCTGTAATGCAAAATAATCATAAGCAAAGTAAATGCCTCGTGTATTTTGAACGAAATGTACAGTGCATCGATAGATAACTTGTTGTACATTCCCAGTGGTGAAGTAAAAATTAATAAGATGTTTTCCTGAAAATAATTGAAATCAGTAAAATTTTCTTCTGTGAAACTGAAAAGTCAATTTTAGATGGTAATTAAGCTAAACTGTCAAATATAACTGCCTTCATGACAAATTGTATGTTTAAGTAACTAAATTAATGGTTGCTTTGGTTGTCAGATTGGGCATCGACCTTGTGACTTCCGAAAGAAATCGGTTTTAATCATGAGATATCATAACTCTCCTAAATGAGAACCTTCTAACTTCCAGAGCAGAGTTAAAATGGTTTGAATTATGTTTTCTGGTTAGCGTTGTTTTAGTGAGTTAGTTTTTTTATGGGATAGGGTTTCTAACCCCACACCCAACCCGCTTCCTTTATACGGCATTGGGATTGGCGGTAATCCTAGAAGGGCTCCAAGCAGAGATGATAAGGAAGCTAGGAAATTTAAAAATCTTTATATGATTTAAATTGAAGTCATAAATTGATCACTGTTAAACTATTATTAAAAATCTGCAAGCGTTCGATGACGATTTTGTTCTAGTATGAGACTCATCAGTGGTTAAATATAGTCAAGAGGTTGAGCGTCTGTGAGCAAGCCCAGGTTCGATTCCAACTTGTCAGTATTGTGGATGAGCATTATTTAACAATCTTATACTAGGACTAAATGTCTGCTCAGTGATTTCAAGTATCCAATGATGGTTTAACATTGATCAGTTCGTGGTTTCAATAAATCAGTCTACATTTCATGCTTCAAATTAAGAAATCTAGTAACATAAGTGTGGTAAAGGTTTAAATTCACTAAAATGTAACCAAATTTTGAAAGATTCATTTTTAAATCTTATGATATGCATAGTATAGTTGTAGTGAACGAGAACACGGGTGGGGCAACCGGATTGTATATAACGAAAATTACAGAGTTACTTAGTAAAATTGGAAAACCATATCATAAATCGTTAATTTGCAAAATATCAGTTCATCCTATCGAACTGGACTGTTCCTGTTGCAAAGCATCAATCCATTGTCACTATTCATGTGTTTCATACAAACTCCATTGTGTTCCCCCCACTCTTCCTTTCTTGATCTTCACCCATCTTCTGCTGCCAGACATTACGTTGACACTCACGTCATATACTGCTTATAAGTAGCGCACACCACATAGTAAGAATGATAAGTCACAGCAGAGATATGTTTGGTACATTAGATCTTCAAAACTCACTAGGAAAAGGTCCCAGTTTTGTAATTTTATTCTGCGATTTTGAATTTCCATGTTTTCGCGCCGGTTAGCCTTGAGGTTAAATTTCCCCCTCGGAAAATTCTTGACTGCTATTGATTGATGGATTATTTGAGTACGCTATTTTGTAGCTATCCAAAGGACATTTCTATCATTGTATAAATAAGCTTGATTTGTGTGCTTAGCAACCTCATATTTTCTGAGTACTTGTAGAATACATTCTCTACTCTTTATCAAGACTTCTTACAGTAGTTAACGGGGGCCTGGGATAATCGGATTAGAAAAGCATATTGTGTCACTGAGTCACTGCTCGTAATCGGAAAGGGTTAGGGTTTGAGGAAATATAAACCAGTGAAATAAATTTAGATAGAAAGAGTGAAAAGGTTATGAGGAATTCAGAAGATTAGAGTTTATGGGGATCCATCTGTGCCATTGCAAGTGGTTTTGAGCCTTATTTTATTCAAAGTTTTTGACCACTAGGTTAAGATTGTCTTGCGGACCCCAACTAGGTAGTCTACACCTACTAATATGGGTTAGTCCAGATGTCAATGACTTCATGGATTCGTGCCATGTTTTGATTTGACCAGCCCTAGCTTTTTTCTACGCCTACTCCTATACCAGAAAACATCGCTTGTTGAGGAAGTTTGTGGTCAGGCATACATAACTCATGTCCCAACCTTCCAAACTGATGAAGGTTCACTACTTTATCAAATGATTCCCATCATGATCAAGTGTCTTTTTTCTAACCCCAGCATTGCTTACTCGATGGTCTCAAGATATATGAGCAGTTCTTCTAAGAAATCTATGATCGAATACAAGTAACCTATGAATATCCTTTATTCTTACTGCCCATGTTTTACAATGGTAAAATAGAACGGAGTGAACTGCTGCGCAGTGAACTCGTCCTTCGGTTAGTAGATGTGTATCTGGCCTACGCCATAGTTGACAAAATCCAGTCGACCTTATTGTATCCGTTCTTACAGGATTTAGATCTAAGCCTTCGATATTTGTGCACTTATCTAAGCTATCAGGAATAATAGATCTAAACAGAGATTTGTCATGATGTGACCACACAGGTTCCATCTGGTCTTAGCTTCCTGTATATCAAACTTTGTATCCCTGTCAACGGATTGGGCAAGGGAAACACTTCTAGGGAGGGGATTAAACACAGGCGGCATCGAATAGAATAGTCTCTTCCTATAGGAAAGAGATGTGGAACCTCATGGTTACGCATCTAGTAGCCGAATTCACTGACTCTGCACATCCAAATTAGCTCAAACGTTTAACGGGTGATAGGGAATGAGTATGGTAGATGCTACTCACAAACTAACTTATAAGTAGTATACAATGGAGTATCGTCTAGAATTTGATGGCAGAGTGACAACAGAGTGCCATTATAGTGAAGGAGAACATAGGTGAGGGCAACCAAATTGTATTTAACGAAAATTACAGAGTTAATTGGTAAAATAGGAAAACCATATCGTAAACGGTTAATTTTCAAATCATCAATCCATCGTCTGACATTTCACTTATTCATGCGTTTCATACAAATTCCATTATGTTCCCACTCTTCCTCCCTTTCTTGATCTTCCCCCATCTTCTGCTGCCAAACATTACGTTTACACTCACGTCATATACTACTTATAAGTAGCGCGCACCAAACCATAACTATCTGTACATACATATTTCATGATTCTATCTATCATTTTTTCTCATTCACAGACAAAATCTACGGAATTTCATGACAATCAATGATTTACCAAATGGATGCATTGAACATTTACTTGATACTTTATACAAACAATGTAATTCACTTCTTATTCAACAGGACAGTATTATTAGTCGTCATCAAACTGAGACAAGTACACCAACAACCAGTCCAACCAATCCAATCAGTCCGACTAGTTTAGCTATAACTACTGATTATCATGAAAAATTTTCAATAATCTCTGATTATTTAAATTGTCTTATTAAATTAGTATGTTTAATGAGCAGGTAAATTTGTTGTTTTTTTTCTGGGAAAAACCCATCATTTAATTTCAATTTTCAATGATAGAAATGATACCATACAACAATTGATCATTGAACAGAATTGTACACATCAAATTTTAACAAATCTCTTGAAATTGGTAACACAGTAGTGTTATTTGAATTAATCAAATTTTTATTTTATTTTTCAAATAGACTTGTCATTTGAAAAATTTAGACAATTTAAAGTTGACAATTGATTTCATAGAGATTTTATATGATCCTTATGGGGTATGGAAACAATGGAGATCGAAGTAAGTAGTATTGTTCAATTTTGTGTGGATCAATTATGATTTTTTTTTCAAAATTGATTTTGTTTTTGTTGGGGATGTTTTGATCCCCAAAAAACTCGCCTGTTATATGCCTTAATTTTGGATTTCATGTTTGCGTGAGCATCGGCTGATCAGTTGTTGACCTTGAGATTTCGTTTCCCATCCCAGGAAAATCCATGGCTGTGATTGGCTGCTGTGTCATTTTAGTGTGCTATTTTATTGTGACTGTTCCAAGGACGTTTCTATGATGGATAAATAAACGAGAGTTGTGTGTTGCGTGATTGTATTGTGTGATTGCTGGGTGTTTGTAGAATATACTTTCTACACTTGCCAAGCCTTCTGTTTACAGCTTGGGATTCAAGGTAGCCTATCTGGACGCTGGTAATTGTCTCGTTCGCGTTTATCGACTAAGTTGAACTCGTAATAGCCTCAAACATGCTTAGTGACGAACATAACAGTTTTTTATAATGTGTCAATAGTATTGGAGATTTGAATTTCTGTAGATGTTAACTGCATGAACTGATTACTTGAGTGACAAAGCAAGAGTATACATATATATATTCATTTCCCTTAGAAAATGAGTCAATTTCTCAACCAATGATAACATTTGTGCTTTAGATTAATATAGAGATCGTAGTTTCACCGTGAAATCGTGAATGAATCTTTGTGTTCATTAATTACTAGCTTTGTAAGGTTCTCTGAGTTCTAGGGAGAGGACGAGACTAGCGGAGTTCAACCCTGTTGGGTGTAGTCAGTAACTAAAAGAAGACAGTGGATTTATCAGAGCAAGATATTAACACCAGCTTAGTGGTCTAGAGGTTAGGAGTTCGCGCGCAAGGCTGAAAGTCCTGGGTTCTAATCCTGTGAGTAGCGGAAGACGTGGGTGCGCACTGCTGATGAGTTCCATCCAATGACGAAACCGCTATCTTTTAGTGCTTTCAGTTTTCTAATAGTGGTCTAACAATCATTCATTCATGATTTCAAGGCAATGATAATATATTCGATTTTTCGGACAATGTCTTCAAACGACTTTCTCGTTTGGTCACTTCTGATTGGCTTACTAATATCACAGATAAGTAATGTGCGTAGTTTGACATCCAGAATGTGTTTAATACGTAAAAATGTTAAACATGTTGATACATTTTGAATGTTTACTTATTGAAAAAGCTGTAATCAGAACAATGAAACACTATCGATAAACTGTCCACACTGATCAGTGTTTATCAAAGCTATTGAAGATCTGAAAGTGTAGAATAACTATTATCGTCAACTCACTAGTGGCTTATGTTATGCTCGTCAGTTGATATGCTTGAACTATGACGAGTTCACCTTAGTCGGTAAATGGGAGCGAAGACAAAGGATCCAGTGACACGATAGGCTACTCTAATCCAAGATTTCCAAGGTTTCACTAAGTAGAGGAAGAAGACTTGACAAGACCTAGAAAGTGTATTTTACAAGCACCCAGAAAATATGAGGTTGACAAGCACACAAATCAACTTTCAACCGAAGCTAAAATCAAGATTTTCAATACAAATGTGAAGACAGTTCTACTGTATGGAGTGGAAACATGGAGAACTACCAAAGCCATCATCATCCAGAAGATACAAGTGTTTATTAACAGTTGTCTACGCAAACTACTTCGTATTCTTTGGCCAGACACCATCAGCAACAACCGACTATGGGAGAGAACAAGCCAGAATTCCAGTGGTGGAGGAAATCAGGAAGAAGCGGTGGAAGTGGATAGGACACACATTGCGGAAAGCACCTAACTGCGTCACAAGACAAGCTCTCACTTGGAACCCTCAATGTGAAAGGAAGAGAGGAGAAGGCCAAAGAACACATTACGCCGTGAAATAGAGAAAGATATTATAGGAATGAACAAACATCGGACAGAACTGGAGAGGAAAGCTCAGGACAGAGTTGCTTGGCGAAAACTGGTTGGCGGCCTATGCTCGATTGGGGGTAACAGGCGTAAGTAAGTAAGCACACGAATCGAGTTTATTTATACATGATAGAAACGTCCTCTGGAGAGCCATAAAAATAGCATAATAAAATAACACATTAACCAATAACAGTCAAGGGTTTTCCGGATGGGAAATGTAATCTCAAGGTCATCCGATCAGCGCATGCGCGAAAACAGCAAAATCCAAAATTAGGACCTTTATCAAGTGAGTTCTGGGGATCTAACGTCCTGATAAATGGAAGTTAGAATCAGTGTTTACCACACTGTATTAAACTGTGCTTCGATTAAAGTTTGAATTAAACTATTTTATGCCAAAGTAATAATTCTAAGGATTAAAAGTTTAGAGTAAAACCTGAAGGTTCTGATCAGGTCTTGTGTACTCACTATTATTGTGAAGTTCTATACTAGAAAAAAACGGAAACCAGTCTATGCCGAATTCCACATACAGATAAAGATGGATTCTCCACAAAACTTCTTCTCACATGAAACTAAACATCTCGAGTTCGAATCTCATACCTGACGTCATGAATATGCACTGTTGAGAAGTTTACCACAAGAATAAAACAATCATCCAGTGCTCTCAGGTTCGATAAGTTCATGATTTCAACGGAAATAATAATCTTCAGTTTGCTTCACAAAGAATGTGTTGAATTCTCAATAGATTACTAATTTTTAAAATTTTTTCAGTAACTATCACAGTTACTCACTTCATCAGATGATATGGTTGGGACATGTGTTACATATGGCTAACCACCGACTGCCTCGACGAGCTATGTTTTGTGTTGTAGGAGTAGGTTGGAAAAAAGCTAGGGGCGGCCAGACCAAAACATGGCACAAATCCATGAAGTCACTGACAAGTGAACTGAGTCATGTTTGTAGGTGTCGACTACCTTGAACGACATGGCCCAAAATCGTTTGCAATGGCGCAGGTGCATCCACTTGTTGTGTTCTCTCAAATCCTAACCTCCGGAACTCCTCATCATCTCTATCTCTCTCTTTCTCAAGTTATCTCACTGAATTATACTTCTTGAATAATATCTTCGAACCCTATTCTTCTTCATTACCATTAATACCTCTACTATCTTTATCACTATGGAATTTGATTTTACATTTGCGTCTCTGTGCTCATGTGGTATGGCAGCATGTACACACGTACGAAGTTCTACGTTGCAACTAACTAACTAACTAACTAACTATCACAATTACTCCGAATTTCAGTTTAGACTGTTGGTTCACTTACTTACATAATAACGCTTGTTACCCCTCATGAATCATAGGCCTCAGACTAGTTTTTCCTGGTTAGCGTTTTTTTAATGCGTTGGTTCTCAACGGGATAAGGTCGCTAACCTCGTACCCAACCCTTCTCATTTATCCGTGTTACGTACTGGCAGTAGTAACCCCAGAAGGGTTCCAGGCCGAGTTAAAACTGTGGATTAGTTTTCTTATATTTTGTGTTAACATATGAAATTTTCTTTGTTTTATTCTATATTAATTCTTTTACTAAAATATCAAATTTCAATGTGTTTAAAATTTTTTTGAAACACATTTAACGGATTATTTTTCAAAGTCACATGTGAGCCAATCAGAACTGGCCAAATGTGAAGGTCATTGATGGCCATTAGAAAATGGTTTGAAGGACAAATGCATATCATTGGTTAAGAAATGACTTTCTTTTCTAAGGAAATGGGATTTGTATATATGTATAAAGTCGAGCGATCGTTCTTATCATTCAATAGTCAGTTAGACTTTTTCTTTTAGGCCTGTCTTCTTACTCTGTCCGAATGTGCAAACTGAATCGGGGTGATTTTCGCAGGAGATCACTGCCTGAGCGTTTGACCTAGAGGTTTACCTCATGAGAGACAACGTTACGAGATGCTGTCCAATAAAAACTGTTGATGAAGACTAGGTTCTTATGACATTTGTTTGTTCAAGATCCTGGATCCCATGTGGTCCAATAGTTTTGGATATGTGTCTTTTAACTCCCTTTAAGTGAATATTCTGTAACAATTAACTCGGTTTAAGCAACTCATAATCGCTTTTCGTCCGCTCAGTTTTGTAGAGAGCACTCCCACTGCAAAAAGGTAGTGAGTAGAAATTCTCTCACGGTGGAAATATACATGTGGTTATATCAGAGAATCTGAAGACAGTAACTGGACCTTACCTTTTCTCGACTGTATCATGGTACTTGGGGGATGTGCGTAACTACAAAACATCACCTAGATAACACGTCAGTTGTAATAATGAAATAAATTACCCAACTACCAATTATAAACAGCCTAATATCAGTATTTATCTTCAGTCAGTCAACAACAACGTATAACTTTGTACGTACGTACATCAGTTCAAGTTGCCATACCACATCAGTACAGGGATACAATTGTCAATTCAAATCCCATAGTGGTAGAGGTAGTAGAAGTATTCGCAGTAATCGGAAAGATTAGGGTTCGAAGATACTGTAAAATAAATTTAAAAAAAGGAGAAAGATAAAGGTGATGAGGAATTCAGGGGATTAGAATTCGGGAGAACACAAAGTGTGGATGCATCTGCGCCACTGCGAATGATTTTGAGCGTCTTTAAAAGTCTTTAACCATCGGTTACCATTGTCTCACGGACCCCAACCAGGTAGTCTACACGCACTACCATGACTCAGTCCACTTGTCAGTGACTTCATGGATTTCTGCCATGTTTTGGTTTAGCCACCCCTAACTTTCTTCCAACCTATTCCGACACTGCAAAACATCGCTCTTCGAGGCAGTCGGTGGTTGGGCATACGTAACACATGTGTCACAACCACTTCAACTGATGAAGTTTCAACACTTCATCTACTGATCTGTCATATTTACTTAGTACCCGTCTCCTGAAAACAGAATGTTGATAAAATGTAAGCAGCGGTGAAATCCACGGGACGCGTCGCATTCTGTAAACGACTCGTCAGGTGGATAATGAACCAATCATATCTTACAGTTGATGTTCATTCCGGAATCCGAACCCAGTAACTTTTGTGTTGGGGATGTTAGATCCCCAAAATTCGCTTGATAAATGCCTTATTTTGGTTTTCACGTTTGCCAACACTGGCTGATCAGTTGACCTTGAGATTTCAGTTCCCACCAGGAAAATCCATGGCTGTGATTGGCTGCTGTGTATTTTAGTGTGCTATTTTCTTAACTGTCTCAAGGACGTTTCTATGATGGATAAATAAACGAGAGTTGTATGCTTGATTGTATTGTGATTGCTGAGTGTTTTGTAGAATATACTTTCTACGCTTACCACGACTTCTGTTTTACCGTTGGATTCAAGGCAGCCTATGTGGACGCTGGTTTATTGTCTCGTTCGCGTTTATCGACCAAGGTAAACTTGTAATAGCCTCAAGCATACTAAGTGACGAGCGTAACAGTTTGCTCCCTGTATCCACTTAAATATGGGAGTTCAAACAGCCACTTACTTGTGCGACCAGTGTGAGATTTGAAATTGACTGAAATCTGTTCTGTCTTGGTTAGCAGCTAGGCATTCTATGAAAATTGCCATGATCTAATCATTTTGATGCAAGTTTTATCATATAATACATTGCATGTACTTATATTAATGGTTGCCCTCTTTATCAGAAGGAGGCCATCGGCTTTGCGACTTCCGAAGAAACTCAGCTTTCATAATGAAGATGTCATGACTTTTCTAAATGATGACCTTCTAACTACCAGGGTAGAGTTTAAATGATTTGAATTATTTTTTCTGATTGGCGACTTTTTAGAGAGTTGGTTTTTTACAGAATAGGGTCACGAACTGCATGCCCAACCCTCCTTTATACGGGGTTTCGGACTAGCAATCAACCTAGAAGGGCTCCAGGCGCTCGATTATCCCAACCATTTGAAATCATCAATCAATCATTGTTAAACCACATTTAGAAACCCAGAAGCACTGGACGGCCGTTTCGTCCTGGTATGATGATTTCAAATGTGTAAAAACGCAAACCTCCAAAACTCTGCACCAAAATATCGTAACAATGCTCACTAGTCACTAGCTAGCTTCGTGAGGAAATTCTCGGAGTTCTAGTTGAGAAGACGTGACCAGTAGATTCAACCCTGTCGGGTGTAGGTAGTAACTACCAAAAACAAATGGGTGAGGTCGCGCAAAATCCCTAGATCAATCAGAGTTAGACATTAACACCGTTGGATGCCGGCCAGCCCAGTGGTCCGGTGGTAAGGCGTTCGCCTACAATGCCAAAGGTCCCGGGTTCAAATCCTGCGAGGAGTAGGAGTCGTGGATGCGCACTGCTGATGAGTCCCATAACAGGACGAAACGGCCGTCCAGTGCTTCCAGGTTTCTAATGGTGGTCTAACAACGACTGATTGATGATTTCGAATGTGTAAAAACGCAAACCTCCAAAATATCCCAACTATTTCAAAATGAATTAACTTTTTGTTGGTTATAATATAATTTACTGTTACATTTAAAAAATATATTCTTTACATATGTTCTACTTGACTATCATGTTTTTCATGATAGAGTTGTCCAGATTGTTAAGTTTCATCAAATCATGAATTGATCATTGTTAAACATTGACATCATTCGATGTTGACTCTCATTGGTCTGGAGATTAAATGTTCACGTGCAAAACTGAAGGTCCTAGTGTGGTGTGAGCTGCTTATAAGTAGTATATGACGTGAGTGTCAACGTAATGTCTGGCAGCAGAAGATGGGGGAAGATCAAGAGAGAAAGAGTTGGCACACAATGGAATTTTTATGAAACGCATGAATAGTGACAATGGATTGATGTTTTGCAACAGGAACAGTCCAGTTCGATATGATGAACTGATATTTTGCAAATGAACGATTTACGATATGGTTTTCCGATTTTACTGAGTACCTCTGCCCCACCTGTGTTCCCCTTCACTACACTAGGTTCAAGTTCGCGTGAGTAGGGGTCATGGGCATTCGCTACTGATAAGTCTTACACTGGGACGAAACAGCCATCCAGTGTTACCAGGTTTCTTTCTATTGTTAAGTGAACATTGATCGATTCAAGATTTCTATGTTTTTCTCATTATATATATATATATATATATATATACTTATGTATTATTTCAGTGTAATAAACTTCTTTTTCTCTCTATCTATCTCTAGTTATTATAATCGAAAATTTGAAAATTTACAATTTTTCACTTGTTTATCTACGCTGTCAAGCGATTCATTGAATTATATTCATTCAAGTATAATTGGTGAGTAATTTGTTTTAAAAAATATGAAATGGTAACACTTTATATTTCGTACTTCAATTATATACTATGATTTGATGATGACAACAGTAAACGTGAGATTTTCTCGGTGTTGTATTTAAAACAAACTATTCAATACACACAACACTCTTGATTGTGAGTGAACAAAACAAAATTCAATGATTTCAAATGTGTAAAAAACGCAAACCTCCAAAACTGTGCCCCAAAATTCAATGTGTTTAATTGTTCAATGTGTTCAATTGTGTTTTATGGCAGTTTATTTTTACTTTTTATTGAAACCATGAATCGATCAATGTTAGACCAGCATTAGAAGCCTGGAAGAAGCACTGGGAGACGGCCGTTTCGTCCTGGTATGGGACTCATCAGTGGCAGTGCGCATCCACGACTCCTGCACCCTGCAGGATTCGAACCCAGGACCTTCGGTATTGTACGCGAACGCCCTAACCATCGGACCACTGATGAGTCCCATACCAGGACGAAACGGCCGTCTGTCAGTGCTTCCAGGTTTCTAATGGTGGTCTAACATTGATCGATTCATGGTTACAAATAAAACTTAACAATCTTCACAACAACCCCGCAATGCAATGTTAGACTGCTATTGAAAACCTGAAAATACTAAATGGTTATTTCGTCTTAGTAATGGGATGGATGACTCATCAGTAGTATGTATCTACAACATTGCAAGTGGGAAGTTAACAAAGGATCTTCGGTCTCAGAGTTGGCTTTCCCAACAGTGTTAATGAGATTTACGAATTTTCATAACCCCTTAATGACAATGATTTTTCGGTTCTTATATGGTCATTTAGATGTATGACTTTATCTCTAGGTCAGTAGACATTAGAGAGGTACTAGGGGGTGTAGGATGGATATGATTTTGACCATTTTGGTCTCGTGTGCTGTTATGGGTATGAGGGCGGTTGTCACTTCCCGGCTGCCCACACTGTGGAAGGTTATTTCTAGAGGAACCTGAAAAGGAAAGTATATTAGCGTTGGTCTTAGAGACCTGGGTGCGTGATCACAGAGCCCAAGGGACAACTGCTTGAGGCCGGTCACGCATGGCCTGTTTATGAAAGGTTTTTTGAGTATCAGCTCCGTTCTTAAAGGCCCTTAGTGGGCACCCCTACCGACGGAGATGGAAATCCGTGAGGTAGGGTGAGGTGTGACATTTTTAGGGTCGACCTTTTCTAATCCGTTCCCTCCTTGTGAGAAGGCAGCATCGCTGCAGATGCTAGTTGTCGGAGGGAAACACCTTACTGCTGTCAAACCCCTCTGCAGTCAGCAGTACGACTACACCCTCAGACCTTGAGTAGCTGCTTTTAGTCTCATCGTTCTTCAATCGACCTGCCTGGCATGGTAGAACCTTCAGGAACATAAGTTCCAGCCAGTATAGTATTGAGAATCAAGCCCGACCACCACGTGAAGGTAGCAGCTACGGTCGGGATCTAGGTCAGTAAGTATTGAAAGTAACTGTGTAGTTGACTGTTAAAATGACAGAGCTATAGACTAGTCATTGATAAGTTCAAAATTCATAATCATATAAATTAACCCTCTATTTGCAAGGGTAATTTTACCTTTTCTTTCAGGAGAACCATGGAGACTGTTCATGTGTTAGCACTACAATGTGGACAGTTCAGCTCAATCCTATGGCGTGACCACACAGGTGCCTGACACCCTGGTGGACCATTCACACCATTTCATATACACACAATGGTATATATATTTCCGATCAATGATCGCGTCAATCAATAGACACCGCATGAACAGGCCATTTCGACCCATCCTGCTTACATGACTGTCAAACTCATTATTATTAGCAATGGCGATATGTAATACAGCACCCCGATGACAATTGCCCTCGGGAATGAAATCGGTCACCCTGCTAACCAATTTTGTATATGGACTGTTAACAATGCTTACCAAAGCAAAGCCATACCATCCACAATGCGTCACAGCGAACCTCTAGTCTCATAGGAGACCTTCAGCTTTATATAGCAGTATAACATATGGTATACACATAGTATGACAGCCCAGCTTGACATGCAAATGTGCTCATACCCATTGTCTCATGTCGGGTAATGATTTTTCCGCAATAACGAAATTTTCATTTTCCGAGCATATGAGACCTGAGTTATGAATAGTATCCCTTCACTGATAAGTTAGTTGAATAAGTGAAGGTTCGTCTATGACTTGAGGACATACATTTTTATAGAATAGGGTATCATTTTGAAAAGAAGTTCTTTTTGAGTTCTGGTGATAAGGCTTGACCAGTAGAGTTCAACCCTGTTCACTCTGAAGGAATGCTCACCGAAAACAGTGGATGGGGTTGCGCAAGACCGTGAATTGATGGAAGTTAGACATTAAAACCAATGGACGCCAGTTCAGTGGTCTAGTAGTTAAGGGTTCGTGCGTGAAACCGAAGTTCCTCTGTTCGATTGCCACGAGCGAGGGTCGTGAATGAGCACTGTTGATGAGTTTCATTCTAGGACGAAACGGTCGTTTAGTGCTTCCAGGTGATTTTAATGAAACTCAACAATTTCCATAACTCTATATGGGAAAAAATACTTCAGCTAAAGTTTTCCGCCAATTAGTTCCCTAGACTCCAGAGAAGAATTATAACACAAATGTTCATATCTCACAGTATGTACTGTATCCTGTAGCTGTCGAGTTGCTTCAGTCAGTTTTAACATAACATTAACCTCAACTAATATGACCGACTGTTAAGTTTGTTTAGTGAACGCAAGATCCGACTTCTTATTCGCTTCTTATTACCCCAGACTGAATATATACGGCAACTTAAACACAAGAGTAAAGGCGTAAACTAAAAGAAGACTTCTTTACTCAGAAATTTTAGGGTTGCTCGTAGCCTTTGACTTCAGGAAGGTTCAGCAACGATGCTAAATACAGTAGTGGTTTGGCAAAACATCTGATTTTGCATTTACCAGACAATTCTGGTTGAATGAGACATTGCCTGGTGTTTCTAAAACACTAAAGACTTTTCTGAGGAGTATTTCGGGGCTCTTCAACATTGACGAATCAGTGTTGCATTCTTGACATCAATAGGACGATTCAAACTAACAATATAAATGAATTAATCTTGTCTGATTATTCAATAGGCCAGTGGCTATCTAAACACAGCAGCTAAGCGAATAAAACAGTGGCGTTTAGAGTAAACGTTACTGAGTTCGTGTGCTCCTAAAATCAACACAACTATGCGATGTGGCAGGTGAATTCATCAGTTGACGAGTGCCAAATAGGACGTAACGCACATTCTGGATTCCACTACTAACCACTCTATCCAGCATTGATTTACTCATAGTTAAACAAACTCTTGAAAACCACTTATTTCGCTGAATTAAGTACAGAGTGGTCTAGAAGCAAATTGTATCTGATTTCCAACTACTTATTATTTTCAGTAGTATATTTAGTCCAAATACATGACTGAATTCTTAACCCCCCCACCCAAAAAAAGTAGCTACAGTCTACATTTCACAGTGGTTTCTAAAAGAATGAATTAATGTTTTCACTTCTAATTACAATCTTATTGTTTGTTACCTTAAACAAAGATTTATAGTACATGAAATAAATCGATCAATAATTACCGATCAGTACTTACTTCACTTACAACCTCTTGATCAATCAATAATTCAGTGTCTTTCTCTGTAGACACTATCTTTCTCAAGTTATTTCGCTTTTTTTGTGTGGAGTCTATGAGGACACATATAGTGAGGTTAAAATTAAAACTCTGAACTCATAATTTTAACAATATGCTGTGTTATGATGTTCACTGTCCAAGATCTGATCACGATACGTGTTATAACACCTTGAAAAAACTAGCTACTTAAGCAAGAAAGCAAGAATACAGGAGAAAGTCTATTTGTTTGTATAAATTCAGAAGATTAGAATTTAAGAGAAGACAGAAGAATGGTTTCATTTTTTCGCCATGTGACCCCAACCAGGTTGTCTACACCTACTAACATGGCTCAGTCCGTCCACTTGTCAGTGAATTCATGGATCTGTGCCATGTATTGGTTTGGCTGTGCCTAGCTTTCTTCCAGTTCAACCCTACAGCAAAAAACATCACTTGTCTAGGCAATCGGTGATTGGCCATTCGTAACACATGTCCTAACCAATTCAACTGATGATAAAGTTTTAATACTTCATCAACTGATTTGTCATTCTTACGTAATCGTATTACTATCAGTTACCATGCATCCTTGGACCTCGAACGCTGGGATCGAACTGCAAGACCTCTCAACTACTTGACAAACATCCATTAGTGTTAATGTCTTATTACTTCAATCAGACGACGATTTCGCCTGACTTCATTCATTGTCTTCGGTGGATAACAACCATATTGGTTGTGAATCACTGCTGATGAGTCCCTAACCAAAAACGAAACGCCTCTGTGGTACTTCTAGGTTTTAAATGTTGGTATAACATTGATCAGTTCATAGTTTTAATGAAACTTATATTTCACTCTGAATTATGAATACCTTTCACAACATGAATACATATCAGTGTTAAGTATGATTATTCATACACCTACTTACGCCTGTTACTTTTAATGAGGCGTAGACCACTGGCAAGTATTCTCCAACCTACTCTGTCTCGAGCTTTCTGTTCTTGTTCTATCTAGTTGTTATTCATTCGTTTCATGTCTGTCGCCATTTATCGAAGTAATGAATTCTTTGATCTTCCTCCTTTCCTTTGACCTTGAGGACTCCAGGTGTGGGCTTGTCTCGTGACTCATTTGGGTGCTTTCCTCATTGTGTATCTTATCCACTTCCAGCGCTTCTTCCTGATTTCCTCCTCCACTGGAATCGGATTTGTTCTCTCCCACAGTAGACTGTTACTGATAGTGTCTGGCTAACGAATCCGAAGTATTTTACGTAGACAACTGTTAATAAACAACTGTATCTTCTGGATGATGGCTTTCGTAGTTTCCCAAGCTTCCGCCACATACAGTAGAACCGTCTTGAAGTTTGTAGTGAAAATTCTGACTCCGGTGTCGATTGATAGTTATTTCGATTTCCAGATATCTTCCATTGTAGAAATGATGCTCTTGCTTTGTTAATCCATGTCTTCACATCTTCATCAGATCCACCTTGTTTATCAGTGATGCTACTGAGGTATATCAAGGTTTCTACATCTCCCAGCACTTCTTCATCAAGTGTGATTTAGTTGGTGCGTGCTGTGTTTTATATAAGGATCTTGCCTTTACCTTTGTTTATGTTGAAGTATATTACTAGAGGGGTTGCTGCTACACTGGCCGTCTTCTCTTGCATTTGTTGTTGTATGTGTCATAGAACAGCCAGATCATCTGCGAAGTCTAGATCATCCAACTGCATCCTGGCTTTCAACTGTATCCCTTGTTCCCTACCCAGATGTCGACCTCTTCATAATCCAGTTGATCACTGAGAGTATGGTCTGAGTTTTACAAACTATAAAGTATCAGATTTAAAATATCAGATTGTATGCAGCTGATGAGAAATCATGAAATAGAATAATGAATTCATTTTATTCCGCAGAAAAAAGTTTTTTTTTATTGTTCTTGCTTTGTTTAAATTTGTTCACACGATCTGTGGCTGTATATTAAAATTGAGTAGTAGTAGTAGTAGTAGTAATAGTAGCAGTAGTGGTAGTAGTAGTAGTAGAAGTAGTAGTAGTAGTAATGGTAGTAGTGTGAGTAGTAGTAGTGTAGTGAAGGAGAACACAGGTGTGACAACCGAATTGTATTTAACGAAAATTACAGAGTTACTCAGTAAAATCGGAAAAACCATATCGTAAATCGTTAATTTGCAAAATATCAGTTCATCATATCGAACTGAACTGTTCCTGTTGCAAACAACATCAATCCATTGTCACTACTATTCATGCGTTTCATACAAATTCCATTGTGTTCCCACTCTTCCTCGCTTTCTTGATCTTCCCTCATCTTCTGCTGCCAGACATTACGTTTACACTCGCGTCATATACTACTTATAAGTAGCGCGCACCACAACATGATTACGTCATGGAATATAACACTTTTTCATTAGTTCTTTCTTCTTTTTTCTCTTCTCGCAGATTTAATTAAACAAAACATTGAAAATGCAGAAATTCAAATTCTTCTCATTAATGCTTATTGTTATATATCAGTTGGATGTTTTGTAAGTTTAAATAAAAAGTTATTACGTAATAACGTAGAGTTATGCATTGTTTGTCCTCCACCCACCCTGGAGTTCCACTGAGAAGTCAGGATCAGTGGAGTTCGGACACTGTCGGATGTAAGACAGCTAGCTGTCCATCGCTGGTAACAGATGAAGGGTTGTGCAAGATTAGGAAGGATTTGATTGTGACCAAGTTGGTCTTTTTCGTGATGTTACGGGTATGAGGGTGATACTAACCAGATTGTTAGAGACCTTGAACAACATGGCTCAAAATCGTTTGCAATAGCGTAGGTGCATTCATTCATTGTGTTCTCTCAAATTCTAACCTTCTGAATTCTTCATCATCTCTATCTTTCTCTTTCGAAAGTTATTTCACTGGATTATACTTCTTGAATAATATCTTCGAACCTTAATCTTCTCCATCACCGCTAATACTTCTACTATCTCTACCACTATGGGATTTGAACTGACAATTGTATTACTGTGCTAATATGGTATGGCAATCTGAAATGATGTACGCACGTACGAAGTTCTACTGTAGTGAACGAGAACACAGATGGAGCAACCGAATTGTATTTAGTGAAAATTACGGAGTTACTCAGTAAAATCGGAAAACCATATCGTAAATCGTTAATTTGCAAAATATCAGTTCATCATATCGAACTGGACTGTTCCTGTTGCAAAACATCAATCTATTGTCACTATTCATGTGTTTCATACAAATCCACTGTTTTCTAACTCTTCCTTTCTTGATCTTCCCCCATCTTCTGCAGCCAGACATTACGTTGACACTTACGTCATATACTACTTATAAGTAGCTCGCACCACACTACGTTGCAACTGACTGACTATGCGAGATCATGGATTAATTGAAGTCGAATGTTATCACCACTGGATGCATGAGAGTCCGCGCTCGAGATCGAATGTACTAAGTTCGATTCCTGCTTTCAAGATCATGGACGTACACTACTGAGCAGTTATACTAGAATGAAATGGCTGCCTAATGCTTTAAGGTTTTCGATGGTGCATCAACATTGTGAAATTATTCACAAAATACTATAGTAATAACCGATTATTGATTTCCTGGAGATAACGTGTTCGCTTCAATAGTTAGTTAACGGAGTTCTACATACTATTCAATGTTCAATAGTATTCAAATGTTATTGAACACTGAATCACAATGAAATCTATGTTTGTTTGTTTTGTTTTTTTCTAAACCAGGGTTTTATACAATACAATGATATACATGATTTATTTTCATTGATCAATGAATCAAATAAACACTCGTCTAAATCATCATCATCATCGTCGTCATCATCAGTACCGTCAGAACAACGGAATATTCACCATGATGTTGTGAATGAACAGGATACATTTAAACAAACTGGAATCAATATACATAATCTTCATAATTTAACCACATCTGATAAAACTGACATTTTAGAAATTGATCGAAACAGTGTTGTTATATCAAGTTTCTTATTATATGGATTTAGTTTTCAAGAGTCAAGTATGGTAAGTTAGTGTTTTTTAATGTGTTCTTTAGTTTGTAGTACTGTGTTCAATGTACAATAATGGCTTTTATTCAATAAGATAGCTTGTACTGATGGATTTATTTCAAAAATAATGTGTTATTAGACTGTTATAGTGGTAGGTGAGATGAATTCTAGGTTGAGTTCAACCGTGTGGGTTATGAGGCAGTTCGTTACCCAATGAATCAATGAATCAATGAGGTTAAGCGTCCACTCACGAAATCGAGGGTCTTGAGTTGGATTCCGCTTTGCAAGTGGTCGTGGATGAGCACTGCTGATAAGTCGCATACTCGGATAGAGCGGCCGTCCGGTGCTTCAGGGTTTACAATGGTGGTTTAGAATCCACCAGTTCACTGCTTCAATGAATTCCAGTATTTAAGGTAGTGTTTGTAACGATGTGAAAAAGTTGTGTTCAATAGTTCAATACCTTAATCATCTTATTGATATATATACAGATTTCTGAAGTTGTAAGTAGAATTTTCTCATAGCTGCGCACTTTAAGAGTATTTCTGAAAGTGCTTAGTGAAAAACATAATGACATCATTTGTAAATACTTGTTCCTAGTTTTTGATGATAACCATGAAACGGTTGAACGTAGTTCATGTAGGATGTTTTAAATTCAACAATTTTCAACTTCCAAAATCTTTATTATTGACATTATGAATCAGTCATCGTTAGACAACCATTGTAGACCTGAAAGCGTTGAGAGGCAGTCGTTTCATCCTGGTATGAGACTCATCAACATTGCGTATCCATGATTTCTGCCTCTCTCAAGATTCGAACCCAGAGCCTTCGGTCTTGCGCACGAACGCCTGATCTCTGGATCACTGAACCGGCATTTAACAGTGTTAATGTCTAATTCTGATCAATCTAGGGAGTTTGTTCAACCTAACACATAGTTATTGCCCATATGCGACAGGGTTGGACTCCAGTGGTTACATCTCAATGATACTCCAATAATTCCTGCAAGTAGCTTGTCACTACTGAGCATTATAGTATTATGGAGATCGTTGTTTCATCTTGAAATTTTATTTCTTGATCTGTTCCTTTGATCAATGTTATCTTGAAAGATGATAGTCTTTGACATATTCCTTATTGAAATTTCACTGAATTGTTAACACTGAATTGAATGACTTATCATGATAGAGTTTTATAGAAACGGCTACGTTTCATTGAAGTCATAAATCAATCAATGTTGTTTAACGACCGTTAGAAAGAAACCTGGAAGCACTAGACGGCCGTTTTGTCCTAGTTTGAGACTCATTGGAAGTGTACATCGTTGATCACAACAAGGCGGAATCCAACCTAGGATCTTTGGTCTCACACGCGCACGAACACTTAAATTCTGAGGACCACTGAATGCGCAACGCCACTGATGAGTCCCATACTGTGGGATGAAACGGCCATTCAATACCAGAATCATCAATCAATCATTGTCAGACCACCATTAGAAATCTGGAATCACTGAACTGCCGTTTCGTCCTGGTATGGGACTCATCAGTGGCAGTGGGCATCCACGACGCCTGAACCTCGTGGGATTCGAACCCTGGACTTTTGGTGTTGCGCGTGAACGCACACTAGGACTAAATGGCCTTCCAATGGTTCCAGGTTTCTCATCAATGATTGACTGATGATTTCAAATGTGCAAATAATGTGTATTTATGTACTAGACATAAATCAATGAATTTGTGTTTTGCGACTGGGATACTTTATTGTCTGGGTGGCCGAATTTTAAATAGAAGGCTATTCCCTGAGTTTTTGAAACAGTGTAGTGATGTTAGGAGACTGTAGTACTAATAGTAGCACTATGTTAGCCTACTGTCCCCAGAGGATCAGGGAACAGAGCATGTTCACCACTGAATTGAAATGAATGTTTTTCAACTCACCTTGAGGAACCTTCCATACGAGGCAAGTTCTATTTAAGCACTGAACATTCACTTTTCATCGTGCTGATTTTGTTCACAAAACAACTCAGCCATCAGAGGGTAGTGAGTGATTATATACTCATGACCATATGTAGGGTTCGTCACTAGGTACGCTTGAAGGTATTACGAGTTCACCTTAATCGATAAACGCGAACGAGACAATTACCAGCACGTCCAGGTAGGCTACCTTGAATCCCAAGCTGAAGATAGAAGACTTTGTAAGCGTAGAATGTATATTCTACAAACACCCAAACACACAGTACAATCGTTTATTTATACATCATAGAAACGTCCTTGGGAGAGTCACAAAATACAGTCACACTAAAATACACAGCAGCCAATCACAGCCATGGATTTTCCTGGTGGAAAATGAAATCTCGAAGTCATCTGATCAGCCCATGCTGGCAAACGTAAAATCCAAAATGAGGCATTTAACAAGCGAGTTTTGGGGATCTAACATACCCAACACCATATGTAAAGATTTTGAGAAGAAGAGTAGGCTCTGTGACCACAATTGACCGTGTCAGGACATTTCGTTGTAATTAAATAACTATAGAATATTTTTATGGTACAAAAGCAAATCCTAAGTTAAACATTTTTTTTCACTAAACTCTTTATGTACTATCGTTACTATTCTTGTAAGTCAACAAAATATAGAATTTGAGGAAGAAATCGATTACAATGAGATGCAATACATGTGTGAGATTAAGTATTAACTGATAATCGGAACTAGAAGTTGGTAGAGTAAAATTTCGACTGTGTTACATAGCAAATAAATCTGTAGGAGATTTCATATTATGTTAACTTTTTTGCATGATGGGGTTGTGGAAGCAGTGGATGGCCGTTTCGTCCTGGTACTGGACTCATCAACAGAGCGCACCTACAACTCCTACTACTCACAGGATTCGAACCCAGGACTTTCGGCCTTGCACAATCTCATCATGGCAGGATAAATTCTATGTACCACTTTTCCACAATAGTATCTATAACACTCTTAAGTTAGTCAGTACCTTGTTATCAAATGGCGAGTATAAATTGAGCCTTCTAGGATTTGTGGTTGTGCTGGCTGCTACCTCCACGTGGTTCCCACTGGAAATATAGCCCATTTATAGTGTAATGGCTAAATGTCACCTGTTCTTCTGAAACTGTGTCTGTTGTCGTGATTGGGAAGCATATGACTATAGCCCAAGTGGAGCAATTACGGTTATCCTGAGGCGGTCGTACAGAAGTAGTTCTGTGTGACAACCAACCCTATGTGGTCCTCTCTTTACACTATGTTTGGGTGTAGTACTCAGATTAGCGTCAATGCCCTCTAATAACGGTCTCTAGTTAGGTTGATGTGCATCCGGAAGCTTAACTACCATCGGCTATTTATGATTTCTACTTATCAGCTTCGATCTGCAAAGGTCATTGTTGTTTAGAGGCTCAGCTCTGTTGAATGGCAATCGCGCTCTGCTGACTACATGAAGTCCTTCTCATGAAAACATGTGCATTTTGGCTTCTTTTTCTTGGAATAATCAATCCTTTGCTTATATAGGCCTGAAGAAACCTGGTCAACATATCTGCCATTGATCCACTGATGATTTTACCGAATAGACATCAAGATACCTGGACACTGGTGATTGCTATAGCTACTAGTCACTGTGTGACATTGCTGGCTCAGTGACCCGTATTTTACAAGGCCAGACTTAACTGAGTAAAACCTTCTTGCTGCCTGTGTTTTTTTCTGTTAAGGAAATGGGTTGTAGTTTGAATGGATGGATGAACAGAAATGGTCCACGAGTCCCTAAATGAGGGGATACCTGCTCTTGCTACTGAGAAGACTGAGGCAGGCGTGGAAGATTGTATTATGCCAATTTACACTCTGAGTCAATTAAAAACGAAAACATTACATTGAACACTACTCTATTTGCACACCATCTTTGTTTGAGTCGTGACTTCCAACACTCCATCCTTCTTGTTCCATTCTTGTTGTTGCTACCTTTACTTCCTGTCGGTACTCCATTTACTTCTTGCTTCTGCCCCATTTTCTTTCCGTTTTCCTCTTGTGACCGTGCAACTTCTTCTTTCACCTCCCTTCTTATACTACTACTACTTATATCGTTCGTATAAGTAGCACACATCACATCTACGACTGATAGAATTATGTCCGACTATTGTACATAAAAAATCTACCACAATGAATACGTTTATTTAGATAAGGTGAATCACATTTAACGCATGTTCACGTGTAACGTGAATTTTGCTTGACCAACTAGATCTTAATAAAATAAATTCTATATGTATATATATATATGTACTTTGAAATGTTTACTCAATAATATTCTTCTAATTTCCTGTACTCAAACTAATCATACACAGAATAACACATGTGTGATTGTCTTAGGGTTAAATTCAATGAATATGTTTAAGTACATGATTCATTCTTCAACAAACAATTAGTTGATCTCGTTTCTTTTCTCTCACTGTGTGTGTAGTTTTTCATAATAAACAAGTATGCATTTGTACAATTTACTGTGTACTGCACTGTACTGTCCTGCACAGTACTGTACTGTACTTACACGGAAAAAAACATGCATTTAAGGTCATTTTCAGTTTATTTTAAAAAGGAATAACTAATATGCTTTAAAATTATGCGTTTCTAATTAGCAAATAAACAAAAAATTTGGATACCTAGTTTTTACTACTAAATAAGAATGAGCTGTGGTGTATACTACTTATATGGATAGATATAAGTAGTATGTAAAAAGGACGTAAAAGTAAAACTCTTCGTAGCAGAAGAAAATAAGGGGAAGGTGTGACGAGTGAAAAAATGTAATAAACAGATTCATGTATATTTTAAGGATAGAGTTGTGAAAATTGTTGAGTTTCATTGAGATCATGAATCTATCAATGTTACTTACTTACTTACTTACTTACTTACGCCTGTTACCCCAAATGGAGCATAGGCCGCTCACCAGTTTTCTCCAACCAACTCTGTCCTCGACTTCCCTCTCCAGTTCTGTACAATGTTTGTTCATTCTTCTCGTATCTTTCTCTATTTCTCGGCGTAATGTGTTCTTTGGCCTGCCTTTTAACCTTTTGCCTTGAGGGTTCCATGTGAGGGCTTGTCTTTTGATGCAGTTTGGTGCTTTTCGTAGTGTGTGTCCTATCCACTTCCACCGCTTCTTCTTGATTTCCTCCTCTACTGGAATCTGGTTTGTTCTCTCCCACAGTAGGTTGCTGCTGATAGTGTCTGGCCAACGAATCCGAAGTATTTTGCAAAGACAACTGTTAATAAACAATTGTATCTTCTGGATGATGGCTTTGATAGTTCTCCATGTTTCCGCTCCATACAGTAGAACTGTCTTCACATTTGTATTGAAAATCCTGATTTTGGTTTTGTTTGAAAGTTGTTTGGAGTTCCAGATATTTTTCAACTGTAGAAATGCAGCCCTCGCTTTGCCAATCCGCGCCCTCACATCTGCGTCGGATCCACCTTGATTGTCGATGATGCTGCCCAGATATGTAAAGGTTTTAACGTCCTCCAAGGCATCTCCTTCAAGAGTGATTTGCTTGGTGCATGTTGTGTTGCATCGGAGAATTTTGCTTTTTCGTTTATGTATGTTGAGACCTACTGCTGCAGAGGCTGCTGCTACACTGGTTGTCTTCTCTTGCATTTGTTGTTGCGTGTGCGATAGAAGAGCCAGGTCATCTGCGAAGTCCAGATCGTCCAGCTGCGTCCTAACTGTCCAGTTGATACCATGCTTCCCTCCAGATGTCGACGTTTTCATAATCCAGTCGATGACCAGGAGAAAGAGAAAGGGTGAGAGTAAGCAACCTTGCCTGACACCGGTCTTCACCTCGAAAGAGTCTGTCAGCTGACCTCCGTGCACGATTTTGCAGTTGAATCCATCATAAGAATTCCGTATGATGTTAACTATCTTCTCAGGCACACCGTAGTGTCGAAGAAGCCTCCACAGTGTTTTCCTGTCCACGCTATTGAATGTTTTTTAGTAGTCGATGAAGTTGATGTAGAGTGGTGAGTTCCATTCAATTGATTGTTCCACAATGATCCGTTATCAATGTTAGACCAATCTTAAACCCTGGAAACACTGGACGGCCATTTCGTCCTAATATATGAGGCTTATCAGTAGTGCGTATTCACGAAACTTGAACATCAGAATCGAACCTAGGATCATTGGTCTCTCTCGGAAACGCTTAAGCTCTAAACCACTGAACCGGAGTCCAACGGTGTTAATGTCTAATTTCTTCCTTAGCTGGAATTCGATTTGTTACTGGTGGTATCTGGTCGATGGACCCGCAGTATCTTACGTAAACAATTGTTAATAATTATATTCATCTTTTGAACGATATCTTTCATAATTTTTCAAGAGTCAGATATTTGTGTGGAAAATTGGGACTTTGATGTTTGTTGATTGACACTTATTTTGAGTTCCAGATGTTCTTCAATTGTATAAATGCTATCCTTGCTATGCCGACCCACGCCTCCATATGTGCATCAGATCTACCTTGTTTTTCACTGATGCTGCCCAGATATGCAAAGGTTTCTACATCATTCAAAGCTTTTCCGCCAAATGGGATTTGGTTGGTGCATATTGTGTTGTATCGGAAAATCTTACTTTTCCTCTTGTGTATGTTGATAGCTACTACGGCAGAGTTTGCTTCTACACTGCTTATCGTCTCTCATATTTGTTGCTGGTTTTTTTTGGTAGAAGATCTAGGCCATTTGTGAAGTCTTAGTCACCTAGCTTCACACGAGCTTTCCAGTGTATTCCGTTCTTCCCTGCAGATGTTTAGGTTTTCCTAATTCAATGAACCACCTGAGGAAAGAGAAATGTTGAGAGTAAGCAAACTTGTCTTGTAGTTAAATAGAACACAGATGAGGGCAACCAAATTGTATTTATCTCAAATTGCAGAGTTAATTGTTAAAGTAGGAAAACCATATCGTAAATCGTTGATTTGTAAAATATCAATTCATCATATCGAACTGGACTGTTCCTGTTGCAAAACATCAATCCATTGTCTGACATTTCACTGTTCATGCGTTTCATACAAATCCAATTGTGTTCACGCTCTTCCTTTCTTAATGTTCCCCCATCTTCTGCTGCCAGACATTACGTTTACACTCACGTCATATACTACTTATAAGTAGCGCGCACCACACTCTGATATTGGTTCTCATTTGGAATAAGTCTATGAGCTAAATACTACTTATGAAGTTAGTGAAATGAAAAAATAATCGAGTTAAACATTAACACCATTGGATGCAGGTGCAGTATTGGTTTAGTGTTTAAGCGTTTGCATGTGAGATCGATGGTCCTGCATTCGATTCTGGTGTACGAGGGTCATGGGTGCACATTTCCACTGATAAGTCCGATGCTGAGACGAAACGGCTATCGAATGTTCCAAGTTTCTAACGGTGGTCTAACAATGTTGTATTCATGATTTCAGTGATTAATTTAACACACACACACACACATAAAAGTGTTCACATTTGAAACAGCTGACTTAATGATGTATGGTACACAGATATATATTTGTTTTAGGATTCAACTTTAAAAAGATTTTTCATACTACTTATAAGTAGTATAAAAATGACTTGATAAGTGTTTTGGACTTCTAGTTATGATGTTGAAGACAATTTGTATTTCTAGATATTTTGTGAATTATTCCGAAATAATTAATAGATTATTTTGAATTTAAAACTTAAGAAGTAAATATTTTTATCAGAAATATTTCATCTTACCATTGTGAATGAGTGTTATGATGTACGGTTTCCAAGATTTGGATGTGATGTTCGCTACCTCTCACCCCGCCGCTAAACTGACTACTTAAGCCAGAAGATAAGAGCAAAAGAGAAGGATGTAGTGATGAATCGATCAGGGTTAGACTGCTATTGGAGAACTAGAAACACTGGACAGCCTACAACTTACTTCCTTTACTAACTTACGTCTGTTTTCCCTTATCGAGCATAGGGCACCGACTAGCTTTGTCTAACCTACTCTCTCTCGAGCCTTCTTTTCTAATTCTGTCTAGTTTTTGTTTATTCTTCTCATGTTTATCTCCATTTATCAGCTTAATGTGTTCCTTAGTCTTCCTCTTCTCCTTTGACTTTGAGGATTTCACATAAGGGTTTCTCTTGTGACATAATCGGATGCTTTCCTCAATATGTGTCCTATCCATCTTCAAAGCTTTTTACTAGAACCATCCACTGATGATAATAAAAACTTAGACAGGACTGTGAAACGTTGAATTTACTTAAAGTCCAATCTCTAAAGCTTTTAGCGAAAGGAGCTACTAAAACTTCATTTGGTGACGACAAATAGTGTTTCGAGAAAATGCATTCTTTTTGAGGGACAGGAACACACTACGTGAATGTGTCTGTATGGGGAAACATAAAGCCGAGGATTTCGGTGTTAGGGTGTCGCATCATGGGCGAGTGTATGTGATATACTTATCAGAAACACGAGAGTTTTTGACCAACATCTCATGACACACATTTAAACGCACTTATTCCATGGGTAAGTTGTACTTTACATTAGAAACACACAAGTTTTCATCCGTACATACGTTGGCAGACACGTAGATATTAGAGCCCCCTCGGTAAAGCAGATGATAAGAGTTACAAAAATAATCTTCCTCCTTAATATCACTATTAATACGTTCGGTAGCATCGATTCGATTCAAAAGGTCAGAAAGCAGCAACAATGCTCAGCTATCTTTGTTAGGTGGTGAACTTTTCGTTCTGTAGCTTTGGAGATCATTGCTTTATATTGAAATCGTGAATCAATCATCTTTGGATCACAATTCGAAACCTCGACGCGCTGGGTAGACGTTTCTTCCTGCTTTGCGATTCATCAGCAGTGTGCATACACGACTCTCGCTACTCTCAGGCATTGAACCCAGAATCTTCGGTTTTGCTTGTGAACGCTTAACCTCTGGACCACTAAGCCGGCTTCCAACGGTGTCAATGTCTTACTTTGATCAATTTAAGGATTTTATGCAACCTCACTCATTTGGCTTCGGCAGTTACTTCCAACAAACGACAGAGTTGAACTCCACTGGTTACAGCAGTAGCTGCCAAAGACAATGGGTAAGGTTGCGCAAAATCCTTAAATTGATCAAATATAGATATAAACACCGCTGGACCCCGACTCAGTGATCCAAAGGTAGGTCATTCAAACCCGACACTGAAAATCCCGAATTCGATTTCGAAGAGAAGCGAGAGTTGTGAATGCGCACTGCCGATGAACCGCATACCAGGACGAAACGGCCGTCCACTGCCTCCCGATTTCTAATTGTGGTGATGATGAAATAACATATTAATTGAAAATTATTAACTGAAGCACTGATTTCAAACGGCTATCCGCTACAATTCATCAATAGGTGTAGAAATCAGTTAAGACAAAAGCAGGTTTTTCATTCTACTGAGAAGAAAAAGGGTTTATATCACTTTACCATTTAGAGGTGAATCAAATGGTCTAATCTTAAGACATAGACTAAAAGCAACCATACAGAAAACATACAACACTGCTAAACTGATTATCATTGAAAAGACCAAATCCATGATTTCACATAGACCTAAACGTTGCTCGAATGATGAATACATCACATCCCATTGCATTTATCAATTTGCATGTTTGTGTGGAGCAATATACGAACTTTGCAATCAAGGCTTATAGAACATGTACGCAAATGGCTTCAAAATCAGTTAACGTCATCAGATGAGCCGATTAGTGTGGGAAATAGAAAACCATGTTCATCGATCGCAAAACACATCATTGAGACAGGGCATCGGATTGACATCAATACCGCCTTCAAAACATTGTATAGAAATGTTGAAGGAAGAATTTCGAGGTTGATGGAGGTCTTGGATATTCGAAAATTAAACCCCCCCCACTTATGTGTGCAGAACCCATTTTTCATAACCTTGAATTTACCCTGGTAATCTTTAAGCCATTGATAGGGTAATGTGACAACTTTCCTACCCTCTTTCTTATTCTTTTCATATTACGTTAATTTCTTCTCCCTCTATCCTTTATTTGCAATTATTTTTGTGTATTTTATAAATTTAGATCAAATTAAAATCTGCTGTGGATCAATTTCGTTCTGATATTGCCAGCAAAGACAATCTTTCCACCATTGATTTTTGTAAGTTTATACATTGAACAAGTAACTTTAACCTTTGGTCGATTCATGGTTACAAATAAAACTTAACAATCTTCACAACAACCCCGCAATGCAATTACATGTGTCCACTAGTGACTAGCTTGGTGAGGAATCTTCTCCGAGTTCTAGTGGTGGGAAGTCGTGACCAGTGAAGTTCAAACCTGTTCGGATGTATACAGGGTATGAGGTTGCGTAACTCCGTGAATTTGATCAAGTTAGACATTAACACCGTCAGATACCAGCTCAGTGGTCTAACGGTTAGGACGTTCGCGTACAATACCAAAGGTCCTGGGGTTGGAATCTTACGGGGTGCAGGAGTCGTGGATGTGCACTGCTGAGGAGTCCCATACTAGGACGAAACGGCCGTCCAGTGCTTCCAGGTTTCTAATGGTGGTCTAACAGTCGTCGATTCATGGTTACAAATAAAACTTAACAATCTTCACAACAACGCCGCAATCCAAAAACGGATAGGCTTAGTGTAGCTGTATACATCCAACCAAAAACACTTTGTGAACTAGGGGGAATCATGCAAAGTAACGAGATTGAGAAAAAACTGGAAAAGAAGAGATAAGCTGACCACATGTCGAGCGCCTACTTTTCATAAGATTAGTAATTAGTAATAGTCAATAATCAGGCCAACTTTAGATTCGGAAAGTGAATTTGAAAAGTGAAATTCAAAGTAAAGAGAGTGTAGATTTTGAAATTGTTAAGATTATTGTGAATTTAAAGTAAATGATTAAGAAAGTAATTTTGGTAAAATTATGTTATAAAATGGATGACCTTTAGAGGATCAATCAGATTTGAGGGAGTGCTTAATGCAATTGGTTGCTACTTGAGAGTATGAGGGACAGTTGAGTGAGCTTGGTTAAATACTTCCATTTTATAAAAAAAATTGAGCTGTAAGTTTCATGCTTTAGAATGTTTTATGGGTGGGGACAGGGAATTGTTGAGTCAAATTTTTGAACATCTTTCTTTCTTGTGAGAAGTTGTCTGAAGTTGACATCTCATACTTCAGTACAGTCAAGAGTACCACTTAACACTCGGAACTTAAGTTGATGCTTTCAGTTTTTTGCGAACTCCAGTTGTCAGTCGGTCAACTACGGCGCAGAGCTTTATACTATACCATATTAACATAGAGACGAAATTGTCAATTCAAATCTCATAGTAGTAGAGGTAGTAAGAGTATTAGCGGTAATAGAGAAGATTAGGGATCTAAGAAATTATTCAAGAAGTATAATCCTGTCAAATAAACTGAAGAAGGGGAAGATAGAGGTGATGAGGAATTCAGAAAATTAGAATTTCAGAGAATACAAAGGGTGGATGCACCTGTGGTGGCCAATTTTGTTGTCGTCGGGCTCACCATTTGTATACTGGTGAGCGAGTGAGCGACTGAAACGATTCGTATGGAGCGATGCGGAGAAGCAGCGAATAAAACGAATGAAGCGACGTGAACAGGCGAAGCGCGTTGGAGAAGGCTAATGAGCCAACGCCTAGGATTACAATACGAACGAATGGGCGAAGGAAGCGATGTGGAGAATGGCTATAGAGCCAACTCAAAGAGATAGAGCATGACTAAGAATATATAGTCAGACAAATATAAGACAGACATGAAACAAGCGAAATAGGCACACATGAATAAAAGCGACGAATGATTGACAAGGTCAAATGACAAATGGGACAAGTCACATGAGCTCATACAAACCAGACAATAATAAGAACGAATGGTACATATAGATTGTTGCAATACAAATGGCTTAGTTAAATAAATTAATCGAAATGGCTTAACCAAGTTAGATGTAAGCGAACTGGAATATATGTGGAGGCACTACACACTTACACCATTGCAAACGATTTTGAGCCATGTCATTTAGGTTATATAACCATCGATAATTATCATCTCGCGGACCCCAACCAGGTAGTCGAAAGTTACCGACATGGCTAAGTCCACTCGTCAATGATTTCATGGATTTCTTCCATGTTTGGACAAACCATATTGGTCGATTTCTATTGGTCAAAATTATGGTCGTTATAACTTCAATGTTGTTTCTTATTGGTTGTCCTGACTATCAATGTCACTTCAAACGTTACTTCCTATTGGTCGTCTTAACTGTCACTGTCACAGACTTCTATGATGTTTACTATTCAACCAAAATGTATGAGTATGCATTATCTGAAACGTTTTATGACCACAACCAGGACCTGGGCTCGGTCCCGGATCCCTAGTCCGGGATGGTAATTCTCTTCTGGATTCGGACCTCGTACTTTCTGGATGCTTGTAGAATACAGATTCTACTTCATATCATGTCTTCTTATTTTCAATAAATATGGGGGTTTTAATAATCGGATTTGAGTAACATGTCGTGTCACCGTGTTTACGTGCAGGAGTAACAGAAAGAAACTTTGAAGAAGCACTGAAAGATGTCCGTCTTGTCCTCACTGTGCTCACTGTCTATAAGTCCCAAAAACTAGGACGAAATGACCATCCAGTGGTGCTCCCAGATTTCTAATGGTTTTCTAACATTGATCGATTCATGGTTTCAAACAGTAACTCAACCATCCCCACTAAATGCAGCTACCTAAGGTCTGAGGGCGAAGTCGTACTGCTGACTACAGAGGGGTGTGACAACAGTAAGGTGTTTCCATCGGACAACAAGCAGCATGTGCAGCCATGCTGCCTTCTCACAAGGAAGGAAGGGTTAGAAAAGTTCGACCTTAAAAATGTCACACCTCACCCTACCTCACGCATTTCCGTCTCCGTCGGTAGGGGTGCCCACTAAGGGCCTTTAGGAGCGGATCTAATACTCAAAAAGCCTTTGATAAAAAGGCCATGCGTGACCGGCCTCAAGCAGTTGTCCCTTTGGCTCTGCTTTCACACTCCCAGGTCGTTAAGACCAACACTAATCTATCATCCTTTTCAGGTCTGTCAAGAAACAACCTTCCACGGTGTGGGCAGCCGGGAAGTGACAATCGCCCTCATACCCGTAACAGCACATGAGACCGAAATGGTCAAAATCAAATCCTTCTAAACCCAGATAACAAAAACTCAATCAAAAAACTTGAAAAAAATTCTAATTACTTTTTCCATGGTGTTTGGTGGTGTAGGAATAAGTTGGAAGAAAGTTAGGGACGGCCAAACCAAAACATGGCACAAATCCATGAAGTCATTGACGAGTGGTCTTAGCCATGTCGGTAATTGTCGACTACCTGGTTGGGGTCCACGAGATGATAATAATCGATGGTTAGAGACCTTGAATGACATGGCTCAAAATCGTTTGCAATGGCGCAAGTGCATCCATTCGTTGTGCTCTCTCAAATCCTAATCTTCTGGATTGGTCAACACCTCTACCTTTGTCTTTCTAACCTTGTCTCACTGAATTATACTTCTTGAATAATAATATCTTCAAACCCTAGTCTTCTTCATTATCATTAATACCTCTACTATCTCTACTATCACTATGGGATTTGATTTGATATTTGCGTCTCTGTGCTAATAATGTGGTATGGCTACATGAACTTATGTACATACGTACGAAGTTCTACGTTGCAAGTGACTGACTGAATGACTAGGACGAAATGGCCATCCAGTGGTACTCCCAGATTTCTAATGGTTGTCTAACATTGATCGATCGATTCATGATTTCAAACAGTGAGTGAGTCAACAATCCCCACAACCATATATATTATTGTATATTTCACATATGATTTTATATTTTCTATTTATGTAATCTTGTCTTTTCTCTCCTCAATTTTCTTCATTATAGATTATCAAATTTTATTGATACAATTATCTAGTCGTATAAAAATTTGTTATCAACAAGAACACCAACCGGAAATCCCCTTGTTATTCAATATTCAATCCAATAAATATCATGATGATGATGATAAATATTATCAATATTACTTATCATTCTTAGCTTCAATTCATTTAAACAAATCATTAATTCATTATTATCAAGATTCAATTAGTGTAGGACAATTCAAAGAGGAGGAGAATACACCATTGGCTAGTAGTTTCCCAATATTATCTTGTTTGACAAAACGTTTATCAAATGAATTTTATCAAAAATTAACAGAATATTTACAGGATTTATGTAATTCAGTAATAAAATTAGAAAATAATTTTTCCGTATTGATTACGATTGGGAAAAGTCTTTTATGTTGGGTAAGTAAATGCTGTTTTTATGGAGTTATGTAGTATTTGTTGGTGTTACACCTGCACGTAAACATGTCGATTTGATATACTTGAACTACTATTACCAGTTTTCCTTAGTCGGAAAACGAGAACGAGGATCGAGGAACTGGTGACACGATAGTCTACTATAATCCGATTGTCGCAACCCCCATATTGAGTGAAAATAAGAAGACTTGATATGAAGTAGAACATGTATTCTACATGCATCCAGAAAGTACGAGGTCCGAATCCTGAAGAGAATCAGGATCCCGGACTATGGATCCGGGACCGGGTCCTGATCACAAAACGTTACAGATAATGCGTATTGATACATTTAGGTCGAATATAAAACAGCATCGAATTCTGTGAGATTGACAGTTAAGACGACCAATCAAAAGCAACATTTGAAGTGACATTGATAGTCAAGACAACCAATAAGAAACAACATTGGAGTAGGTGACATTGATATCTACTAGGATAATCATAAAAATTGACCAGTAGGGAATAAACCAATAGGAATTAACTAATAATTCTCTTAGGTTATTGGATGAACATCCTAACAGTTGGGGACGTTCGATCCCCGGGACTCACTTGTAAAATGTCATGATTTTGAATTTTTGTTATGTTTTCGCGCATATCTTGCTCAGTTGACCTTGAAATTACAGTTCCCACTTGGAAAAAGCATTGACTATTATTGGTTGATGGATTATTTTAGTACACTATTTTTGTGGCTCTCATCAAGGGCGTTTCTATCAGCGTATAAATAAGCTTGATTTGTGTGCTTATAGACCCCGTATTTTCTGGGTGGTTGTAGAATACACTTTCTACGCCTTATCAATGTTTCTTGATGTAGTTAACCAGGCCCGGGACACATGGATTAGGATAGTCGATAGTGGTGGTGGTGTTTGGTTCTCTGAGCTGGGTGTTTTGGTTGTGGGGCTTTGATTGTTCTTTAGATAGAAGTTTGTGCTGATGATGTTGTTCAGAAGAAGAATGAAAGCTCCACAACCAAAACACCCAGCTCAGAGAACCAAACACCACCACCACAATCATCCACCTGAGCTACAAATCTTCTCCACCATCTCATAGTCTATCTTCATCCCGTTTACCGAGTAAGGTTAGCTCACAATAGCCTACAAGCATATCAGTTGACGTGCGTATCAAGACTGTTGTTGATTATTAAAGCAATCAATCGATCATTGTTTGAACGCTATGAGAAAGAAAACTGCAATTATTGGACACCCGTTTCATCCTGGTGTATAAGACTCATTGGTGGTAGTGCTCATCCATCACCCTCGCATACAAGAATCAAACTCAGAAACTTTAGTCACGCTGTCTAGTGCTTCCAGGATTATAATAGTGGTCCAACAGTAGTTGATTCATGGTTTTACTCATAAACAACAATCTCTGTAAAAGTCTATAAAGAAAAACTGTACAATGTGCTCATTAGTGACTAGTTTTGTGAGGAAATTCTCGGAGTTTGTCTGAGAAGACATGACCAATGAAGCTCAACCCTGTCGGATGTAAACAGGGTTGCGCAAAAATCCATAGATTGATCAGGGTTAGACATTCATATTGCTAGAAGCCGACTAAGTTGTCAAGAGGTTAAAAGTTCGTGCGCAAGACCCAAGTCCCTAGGTTTGAATCATGAGAGTAGCGGGAGTCGTGGCTGCGCACTGCCACTGATGAATCTTATACCAGGGGAAATAGCTGTCTTTCAGTGCTTCCAGGTTTTTAATTGTAGTCTAACAATGATTGATTTATGATTGCAATTGGTTAATTTTATCTAAAAACTGATGTTTCAGTCAATACAGGTTGATAAAATTTTATTTTTGGGAATGTTTAATAATGTTTATGGAGAAGAATTTATTTTTTATCAAAGCTTATGAACTTATATCAGTGGATATGACTTTGTGAGGAATTGTATACATCAATTGGATCTTTGCATGGGTGTCTCCCTCAAAGAAGCAGGTATATGTTACATGCCGTATAGTAACACACGCTTGCACCATGTGATATACACATAGGTTTATCCTCTCATTAGGAAAGTAGATGGTTACCGTAGATGATTACCACAGACTGTCTTTCACTCATTGAATGATGGTCGTTTCGTCCCGGAATGGGATTCCTCAGCAGTGCGCATCCACGACTCCTGCACCCCGCAGGATTCGAATCCAAGACCTTCGGTATTGTAGGCGAACGCCTAACCATCGGACCAATGAGCCGGTACCTAACGGTGTTAATGTCTAACTTGAACAATTTACGGATTCATGGTTTAGAAAACGTGTAACTTAACAATCTTCACAACCCCGTAATGCAAATTACCTGTGCTCACTACCGACTAGCTTCGTCAGGAATCTTCTCCAAGTTCTAGTGGGAAGACGTGACTAGTGAAGTTCAACCTGTTCGGGTGTAGACAGTAACTACCGAAGACTGTGTATGAGGTTGCGCAACTCCGTGAATTGATCAAGTTTGACATTAACACCGTTAGATACCGGCTCAGTGGTCTCACAGTCTGGGCGTTCGCCTACAATACCGAATGTCCTGGATTTGAATCCTGCGAGGTGCAGGAGTCGTGGATGCGGACTGCTGAGGAGTCTCATACCAGGACGAAACGACCATCATTCAGTGCTTCCAGGTTTCTAATGGTGGTCTAACATTGATTGATTCATGGTTTAAATAATGTGTAACTTAACAATCTTCACAACCCCGTAATGCATATATATATAAGCACTCTTAGGAAGTCAATATAGGAATCTGAATCACCATTGAACACCTAGACGCACTGGACAGCCTTCTAATTTTAGTACGAAACTCATCAAGTGGTCATTTACGTCCTTCACACATGGGAATCGAATCCAGGACCTTCGATCTTTAACCCGTACACTCAACTTCTAAACCTCTACTAAGCCGACGACATTCAACTTCATTATTATCTAACTTCAGTCAATACACCATAAGGTGCAACTTCATCCATTCTCATCAGTAATTAAAACTGCCTCACACCCGACCAAGGTTTGAACTCCACTGGTTCCTTACACATATAGCTGCTCGCTACTAGTCACCGCCACCAGTCCAGTAAGCAGTACATTTTTCAAATCTTTTCTTTTTTCCTTCGTTTTTTTAGATTTTTGATATTCTACCAATATTTATTGATTCACAATTAAACAATCTACTTGATCAACATTATAATTATGAGAAGAATAATTCACAAATATTCACCACTCAATATCGTATTATTCATTGTGATATTTTAATTATTTTATTAAATTGGATTATTTATCTGTGGAATAATTATTGTCAAATTAATGTACATTGGCCAAATAATGAGAATGTTTTTCAATTTATTCATCAGATTTTAAAAATCATTATGTATTGTACAATATTAAATCATGATCATATTGGACAATTGAATAAAGCACATTGTTGTCAATCGGGACTGATACATTGTGCAATCATACCAAATATTATGAAATTATGTGAATTGTTAAAGTGTCAATTTGATATGTTGAATAATAATAATAATGACACTAGTATTGAACAAAAAATTGATTTGGAGGTAAGTTTTTCGGGATAAAATTTATTGTATTATTTTAAACTACTTGTTAGTAGTTTAAATTACAACATAACATTTGTATCTGACTTGCGTAATAAGTGTATCTACAGTCTATTACGATTGACAGCTCTCCTTGTTATCATTTTATTAAATTAATATCTAAAAACGTGTCAGCTACTGAATAGTTTTCTGCGAATTAAGATGTGTTCTAGAGAAAGAACTTCTCATACTGATATGCTTACCGATTGATATGCTTGAAACTATTACTGTGGTGCGAGCTACTTATAAGTAGTATATGACGTGAGTGTTAACGTAATGTCTGGCAGCAGAACATGGGGGAAGATCAAGAAAGGAAGAGTGGGGGGAACACAATGGAATTTGTATGAAACGCATGAATAGTAGTGACAATGGATTGATGTTTTGCAACAGGAACAGTCCAGTTCGATATGATGGATTGATATTTTGCAAATGAACAATTTACGATATGGTTTTCCTATTTTACTGAGTAACTCTGTAATTTTCGTTAAATACAATTCGGTAGCCCCACTTGTGTTCTCCTTCACTACATTACGAGTTCACTTTACTTGGCAAAAGGGGACGAAGGTTAGTCGATTCTACTATCACCCAGAAAATTGGATTTTGCAAAGCGCACAAATCAAGCTTATTTATGCAATGATAGAGACGGCATTGGTGAGAGCCATAAAATAGCGTACTAAAAAAATCCACCAACCAATGACAATCAGTGATATTCCGAGTTGGAAATGTAAGTTGAAAGTCAGCTAAACGTCCCTGGCGCGCAAACATAGAAATTCAAAATTTTCAGAATAAAATGACTAAATTAGGACCTTTTCTAAGTGAGTGAGTTCTGTGGATCTAACATCTCCAAAACATAAACGGTTACATATGAGAAGATAAATTTAATTTTTTGAAACACTTTTAACTAGCTATTTACTAATTCGTAGATAAAATGAACATTATTCCAGCTTTTATGCATGTAAATTAATAGCTTTATTAGACATTTCAAAGTTGTCCATATTCACTGGTCAAATGTACTGAATAAAAATCGTACATCATTCATGATGAAAGTAGTTGTAAGGTGGGTTTAAAGAGTGATAAATGCAGGAGTTTTATTCACACGACAATACACACAATAAATGGACAAAGTGTAAATACACTTCATTTCCTATTAGCGACAGGAAAAATAAAATCATGAAAGTACTAGTGTAGTGAACGAGAACACAGGTGGGGCAACCGAATTGTATTTATCGCAAAATAACAGAGTTACTCAGTAAAATAGGAAAACCATATCGTAAATCGTTCATTTGCAAAATAATCAGTTCATCATATCGAACTGGACTGTTCCTGTTGCAAAACATCAATCCATTGTCACTATTCATGCGTTTCATACAAATTCCATTGTGTTCTTCTAACTCTTCCTTTCTTGATCTTCCCCCATGTTCTGCTGCCAGACATTACGTTGACACTCACGTCATATACTACTTATAAGTAGCTCACACCACACTAGTACTAACTCTCTTGAAAGAGAAAGTAATCCAAAGTGATAGAGTGAAGGTTTAAAAGGACCGAATGCAGGATTGTGTGTTGTTACGCCTGCACGTAAACATGTCAACTTGATATATTTGAACTATTATGAGTTTACCTAGTCAGAAAACGAGAGCGAGGACCGAGGATCCGGTGACACGATATGCTACTGGAATCCGATTATCCCAACCCCCATATTGAGTAAAAAGTAAGAAGACTTGATATGAAGTAGAACATGTATTCTACAAGCATCCAGAAAGTACGAGGTCCGAATCCACAAGAGAATCAGGATTCCGGACTGGGGATCCAGGACCGGGTCCTGGTCCTGATCATAAAGCATTACAGATAATGCATATTTATACATTTAGGTTGAATAGGAAACAGCATCGAAGTGTGTGACATTGACAGTTAAGACGACCAATCAGAAGCAACATTTGAAGTGACATTGACAGTTAAGAAAACCAATAAGAAACAACTTTGGGGTACGTGACATTGATATCTAGGAAAACCAATAAAAAATTGATCAGTAGGAATTAACCAATAGGAATCGACCAATAATTCTCCTAGGATATTGGATGAATATCCTAACATGTGTGCTCACTACTGAGTAGTTCCATACAAGGACGAGAAGGTCACATCCACTGATTCTCCCTTTCTAAATGATGTCTAGCTAAAATCAGTTTTTATAATCTTTAACAATGAGAGTAATACCGTAGTGAAAGAGAACACAGGTGGGGGCAACAGAGTTACTCAGTAAAATAGGAAAACCATATCGTAAATCGTTCATTTGCAAAATATCAATCCATCATATCGAACTTGACTGTTCCTGTTGCAAAACATCAATCTATTGTCACTACTATTCATGCGTTTCATACAAATTCCATTGTGTTCTTCTAACTCTTCCTTTCTTGATCTTCCCCCATGTTCTGCTGCCAGACATTACGTTAACACTCACGTCATATACTACTTATAAGTAGCTCACACCACAATACAATTTTTCATTTGAACGCTTTCCTCCATCTTTTTTTTTCTCTTCTAGGAAGTGAAACATCATTATATTCAAACATTGAAAATCTTCGAATTATTTTTAAAATTACTTCAATGTTTAGGTGAATTTTCAATGTCAGCTTCAGATTTATCAGATTTTTTAAAAATGTTACGTTCAGAATCTGTTCGATTATTTTCAAGTCGAATATTACAAGTAAGATTTTATTAATGTGTTGAGTTTCTATTTTTAATTGTGAATGAATGATAAGAATATATATTAATTAGGTTTTAGTAATTAATCTACGATTGATTTCATTCATGTGACGGTAAAGCGTATAAACTGGTTTGTATTACAAAATTGTGCGTGGACGGCAGTTCACGGATGTATTGCAAGTCAAGATCGGCATCAGACAAGGTTGCTTATTGTCATTCTTTCTCTTGCTTCTGGTAATCGACTGGATTATGAAGACGTCAACATCTCAAAGGAAAGCTCGAATGCAGCTAGATAAGGTTTAGTTCGCAGATGATCTAGTGTTACGCTTGTCTATAGGTATGTTTAAACTATTACGAGTACACCTTAGTTGAATAACGAGAACAAAACATTGAACCAGCATCCAGGTAGGCTACTCTGATCTCTTGATCAAAAGGTATCAGCAAGAAGTCTTGATGTAGTGTAGAAAGTGTATTCTACAAGCATCCAGTCAGCACACAATGAATCCAAGCACTCAGATTGCGTTTATTTATACTCTATAGAGACGTCCTTGGGAGAGTTACAAAAATAGAACACTAAAATGACACAGTAACCAATTACAGCTAAGGATTCTGCTGGTGGGAAATGTAATCTCAAGGTGAACGTAATATGAAGAGAATAAGAAAGAGGTTAGGAAATTGTAACATTACCCTAGGCTTAAAGATTACCAGGGTAAATACAAGGTTATGACAAATGGGTTCTGCACACATAAGGGGGGAGGTTTTAATTTTCGAATAGCCAAGACCTCCATAAACCTCAAAATTCGTCCTTCAACATTTCTATACAATGTTTTGAAGGCTGTCTTGATATCAATCCTATGTCCTGTCTCAATGATGTGTTCTGCAATCGATGAACATGGTTTTCTATTTCCCACTCCAATCGGCTCATCTGATGACGTTAACTGATTTTGAAGCCACTTAGGTACATGTTCCACAACCCTTGATTGCAAAGTCCGATTACTTCTCCTTATTTAAGTGTGTCCACACAAATATGCAAATTGATAAATACAATGGGATGTGATGTAATCATCGATTGAGCAACGTTTAGGTCTATGTGAAATTATGGGCTTAGTCTTTTCAATGATAATCAGTTTAGCAGTGTTGTATGTTTTCTGTATGGTTGGTTTTAGTCTCTGTCTTAAGATTAGACCATTTGATTCACCTCTAAATGATAAAGTGATATAAACCTTTTTCTGTCAAAATTTGTAAATGGGACTAATTGTTTCAACAGAAATATCCTGAAGGACGAATGCATATCATTGGTCAAGAAATGGCTTTCTCTTTTAAGGAAGTGTTTTTAATTTTTGGTAGTCGAATAAAACATCCTATCGAGTTTTTTCCTTCTCTCTCAAATAGCCAGTTTGAGAGGGTCAGCATGTCACATGTTCGAATCTCGGGACACCAGACATCATATAACACATACGGGTTGGAAATACTTTCTACAGATGATCATTAAATAATTTTTTTCAAAATGTCAATAACTACTTACTAATAATTAGTAATGTAATGATTATCAGCATAATTATTATGTCATACTCTCTCTCTTAATTTTTAGGTACTTGTAAAAATTACACAAAATGTTCAATTAAATTTAACACCATTACCAAACTCTGGTTATTGGTTTCAATTTAGTCAACCACAAGATAGTCTTCTTGTTTTACCAGTCGGACCGGAACTGGGACATTTAAGCAAGTAAGTAAATTTTGGGATTAGAGAAAATGTCAAAAATTTTTTTCAGTGTTTATAGGGTTGGTTCTTTGTTTTCCGTCTCTTAAAAGAACTTAATGAGTCAGTGGTTAAGGGAGAGGGATAGATATGTCATGAACTTCTTCGGAACACATAAAACATAGGGTTATAGTTTAGGATTCTTCACGTTTTTGACGATTTGTCGGAGATGAGGTCGAACTCTGTTGAGAAATGATGAAGGTTTACGATAAAATATCTGAAATCATTGGATTTTACCAACTAAATGACCACTGTCAACCAGATGTGGTAAGACAGAGCTGCATATTGTCTTGATTTGGCCTTTTCTGAAAAATGCTGGGAGATGTTCATACATTCATTAGTTAAGTTGTTTATTCAAATCAAGGACAAGTTACTCAGATTCGTTTTCTCAATGGGGGTAGCTATATCAGTCATGCTACCGTGTGACTGAACTAACAAATAAGTCGACGCCTCCCATCATGATTTGTAAAGGGTTAGATTAAGACAATACAAAACTCATTCTCGCCACATCTGGTTGACACTTGTCATTGGGGAGACAAAACCAAATGATTTCGATTAGTCTATCGTATACCTCTATCATTTATCAATGAGATTCAATCCTGTCTCCGAAATATAATAATAGTTGTAGGAATCTGGACCTTCAGAAGCAATTCATGTCATCCGAATTTCTTCTTTGGCCGAACATAAGTTAGACGATATAATTATCATTTTTTTCACATCCTGTGTTCTTTTTAGAGTATAAAGTTATTTAGATTGTTGAATTTCATTGGAATTCTAAACTGACCAATGTTAGATCACCACTAGAAATATCGAAGCACTGGAAAACTGTTTCCTCATAGTATGAGACTTATCAACAGTCTGAATCCACAATCCCCTAATCGGGAATCAAACCCATCACCTTCGGACTCTCATACAAACGCTTTACCTCCAAACCCCTAATAAGTGGACATCTAACTGTGTTAATGCCTAACTTTGATCGATCTTAGGTATTGCGCATCCTTACCGACTGTCTACAGTAGTTACTGCCTACACCCGACCAAGGCTGAACTGTACTAATCACGGTTTCTCACTAGAAGCTAGTCACTGGTCAACATATTTTATGAGATTCATCATATAGATATGGAGATTACTGTTGTACACTGAAATGATGAATTAGTCATTTTTACACCACCAATAAGACCCTGAAAGAACTGGATGGATGTTTCATGTTGGTATGAGACTCATCAGCACTGCGCATCCATGACTTCCACTACTCGCAGAATTTAAATCCAGGATTTTCGGTCTTGCACGCGGGCAGTTAACCTCTGGACCACTGAGCCGGTATCCAACCTTGTTCAATGTCTTCGGTGAGCACTGCTTTACACACCAACAGAGTTGAACCCCACTGGTCAAGTCTTCTCACTAGAACTCCGGGAAATTCCTCACAAAGCTAGTCACTAATGAGCAAATTCTTATGATATTATTTATATAGATATGGAGCGTATTGTTTGACATTGAGATCATGAATCAATCATTATTAGACCACCATTAGAAATCTAGAAACACTGGAAAGCCTTCACGTCTTAGTATGACACTTATCAAAACAGTATGAATCATACGATCCTACTGGCAGGAATTGAATCCAAAACTTTCGTTATCTCATAGAAACGCATTACCTCTAGATTACTTACTGTAGTGAAGGGGAACACAGGTGAGGACAACCGAATTGTATTTAACGAAAATTACAGAGTTACTCAGTAAAATAGGAAAACCATATCGTAAATCGTTAATTTGCAAATCTTCAATCCAATTCATCAATCGATTGTCTGACATTTCACTTATTCATGCATTTCATACAAATTCCATTGTGTTCCCACTCTTCCTCTCTTTCTTGATCTTCCCCCATCTTCTGCTGCCAGCCATTACGTTTCTACTCGCGTCATATACTACTTATTAGTAGCGCGCACCACATTACTACTAACCCACCGTCTAACTGTGTCAATGTTCAACTTGAATCAACTCGCGATGTTGACTTGTATGTAGATTTCAATGTTCTTAGGTTTGAGGCAGTCATTCAAGACAATAGAAAATGATCACTTCATATAACTAGTTCAAATATCAATTTTTAAATGAAATACCGACCACTTTACCGTTTGTTTTTCTCTTCTAGTGATCAAAATATCAGTACCACATTTGAATATTCATCACGTTTAATGAATAATTCATTGTCAACAGATTTAAGTTTACATTTTTGGTTATCGATTGATAATCTGCTGTCATCATCGTCATCATCAATCAATAACATGGATAAGTTGCAAACAATCAATCCGAAACGTTATTGTCTATTTCGTTTACTGTGTACAAATGGTAATGGGATGGAGATATTTTTTACAAAATATGGTTATTTAGTTGTGGCTGTCTCAACACAAGATTGTTTTAATTATGTTGTGGTAAGTTTTGATTGGTTATGTATTTCTATCGCTCTGTGTGTGTGTGTGTGTCAGGAGTTGTGAATGCGCATTGCCAGGGATGAGTCCTATACATTAGGATGAAACGGTCGTCTTTCAGTGATTCTTCATTGTTTCTTTCTAATGATGGTCTCAGATTGATCGAATATCCAAAACCTTATAATGTAAATTATCATGCGCTCATTAGTCACTAGCTCCATGAGGAAGTTTCTCTGAGTTCTAGTGAGAAGTCCTGACCAGTGGAGTTCAACTCTGTTCACGTACTCACCGAAGATATTGAACAAGGTTGGATACCGACTCAGTGTTTCAGAGGTTAACCGTTTGCGTGCAAGACCGAAGATCCTGGGTTCGAATCCTGCGAGTAGCAGAGGTCATGGATGCATAGTGATGATGAGTCCTATTGCAGAACGAAACGTCCGTACAGTGCTCTCAGGTTTCTAATGGTGGTCTAACATTGATCGATTCATGATTGAAAAAATGCTACTTTGAGTTCATAATATACTTGAACAATTTTCCAATCTAGGATGAGATTTTCATCCCGTTCAGGATTCTTCAGTCGGAACGACTTGTCACAACTCAGAATGGATAGCGTGATGATATTTTTCAAGCGAACAGTACTTGGTTCAAGTCTCAGAGTGAATATCAACTCTAATGCAAATCAGGTATATTCATATATGACGAAATGGGCGTTTGAGTTCCATTTCTAGTCAACATCGATCTCTGTTCATAATGTTTGACTGTACTCTACTTGATTTCACTCGGATTGAGTATTATATAATTATCATCGATGAGATAGGCAATTTAAACCAACTGATTTTTTTCGGGAGATAAATTTACTTTTGTTGTCGATTCCTAGGATCCAGTGAAAACTTCAAATGTGTATACAGATATGTATCAATGGTGGAGAATCTCACCATGAATGACCCGTAGCTTTTCCTATTCACCTCGATCTTGATTGGCTGTTAAAGCTCTTTGACTTATCATTGTCTGAATCTGTATTTCGCTTGTATCCCTCTTTGATTTGTTTCTCGATCCTATCTATGTATATTATTTTTCTGATTGATTGAAAAATTGGATCCATGTTAATGTGTGTGTTGACTGCCGATTGATCTGAGTGCTAAAGCTTCTAAAAATTCTATAGTGTTCTTTGTCCTCCCCCTACCCAGTTTTTCCACATTGTTCCAATCAAATGTATGTCCATAATTGTCGGTATGTATTGATATAAGCGAAGCGTTGTCGTGGCGTTTGACTGCTAATTGGTGTTCACATAAACGAAGCTGAAGAGGCCGTCCACTTAGTTTTATGTAGTGTATTTTACAGTCTGAACAATTTATTTTGTAGACGGTATTTGGTTTTTCTTCATTTGTCATTTTGTCCTTTGGTCTACATAGGGTTGATTGAAGTGATTCTGTTGGTTTGTGTGCTATGCCTATTCCAAATGGTTTCAGTAGTCGTGCTGTATGCTCCAACATGTCTTGTATGTATGGTAGGATGATGCGTTTGTTGGTTCCTGTACTTGATTTCGCTTCTGATGATGATTTCGGTTGATGTTTTTTGATGAAGTTGCGTGGATAGCCGTTCTTTTGGAAGATAGTCATCAGGCGGTTTTCCTCGTTTTTCAATGATTCGTATGTGGTGCAGTGTGTTTTTGGCAGTTGATTTTGCAAGTTCTTAGGTTTTCACCACTGTAGTTGAGAATTAGATCTGTGTGACTTGGCTTCCGTAATATTTCGGTCTCCAGTTCTGGTGATCAATACATCCAGGAATGGTGGTTTATCGTTTGACTACTTTTCCATCGTGAATTTTATGATATCAAAAACAGCATTGATCTGGCTGTAGGTGTATAATTTTTAGAAAGCTTGGAACTAAGGTCAGTCAACAATCAACAAGCACATCGATACTGATTCAATCTATAAACTGATCGGAAAAATCATAAATGAACATATGATCAAGAAACAGATCAAAAGAGGATACTGTTGGGGACGTTAGATCCTCAGAACTCAATTGGAAAGGTCTTAGTTTTGTAGTTTGTTCCTGAAATTTCGATTTTTTTAAGTTTTCGCGCATAAGATGCTTAGTTGACTTAACTTCAACTTACATTTCCCACTCGGAAAATCCTTGACTGTCATTGGTTGATCGACCATTTTAATAGGTTATATTGTGGCTCTCATCAAGGGGCGTCTCTATCATTGTGTAAATATGCTTGGTTTGTGTGTTAAGCAACCTCATATTTTCTAGGTGCTTGTAGAATAGATTCTCTACTCCTTATCAAGACTTCTTACCCTAGTTATCAGGGCGTGATAAAAAAGCATTCGAGTTGCCTATCGTGTCACAGTTTCGTTAACCTTCGTTCCATTTACCAAGTAAGGTGAACTCGTAACAGCTTCAAGCATATCAAATACAATTGTAGTGAACGAGAACACAGGTGGGGCAACAGAATTGTATTTAACGAAAATTACAGAGTAACTCAGTAAAATAGGAAAACCATATCGTAAATCGTTAATTTGCAAAATATACCAGTCCATCATATCGAACTGGACTGTTCCTGTTGCAAAACATCAATCCATTGTCACTATTCATGCGTTTCATACAAATTCCATTGTGTTCCCCCCACTCTTCCTTTCTTGATCTTCCCCCCCCCATCTTCTGCTGCCAGACATTACGTTGACACTCACGTCATATACTACTTATAAGTAGCTCGCACCACACAATCAAAAATGAATGTGCACACAACTACAGGTTTTAAGGTCAATAACAATCAGTCAAGATCGAGGTAAAGAGGACAAGCTACGAGTCATATGCGGCGACATTTGAATAATTCACTTCTTCTAACTGAACTTTGTGCTGATGATGTTGTGTTCAGTAGGAGAACAATGAAAGCTCCACAACCAAACCACATCCAACTCAGCGAACAAAACTCCATCACACAGATAGTGAAGGAGAACACAAATTACAGAGTTACTCAGTAAAATAGGAAAACCATATCGTAAACGGTTAATTTGCAAATCTTCAATCCATCATCAATCCATAGTCTGACATTTCACTCACTATTCATGCGTTTCATACAAATTCCATTGTGTTCCCACTCTTCCTTTCTTGATCTTCCCCCATCTTCTGCTGCCAGACATTACGTTTTCACTCACGTCATATACTACTTATAAGTAGTGCGCACCACATATATTATGCAGTTTATTATTGGAAGCATAAATGTATCATTGTTAGACCACCATTAGAAACCTGAAAGCACTGAGAGACTGTCGTTTCATCCTAGTATACAGGACTCTTCGGTGGCAGTGCACATCCACAACTAGATCAGTGACAGTGATATTTCACAGGTACCATGCATTTAAACTTGTTAGAGCCAATCAACTCTTTCATATTACTGAATGCACGTTACATTTTAGACATGGGATTTTCATCATATTTCACGACATAATTTTTTCAATCCTAATTCCCTAATTCATTTATTTTCAATATATCTTAATACTTAAAATAGACATGTGGACCAAATAAATTGACACCATGTGAATGGCATTCTGTCGCCATTGTATTCTGTCATTCTCGACGTCTGTTAATGAATAGAACTATATTGAAAGTATTTATTGATGGGAATCTATGTTATTCCGGAGATTTTCCTCATCCAAAAACAGATGGAGTAAGTGTTTATAGATTTTTTCTAATTTTTTCTTTTACTGACATGCAGTTTACTAATCAAGTATGAGAAAGTTGTGAACTATGGAACTATGTTGAAAATGATTTCTAACAGATGAATGATTGTCATTGGTTGAGAAATGGATTCATTTTCTTGGGGGGTAAATAATAGTTATATATGTATAGACGAGTATTTGTACATTTGATTCGGTAACCAAATAGACTTTCTCCTCTGATCTCGTCTTTACGCTGAAGTAGCCAGTTTGAGAATGGATTAGTGTGTACCACATTCAGATTTGGGGTTCACGACCTCATAACAGCAATGATCCAATCGAACTATAATGTCATCTATTCATGTTCGCCCATAATCGGTAGTGTTATGTTGAAGATTGATGAAACTAATTGCTCCAAGTTCGTAGTCCGAGGATAAACTTGTAGCACCATCGATTGTATGATGTGTGCAAGGTCTTTTCGTCAGACATTTATTGCGGACATCGTTTCTGCTTGTACACAAAGGTATAATGAGATTTGAAAGGTCAACAAAAAGGCTAACATACTTCATTCTGCTCTAAGTAATGAAAATACGAACCGCTCATTGTATTCTGTGGTTTTGTAGCTGTTATGATGCAGGCTGACCCAAATTTAAAAGCAACACGCCTTAAACCCCTGAACACGCTACTTGAGTCAGATAATAAGAATGAGAAAGAAAGTTTATCTGGCTACCGAATCATACGTCTGAGTACTCATATATACATATATATCTCCTCTTTAGAATACAAATCCACTTCTGATTCGATAAATGTATTCCAGTGTTACGCCTGCACGTAAACACGTCAACTTGATAAACTTGAACTATTACGAGTTTACCTGGTCGGAAACGACAGCGAGGATCGAGGATCCGGTGACACGACATGCTACTCAAATCTGATTATCCCAACACCCATATTGAGTAAAAATAAGAAGACTTGATATGAAGTAGAACATGTATTCTACAATTATTCAGAAAGTACGAGGTCCGAGTACAGAAGAGAATTAGGATCCCGGACTAGGGATCCGGGACTGGGTCCTGGTTCTGGTCATAAAACATTACAGATAATGCGTGTTTATACATTTCGGTCAAATAGGGAACAGCATCGAAGTGTGTGACATTGACAGTTAAGACGACCAATAGGAAGCAACATTTGAAGTGACATTGATAGTCAGGACAACCAATATGAAACAACATTGGAGTACGTTACATTGATATCTGGGACGACCATAATATTGACCAGTAGGAATAAACCAATAAGAATTGACCGATAATTCTCTTGGGATATTGGATGAATATCCTAACATTCAGTGGAATGAATTTAGAAAAAGAGAGAGATAAAATTTATAAGGAATTGAGAAGATTAGAATTTGAGAGAACACAAAGAATGAATGCAACTGCGCCATTGCAAACGGTTTTGAGTCATGTCATTCAATGTCTCTAACCACCGGTTACTATCATCTCGCGGACCCCAAACAGGTAGTCTACACCTATCAACATGACTCAGTCCACTTGTCAGTGACTTCATGGATTTGTGCTATGTTTTGGTTTGGTCGCCTCCTAGCTTTCTTCCAGTCTACTGTTCCATCAGATAATATCGCTTGTCGAAACAGTCATAAGTAACACATGTCCCGACCACTTCAACTGATAAAGATTGACTACTTGATCAAATGATCTGCTACCTAGTACGCGTTTCTTAACACTAGCATTGCCTAATCTATTGTCCCAGGATATACGAGCAATGCTTCGAAGACACTGATGATTGAATATTATTAACCGCTTCTCAGTGACCATTTTTCACACACATATAGTACGACGCAGCAGACTGCTGCGCAGTAGGCTCGTCTCACGGATGCCACACAACCCATTATAGCCTACATTTATTCGACCAAACACTAACAACATACAAAGTAAATAATACGTTTATTAGTGAATACTACTCTCATTTATTTTTCCTCTTTATTTACTATTTTTAATTTCACAAAACAGAATATTTTCATTCTACACATTGGTGGATGTCCAAATTGGGTCAATCAAATGATCGATAATAAATTGGCCAACAATTTAAAATCCAAAACTGGTCGACGTAATGCTGTCATATCGAAACAACAAAATTTTGGCAAACATATCTACATGACACGTGAAACTGTCTCGGTATCATCAAGTTCACCATCTTTGTTAATTCATGACCAATTAACCAATCATCAACATCATCATCAAACTGGTTTATTTTCTCAACAACTTGATATTGGGATTGTGCATAAAGTTGATCATGGCAATGAATATTTATTATGGGGAAAAATTAATTCATTCCAAGGGAAATTAATTTCGTGTGTTATGTTTAATGAAGCTATATCGGATAGTGTATGGCAAACAGTTACATCACTTGGTAATGGGATTGTTGGGCGTTTTTTGTCATTCTGGTCAATGTGTTGTTCTTCATTTTGAGTATGATATGTTAGAAACTATTACGAGTTCACTTTACTCGAAAAACGGAGTGCAGATCAATGATGTGGTGACATGATAGGCTATTCTCATCTGATTGTCACAGGCCCACACTAACTAGAGTAAGAAGTCTTGATATGGCGTACAGAGAATGTATTCACAGGCACCCAGAAAGATTGAGGTTGCTAAGCACACAACTCAAGAATACGCCATTAGTGAGAGCCACAAAAATAGCGTACTAAAATAATCCCTCAACCAATGACATTCACGGAATTTCTGAGTGGGAAATGTAAGCTGAAGGTCAACTAAGTGTCTTATGCACGCGAACATAGAAATTCAGAATTTTCACTACAAAATTAGGACTTTTCCAATTGAGTTCTGGAGATTTAACGTCCCCAACAGAGTACATCTTTTTGGTGGTGTTTCGGTGACTGAGATGGATGTTTTGGTTGGTTGTGGAGCTTTCATTGTTCTTCTGAACAATATCATCAGCACAAACTTCAAATGGAAGGGAAGCAATCGAATTTCTCCACGCTTGGCCTGTAGCTTGTCCATTTTACCTCGATCTTGATTAGGTGTTATTGACCTTAAACCTATCGTTGGTTGCACCTTTGTTTTGGTTGTATCTGCCTTGTGATCTGTTTCTTGATCCTATGTCAGCTATAATTTTTCTGATTGATTGATAAATGGGGTCAATGTCAATGTGTTTGTTGATAGCTGATTGACCTGAGGTCAACAGCAACCAATCAAGACCAAGGTTGTGAACACTCCGTAACACTGTAGTCCCATACCAGGACGAAACGGCCGTTCAGTGCTTCCAAGTTTCTAATGATGGTCTAACATTGATCGATTCATGGTTTAAAAAATGTGTAACTTAACAATCTTCACAACAACCCCGTAATGCAAATTACCTGTGCTCACTAGTGACTAGCTTCGTGAGCAATCTTCTCCTAGTTCTAGTGGGAAGACGTGACCAGTGAAGTTCAACCTGTTCGGGTGTAGGCAATGTCTACCGAAGACTGTGTATGAGGTTGCGCAACTCCGTGAATTGATCAAGTTAGACATTAACATCGTTAGATACCGGATCAGCGGTCCGATGGTTAGGCGTTCGCGCACAATACCGAAGGTCCTGGGTTAGATCCCTGCGGGATGCAGGAGTCGCGGATGCGCACTGCCACTGATCAGTCCCATACCAGGACGAAACGGCCGTCCAGTACTTCCAGGTTTCTAATGATGGTCTAACATTGATCGATTCATGGTTTCAAAAATGTGTAACTTAACAATCTTCACAACTCCGTAATGCAAGAATGTAATCCTTAAATCGATTTTCGATTGCATTTTTCAATCAACTGACCAAAAAAATGAATGAATGAACTTATCGGAGTTTACTGAACCGAAAAAAATGTTTGAGCATCAAGAACTTCATTTTCTGTTAGTGCGGATATCAAACCATGGCACTTGCTGGTTTTCGTCTTGTATATAGATCTTCCCAAAAGTTCTTCTCAAATACAAATTAAAGGATGATTCATCAACAGAAACTTTTATATTAAGGAGTCTTCGATATTCACGAAAATCTTGCGCACGTTATATATATATATATATATATCTGTCGTTTAATTTTACTTGATTCTAAGTTGATAATAATCTGATGTATAAGAACATTTTAAGGATTATGAAAATTTTTAAAAAAACGCTGTGAAACTTTTAAAAAACAAGTTAGAATACTACTATCTCTTAAGAAAGTGAATCCATTTCTTGACCAATCATATATGTTCATCATTTCGGACATTTCTATTGGTTGTCAAATGACCTTCTCATTTAGCCACTTCTGATTGGTTCATTCATTATATCAGTGATCAAATCCATCTAAGAGTTGTTCAACATGGTTAAAATTTAAATAGTTTGTTGAGCACATACAATATTTATCGATTCATGTTTTTAACTTTTTCTCTCTCCTTTTTACTGTTTCAATTAGGTCCTTGTAATTTAACTTATCTATTGGACAATGAATGTTATCATGTAAACAATTTGAATTCATACACTACTACTACTACTACTAGTTCAAACATAAATAATGATAATTCTTCTGGAGGAAATTTATCAATGATGAATTTATCAAAAATTATTTTTTATTATCATGCTAAATTAGTTGATTTAAACAATGCGATTTGTTTAGAATTAAGTAGTGAAACACTTGGTTTAAACAATTCATTTGAATGTGTTCATTTATTACCATCACATAAACAAATTGATAATCGTTTAATTATCAATGAACATTTTTATCAAAAATATTTATGGTTAAAACATATTAATTATAAATGTATGAATTTTGGTGGTCTACCAGCGACTATATTAGGTCCAGAGCGATTAGAAACTATTTTAATCAGTGTAAGTTATGTCAGTTTCGAATTGTTTGCTTCAGCTTATCATTTGTTTACACACTTAACTAGAGGAAGATGTCTTGATAAGCGATAGAAAGTGTGTTCTACAAGCATCCAGAAAATTGACGTTGATAAGTGCACAGATCGAGTTTATTTATGCATGATAGAAACGTCCTTGTGAGAACCACAAAAATAGCATACTAAAATAACACATCAACGGATGAAAGTTAGGAATTTTCCGAGAGGGAAATGTAATCTCAAGGTCAGCTGAGCGACGTATAGGAGAAAACGCGAAAAATTCAAAATTAGGACTTTTTAAGTGAGTTCCAGGGATCTAACGTCCCCAACAAACTTGGAACCTTTTTAGGGTGTTCTGCCAGTCCCATGTTAGGGTAAAAAAGTTATGTGTTTGGCGATTGAGGTTAACAACCCAATCTTGTAAAGTGAAAACATACTTGGTAAGAAAAATGCTTACTAGGAAAAAATTAATCTCAATTCTGTTCTTGAAGTTGGAAAGTTCTCATTGAGAGGAGTTATGACAACTCAATGTGAAAACTGAGTTTCTTCGACTGACTTCCAGCGGATAAAGTTGGTTGAAGAATCTTTTTGGTAGTCTATGCTCTATGAAGGATAATATACATAAGTAAGGAAAAGTGTGAATTATTTGCTCTGGTTAGTGTTCAAAAGTCAAAAAAATGTCAAGGCAGTTCTGTTGTATGGAGCGGAAACGTGGAGAACTACCAAAGCCATCATCCAGAAGATACAAGTATTTATGAACAGTTGTTTACCTCCGCAAAATATTTGGGATTCGTTGGCCAGACACTATCAGCAACAAGCTCTTGTGGGAGAGAACAAACCAGATTCCAGTGTAGGAGGAAATGAGGAAGAAGCAGTGCAAGTGGATAGGAAACACACTGCGAAAAGCACCTAACTGTGTCCCAAGACAAGCCCTTGCATGGAACCCTCGATGCAAAAGGAAAAGAGGAAGGCCAAGGAACACATTACGCCGAGAAATAGAAAGAGATATGAGAGGAATGAACAAAAACTGGAAAGAACTAGAAAGGAAAGCCCAGGACAGAGTTGGTTGGAGAAAACTGGTGGACGACCTATGCTCCATTGGGGGTAACAGGCGTAAGTAGGTGTTCAAAGGCCTAGAAAAAGAGACAGACTAAAGGAAACATTACATCGGTAATCGCAGACAGACATCAAAAGAGTGAACAGCGATTGTGTAGAACTAGAAAAGAGGTCTTATGACGGAGTAGATTGGAGAATACTGGTTGGCGGCATATGCTCCAAGAAGACTAATAGATATGGGCAAGTAAAAGTTAGATATATAATGTAATAATAATTGTGAAATAAGTAGTCAAGGTTGTCAGTTAAAAAATTTTCACGTAATTTTTGAAACATTTTTACTTACATATCGAATATTCATGAATCATTTACAAATGGATTTTAACACCAGGTCGCTAAACCCCTATGCCCAACGCTCCTCTTTGATCTGCCGGGTTCGGACCGGCGGAGTAACCCCAGAGGGGCTGTAGGTGAAGTTTGTCCATGAAACTATAATTGTTAAGATGTTAATCCAATATCCTAAGAGAATTACTGGTCAATTCTTATTGGTTAATTCCTACTGGTCAATTTTATGGTCGTCCTAAATATGAATGTCACGTACTCCAATGTTGTTTCTCATTGGTCGTCCCGACTGTCAATGTAACTTCAAATCTTGTTTCCTATTGGTCGCCTTAACTGTCAATGTCACGGAATTCGATGCTGTTTCCTATTCGACCAAAATGTATAAATACGCATTATCTGTAACGTTTTATGATCAGGACCAGGACCAGGACCCGGTCCCGGATTCCTAATCACGGATCCTGATTCTCTTCCGAATGCTTATAGAATACGGGTTTAACTTCATATCAAGTCTTCTTATTATAACTAAATATGGGGGTTAGGATAATCATATTTGAGCAGCGTGTCATGTCGCCGGATCCTCGATCCTCGTCGCTCTCGTATTCTGACTAAAGTAAACTCGTAATAATAGTTCAAGTATATCAAGTTGACGTGTCTCCGTGCAGGCGTAACAATAATGCAATAATATCTATTAGTTGTCAAAGTTTTTCGTTTGTCATTTCTCATATTTTCTTATTTAAAACCATGTATATTCTTTTTAATTTTTCAGGATTCAATCAATCAGATTGGTGGGCTAGGTGTCCTGTTGCCAATTCTAAAACTTTTACGATCTTTTCCATCAATCAATTATGAAAATGCATTGAATAGAATTTCACCTTTGAATAGTATTACTATTGATAATAATCATAATGCTGATTTGGGTATGACAGATTTATTTATTATTGCTTATCAACAATATATTTACGATTTAAATCTTGTCTACAATGAAATGACAAGCATGAAGCCAATTGTAGTGACAAAGAATCAATCCACTAAAGAATATCGTTTACGTTCTACATCAGTTTCATTGATCACTAGTGGTGGTACTCCTAGTGGTAGTAGGAGTAGTAGGAATAGTGTGAGTAGTGCGAGTCGTAGTGGGAGTGGGAGTGGTACACCAGAATTGAAAGATGAACGAAGTTACTCGTCCGGTTCGATTGTATTTAGTAAGTTTAAGTAAATTTAAAATGATGATTGATGTTTTTTTTTTAATTGAAAAAAATAATGATCGTTTTGATACAGGGCTGGATGTGACAAGGGATACTACCCCGTAACTCAAGTCTCATATGATCGGAACGATGATCATTGCCCGACATGAGATAAAGGGTAACAAGAGTGTTTGGGCCCATTTGTGTGTCAAGCTGGGCTGCCTCTTCTATACTATCCTACGCCATATATGTGTAGACCATATGCTATACTGCTATATAGAGCTGAAGGTCTCCTATGAGACTAGAGGTTCGCTGGGAATATTGTGGATGGCTTTGCTTTGGTAAGCATTGTTAACAGTCCATATACAAAATCGGTTAGCAGGGTGACCGATTTCATTGATACTACTGATGGTTGTTTCTCGACATTTCCGAGGGCCATTGTCATTGGGGTGCTGTATTACATATCACCACTGCTAATCAATAATGAGTTTGACAGTCATGTAAGCTGGATGGTTCGTAAATGGCCTGTTCATGCGGTGCATATTGATTGACGCGATCATGGATCGGAAATATATATAAACCATTGTGTGTACATGAAATGGTGTAAATGGTCCACCAGGATATCAGGTACCTGTGGTGGCGGCACCACAAGATTGAGCCGAACAGTTCAGGTTGAAACATCAACACCTGTCCAGTGTCTGGTTCTCCTGAAAACCAATGAAGAATTACCCTTTATCGATATAAAGTTAATTTGTATAACTGTGAATAAACTGGTTGGTCCTGACTTTAGTCATTTGTTTGTTTCAGAGATTAAGCCACGTTTGTCTAAGTACATACCTTAATAGGGTGAAACCGTGAATGGCTCATTAAATCAGCTATGGTTCCTTAGATCATAAACGCTATATGGATAACTGTAGTAATTCCAAGAGTTAATACATGCCTTGAATCCCTGACCAGTAAGGGAATGAGTGCATTTATTAGAACAGAACCAACCGGGTGCGGCTTCGGCTATGCCTGTTACATTCTGTGGTGACTTTGGATAACTTTTCTGATCGCAGTCAGCCTTGTGTCGGCGACGGATCTTTCAAATGTCTGTCCTATCAATTTGTTGTTAGGTGATTTGCCTACCATGAAAATAACGGGTAACGGGGAATCAGGGTTCGATCCTGGAGAGAGAGCCTGAGAAATGGCTACCACATTCAAGGACGGCAGCAGGCGCGAAAATTACCCACTCCCAGCACGGGGAGGTAGTGATGAAAATTACGGATACGGGACTCAATTAAGGCTCCGTAATTCGAATGAGTACAATTTAAATCCTTTAACGAGGACCAATTGGAGTGCAAGTCTGGAGCCGGCAGCCGCGGTAACTCCAGCTCCAAAAGCATATATTAAATTGGTGTGAATCGCCCACCAAGGTGTCCGGTACATATATGGTGGTTGCGTCATGGGAATGAGTCGAACAGTTCACGTTGAAACGTTAACACGGGGACAGTCTCTTTGGTTCACCTGAAAACCAATGTAAAATCACCCTTGTCAATTTTGAGAGTGAATATATAGTATGATTGCATTACTTACTTCGCTGGTCACATATCGAGCTTATTTTTTGACTGAATATGAATATTAATCCATATCTGATTGCACTGAGTTGGTTCACTCACCTAATTACATTGTTTGTACGCTATTTATTCTCATCATCTGTCTGCGTGAACGATTATTTTACATAGACTAATCCAGTTGAATCCGTATTTTGGATTCATATAACCACCGTCACGCAAACAGGGTTGATCACAGCACCTGCAATCATATCGTCCGAACTGGATTCAGATCTCGGGACACGAGAACCGTATAACAAGTTGTGAAATTTTATACAAACAGTTGACCTAGTGGTTTAGTTACTTACCTACGCCTGTTATCCCCAATGTATTATTGGTTGCCGACAAGCATTCTCCAACTCAGTATTTTCAGGCCCTTCTTCTCCAGTTTCCCAGTGATATATTATCGGCTGCTGTGGTTGTCAAACTAGGCATCAATCTTGTGACTTCTGAAAGAGCTCGGCTTTCCTCATGAGACGTTATAACTCTTCTAAATGAAGATCATTTCACTCCCAGGGAAAAGTTTAAATGGTTTGAATTATTTTTCTCTGGTTAGCGTTATTTTAACGATTTATTTTTCTATGGGATGGGGTCATCAACCACATACCCAACCCTTCTCACTTATCCCAGCTTGGGATCAGCAGCAATCCCAGAAGAGCTCAAGGTGGAGTTTAAACGAAGCATAAACTTTTTTCGTCTTTAATTAATTATATGTACAGATTTATGCACATAAAAACTGATTTCTCGTTTTTTTTCTTTATCATTCTAGATACTACTTTCAATAGTAGTAGTAGTATAGCTAATGTATTTATAATTTTGCGTAATTTAATCTTATCAAAACCAGAAAATCGTACACAAGTATTATGTCCAGATTTTATGTTACCACTTCTGTATCTTTTAAAAAAAGTAAGTTACCCTGTAAGATATTCATAGTTATTTGTTTGATATTGTTGTGAAGATTGTTGAGTTACTTAGTTGAAACTCATGAATCGATCAATATTAGACCACCATTAGAAACCTGGAATCAGTGGTATGCCATTTCATCCTGGTATGGTACTGATCATTACTGCACATCCATGAATTCCGCCACTTGCAGGATTCTAACCCAGGACATTCGGTGTCGCGCGCAAACGCTTAACCTCTGGTCCACTGAGATATCATTTAGTGATGTTAGAGTATGACATCGCTCAATTCACGGTCTTGTACAACTTCATCAAGTGTCTTCGGTGAGCATGGCTTCACACCAGAATAGGGTTGTGCTACATTGGTCTCTACTTCTCACTATAACACGGAGAAACTTTGCTTCGGAGCTGTTGACTAGTGAGCGCATGATAATTAGCATTATAGGGTTGTGGAAATTTTTGAAATCAAGAATTGAGCGATGTTAGCACGCAAGTCATACTGTTGACTGTAGAAAGGTGTGACAGCAGTAAAGTGTTTCCCTAAGATAACCAGCATTCACGACGATGCTTCATTATCACAAGAAAGGAGGTAGTTAGAAAAGGTCGATCCTAAAATGTCACACTTCACCTAACTCCATCTTTGGCTGTTGGGCCTTTCAAAAAGAGTGGAGCTAACACTTCCAAAACATTCACTGAAGTTGTCCCCGGGACTCTGTGGTCATGCTCCCATATCTCTAAGACCAACATTAATTCAAGTTCCTTTCAAGGTCCCTCCATTTCACGGTGTGAGCAGCCGAGAAGGAATATCCCTTCTCATACCCGTAACAAAAAACGTGACTCAGTTAGTCACAAGCAGAATGGATTACATGGATCACGAAAGTTTTTCTAATCGGTTTAGATAAATTAGAAGTCCCTTAGTTCATGCGTTAATAAGTATGGATTAGCAACAATACGAAATGATATGTTTACATGGGTATAGGAGTGATATGATTGTTACCGATTTGGTCTTTTGTGCTATTGCGGGTGGCTGACGAAATCTTCGTACATACACAGAAGGTTCTAATGGTGTTCGCCAACTGAAGTCACTTATGACGTAGCCGAGATATCCGTCTGATAACCAAAGGACAAGTCCGTCCTATTTTGTGTATGTGAAACATGGAAGGAAAGAGTAGAAGATATTCATAGGTTATTACTATTCGATCATGGATGTCTTCGAAGCATTTCTCGTGTATCCTGGGACAACCGAGTAAGCAGTGCGGCTGTTAAGAAGCGCGTACTACGTAAGGAGGGCAGATCAATAGATGAAGTAGTGAAACTTTATCAGATGGGGTGGTTAGGACATGTTTTACGTATGCACAACCACCGACTGCCTCAAGGAGTGATTTTTTGCGGTTTAGGAGTAGGTCGGAAGAAAGCTAGGAGCGGCCAAACCAAAACATGGCTGACTGATATGTTTATACTGATATTCAGTCCTGTGGACACCCTTGAAAACCACTGATCATTAAGTTACAAAACCAGAGTTCAACTGTGATAAAATATATCGACAAACGAAAACAGCAAGACATACAAATCTGTTCAATTGCAAACAACGCCATTTGAAAGAAACTAATAAAACGTTTGTGGAATAACTTGAAAAATTCACTTCTGTATAATGTTAGCACAGGAAGATGTTTTCTGAAAGGACAATCAAAACTTAACTGATAAAAAAACAATAGCTCAGACAAAAGAAAGTACTCCAGTAGAAAATCTCTATCTTGTTGCGTTTATATATATATATATATATATATATATATATATATATATATATATATATATATATATATATATATATATATATATATATATATGCCTAATCGCTCAACAACCTACTGTGGGAGAACACAAACCAGATTCCAGCAAGAGAAGAAATGTGGAAGAAACGGTGGAAGTGGATAAGACATACATTGATGAAAACACCCAACCGCGTCACAGGAAAAGCCTTCATTTAGAATCCTAAAGGCGAAAGTAGAAGAGTAAGACCGAAGAACCCTTAACACTGAGAAGAGGAGACAGACATGAGAAGAATGAAGAACGGTTCGATAGAACTATAAAGAAAGACTCAAGACATAGTAGATTGAAGAATGCTGTTCGGTGGTGTGTGCCATAAGGGGAGTAACAGGCGTAAGTAGGTAATGCTTCATCGCATTGAGTTGGTTCGTTCGACTTCTCCAATTTGCCTCACTTTGCTTTTAACGCTCTGTATTCTCATATCTGTGTGCGTGAACAACTTCATGAAATGAATTCATCCAAATGAAACTGTATCTGACACCGTATTACCGCCGTTGTACAAACAGAGTTTCCCTGATAATGATATACGGAAATGAAATGGAATATTTATTTCATGGCATTTTCAACTGTTCGTATCATTTGAAGTCTGATCTTAGGCCACTAGAAAAAAAATATATATCTGTTACTCATGCACGTAAACGCGTAACTTTGATATACCTTTGTCAGTAAACGATAGCGAGGATCGAGGATCCGGCGGTGTGACAAACTACTCTAATCCGTTTGTCCCAAACCCCCATTGAGTGAAAGAAGAAGACTTGATATATAGTAGAACATGTATTCTACAAGTATCCAGAAAGTACAAGGTGCGAGTTCAGAAAAGAATCAGGATCACGGACTACGGATCCGGGTCATAAAACATTACACATAATGCGTATTTATACAGCTAGGTAAAGTAGGAAACAGCATCGAAGTGTGTGACATTGACAGTTAAGACGATCAATCAGAAGTAACATTTGAAGGGACATTGACAGTCAGGACGACCAATGAGAAACAACATTGGAGTACGTGACATTCATATTTAGGACGACCTTAAATATTGACCAATAGAATTAGACATACAAAAATAATTCTCTTAGGATATATATATATATATATATATATATATATATATATATATATAACAGAACAAATTAACTTTCTTGACTGCTCTTTCCTGTGTTTTTTTCTTTTACAGCTTCATCCATTACGTTGCAATTCATTTACAGTTACAACAATTCATGATTTTATTCGTGTACTCATGAATTTACCACGTAGTAGTAGTATTAGTAGTAGTAGTAGACAATCAGTAGTATCTGTAAATCGTCTGCAAAATTTATTCGCAAATCAAACAAAATCAGAAAATATCCTGTTTCTCATTTATCAATTATTAATTGATTGGGATTTATGGTTAAAATCTAATTGTTTAGTGATTTGGATACATTTACAAAAATTATATCAATTGATTACGGATCATCATGAGCCGAATCATAATTACTATTATGCATGTCATGATTTATTAAAACAAATATCGATCGATTCATTGTTAACATCCCTTGTGAAATATCATAAGTAAGTTTATTTTTTTTGTTTAATGTGTCTGGTAAGTTTTTATTGATCGTGAAATCATCATGTTAGAAAAGGAAGTCATTTATTGACCAATGATATGCATTTGTCCTTGAGGACATATTCTGGTGGCCGTCAAATGACCTTCTCATTTGAGCGCTTCTGATTGGTCCACCATATGTATATATATATAGTTTGTAGACAGCCTTGTCAACTATAGGGATATATTGCTTTTGACTACTTATTAAGTTTTGGAGATACTGTTAGGTGAAGTTGAAATAAGAGTTATACTGGGTGGTTTTCTTCACAAAACCATGTTGGATCTCTATATATACTCACGTTACAAGCGTTCTATTAATATCACTTACATCTTCATTAGATGTGAGTATTCTGGTATGTGAGTAGTATACAACAGGCTTCAAGAATCATTGTAGGTAGTTTAGACTTGTATATGCAGTATATGATGTAGGTGGACTGAGTCATGTCGGTAGGTGTCGACTACTTGGTTGGGGCCCGCTGGATGTTAGTAATCGATGGTTAGAGACCTTGAATGACATGTCTCAAAACCGTTTGCAATGGTGCAGGTACATTCATTCTTTGTGTTCTCTCAAATCCTAAACTTTTTAATTCCTCATCACTTTATCTTTATCTTTTTAAGTTTATTTCACCTAGATTCTACTTCTTGAATAATATCTTCTAATCCTTACCTCTGCGACTACTGTTAATACCTATACTACCTATACTATTACTATGGGATTTGAATTGACAATTGCATTTATGTGCTAATGTGGTATGGTGACATGAACTGATGTGCGTACGTACGTAAGAAGTTCTACGTTGCTGTTGATTGATTGATAGAATCTTTTTATCGCTTTTCATGAAAGCAAATACAATGTCAACATTGTAGTTACAATATAAATAAGTATATTTCATACTTCGGTTGGTTGATATCAGAGTATGTGATTCATTTGAAAAACACATATTACATATCATGTCTTCGGAATGTACTGGAAGCGGTTTTTCAATGTGAGTATGAACAGTATGTGATAGGAAGTTATCCGGCAGATACTTACTTACTTACGCCGGTTACCCCCAATGGAGCAGAGGCCGCCCACTAGTTTTCTCCAACCAACTCTGTCCTGGGCTTCCCTCTCCAGTTCTGTCTAATGTTTGTTCATTCCTCTCATATCTTTCTCTATTTCTCAGCGTAATGTGTTCCTTGGCCTTCCTCTTTTCCTTTTGCCTTGAGGGTTCCATGTGAGGGCTTGTCTCGTGACGCAGTTAGGTGCTTTTCGTAGTGTGTGTCCTATTCACTTCCACCACTTCTTCCTGATTTCCTCCTCCACTGAAGGAATCTGATTTGTTCTCTCCCACAGTAAGTTGTTGCTGATGGTGTCTGGCCAACGAATCCGAAGTATTTTGCGTAGACAACTCTTAATAAACACTTGTATCTTCTGGATGATGGCTTTGGTAGCTCTCCAAGTTTCCGCTCTATACAATAGAACTGTCTTGACATTTGTATTGAAAATCCTTATTTTAGTTTTGGTTGAAAATTGTTTCGAGTCCCAGATATCTTTCAACTGTAGAAATGCAGCCGTTGCTATCAGACAGATAATTCGGTTTTAACCATCTCCTTAGAAAATGAAGACATTTCTTGGCCAATGATATGTGCTCGTCCTTGAAGACATTATCTGATGGCCGTCAAGTGACCTTCTGATTTGGAAACTTTTGATTGGTTTACTATATTAATGATCAATAACATTTGGACAGTATTTCATGTTTAGTGAATTAAAATTCCATCGGAGTTAAGTAGAGTTTTAACCTTCAGTTATTAGTACAGACGAACATTTAAATAAATATGGGTTATAAAAGGTATTGAATTCGTGCTAAGAGGTTGGTATACTGTCCGAGTAAGCAAATTGAAGTAGGTGGTATTCTCAAAGACCTACCTCTTTGAGCTTTCCACCTAGAGGTTTAATCCATAAGGCAGTGGAGCCACATGGCAGTCGCTGACCAAGGAGTTTACCTTAGTTCGGAAACAAGAGTGAGGATCGAGGATCCGGTGACATGACGTTCTACTCCAATCCGAGTGTCTCAACCCCCTCCCCATTGAGTAAAAGAAGAAGACTTGACATGAAGTAGAACCTCTATTCTACAAACATCCAGAAAGTACGAGGTCCGAGTTCATGAGAGAATCAGGATCACGGAGTGGGTATCTGGGTTATAAAGCGTTACAGATAATGCGTATTTATACATTTAGGTCGAATAGGAAACAGCATCGAATTCTGTGACATTGACAGTTAAGACGACTAATACGTGGCATTGACATTTAGGATGACCGTAAAATTGACCAATAGGAATTACGGGATTGTGAAGATTGTTAAGTTACACATTTTTTGAAACCATGAATCGATCAATGTTAGAACACCATTAGAGAAACCTGGAAGCAGTGGACGGGACTCATCAGTAGTGCGCATTCATTGATCAAGTCAGACAATAACACAACTAGATACCGGTGCAGTGGTTCAGAGGTTAGGCGTTCGCGCTCAATAAGAATTAACCAATGAGAATTGACCAATAATTCTCTTAGCATATTCGATGAATATCCTATCTATCCTATCTAAAAAAATAACGCAGTCAATTTTGTTTTTCTACATTCACTCTACATTCAGTAATCCAATTCAATGTTCAATTTATCGATTTCTCTTTCTCTCTCTGTCACAGTCTTTTAGATTCCTGTTTAAATCATCAATCAATCACATTGTTATCATTACAAATGACTGATATGAAATTACAATGGCCTACAATAATCACCACTACTAATACCACTAATAGTAGTAGTACAATCAATGATATTCATCAATATGAATTATTCATTTCAAAACAAATTATCATACAATTTTGTAAACTGATCAAAATTAAATTAATACCAAGAACACAAATGAAAGATTTAATGAAAATAATTAATTTCCTAATAACTTGTCCAATTATTTTATTGGTAAGTTGAATTAGTGTCTGTTAACATTAACAGTTATGTGTTTATTGGTGATCGAAATTGGGGCACTACAGTTCTAATATATGTCAGTCAGTCAGTCAGTCAGTTGCAACGTAGAAGGTTGTTTCTTGGGGGACCTGAAAACGAAGATAGATTAGTGTTGGTCTTGGAGACCTGGGAGTGTGACCGCAGAGTCCAAGGGACAAGTGCTTGAGGCCGGTCACGCACGGCCTTTTTATGAAAGGTTTTTTGAGTGTTAGCTCCGCTCTTAAAAGCCCTTAGTGGGCACCCTTATCCAAGGAGACGGAAATGCGTGAGGTAGGGTGAGCTGTGACATTTTTGGGGCCGACCTTTTCTAACCACTTCCTTCCTTGTGAGAAGGCAGCATCACTGCAGATGCTTGTTGTCCGAAGGAAACACCTTACTGCTGTCACACGCCTCTGCAGTCAGCAGTACGACTTCGCCCTCAGACCTTGGGTAGCTGTTTTTAGTCTCATCGTTCTCCAATCGACCAGCCTGACATGGCAGGACCAGCAGGAACATATGTTCCAGCCAGTATGACGATAGTCAAGCCCGACCACCACGTCAAGGTAGCAGCTTCGGTCGGGTTGTGAAGTGGCTGAGCGTGTTGGTAGTCTCATCATTCCTGAAGACCTGGTGTGTGACGAAATCTCAGCACGGAGACGGAGGGCTCAACTTGCATTTGTCAACTTGCGTCGTAGGGTGAGATACCTGTCTACCAACCAAAGGAAGGGTTTATTGCGCAGAAGTTCGCTCCGTCCTAATCTATGGCTGTGAAACATGACCAGTAGGAGTAGATGATATTCGTATGTATACTGGTTTTCGATCATAGCTGTCTTTGAAGCATTGTTCCTATATCCTGAGACTATGAATTAAGCAATGCTGGTGTCAAGAAAATGTAACTAGGTAGAGTTGTCAGATAAATTGAGGAAGTAGTGAATGTTTATCAGTTGAGATGGTAGGGACATCTGTTACGTATGCCTAACCACCGACTGTCTCGACGAGCAATGTTGTCTGATTTAGAAGTGGTATGGAAGAAATGTAGAGGTGGCCGAACAAAAATATGACACGAATCCATGAAGTCACTGACAGCTGGACTGGAACCTGGTTGGGTTCCACGAAACAGTCGTAACCGAGGGTGAGAGGCTTTGAAATTTTTGCCTTCTTTCAAATTTTTATCTTCTCAATTCCTCATGACTTTTTTCCTCGTATCAAATTTGTTTAACTGGGATATACTTCTCGGATCAAATTGTTCTATTTCTAACCTTGTCCGTAACTAATCATGTAGTGAAGGAGAAAACAGGGCAAGTGAATTGTATTTATCGCAAATTACAGAGTTACTCAGTAAAATAGGAAAACCATATCGTAAACCGTTAATTTGCAAATCTTCAATCCATCATCATTCCATTGTCTGACATTTCACTATTCATGCGTTTCATACAAATTCGATTGTGTTCCCACTCTTCCTTTCTTGATCTTCCCCCATCATCTGCTGCCAGGCAATACGTTTCCACTCGCGTTATATACTACTTATAAGTAGCGCGCACCACACTCATATTTCCACTACCTCTGCCACTATGAGATTCGAATTGACAATTGCATCTCTATGCTAATGTGTTATGGTAACTTGAACCGATGTACATACGTATCAAGTTCTAAGTTGTAGCTGAATGAGTCAGTGAATGACTGGCTGATTGAATATGAGGTCTTGACCTATAGAGTTTTACCAATATTAATAATGAGAGAGTTAGAAATTTCAACTGTTGAATACCAGATTAGTGGTTCATGGCGAAATCTGAAGATTTTCAGTTCAATTCTGGGCGGAATAAAACAGTTGTTCATTTAAAATCAGTCCGTAATGTAAGCTAAGAAAAACGTGGCTGTTCTAATTTGTGTATCTGATATGAACAACAGACATTGATAATATGTCATAACGATGATTGACTTTCAAGGATTAATATTATTACAATGCCTACTCGATAATCGGTTAGAAAAGAATTGTTCTGTTTCATTTATCTCCGTGAATAATCAACCAGTGAGTATCCATGGCCGCCGCGCGCGCGCTGTAATCAGACCCAAGACCTATCAACCGAACTTTTAATCAATCCACGATATTGTCTACGGTGAGTAGCTGCCTTTTACATGACATGGTTGGAATCCACTAGTCACGGCTTCTCACTAGATCTTTTGGTGGCGGAGCTTTCATTGTTCTTCTTCTGACCGTCACCATCAGCACGCAAATAGCATTTATTATTTCGTAACGCTGCCACCTCGCGTTGTAATTCTCCTATCTTCTTCGCGACATCATCAGCTTGTCTTTTACACGCTACCGAGGCGACTGTTGAGTTCATCAGTTGTCTTGTTACTTTCAGCAGCTCGGTACGTCCATTGGTTGTGCCGCGTTCACCAGTCTCAACTGTTGGCCGACCTCTGCAGGCACATTTTCAATGAATTGCTACGCTAGCAGCTGTGCTTGCGACTTCTCATCCGAATTCGGCAGACCCCGTCGCAGCAATCTTGTCAACTCCACAACCAGCACGAGTGGGTCGCCACCCACCGTCAGTCTCGCCTCTCAGAACTTCTGCAGCGCGTCCTGCCTATCGGCCAAGCTGTCGAACTCCACCAGCAGCCTTTCCGTCACCACCTCCCAGTCAGCTTCCTCCACACCATCGTACACCGCTCTCGCCCTGCCTCTTAGTAGAGTCCTCAACACCACCGCATTCACCCTCTGCTCCTTGACTCCTACCAGCTCCGCCACGGCCTTGAACTCCTTCAAGAAGCTCCATTCATCTCCGTCTTCAAACTCCCAAGGCCATGGGATCTTCATCCTGTGTAGAGGCGGCAACACCAATTGAGAAGACTGAGGCAGGCGAGGAAGATTGTATTGAGCAAATTTACACTCTTAGTCAATTAAAAACGAAAACATTACATTGAATACACTCTATTTGCACACCATCTTTCAGTCGTGACTTCCAACACTCCATCCTTGTTCTTCCATTCCTGTTGTTGCTTCCTTTCCTTCCTGTTGGTACTCCATTTACTTCTTGCTTTTGCTCCATTTGCTTTCCGTTTTCCTCTTCTGACCGTGAGACTTCTTCTTTCACTTCCCTTCTTATACTACTACTTATATCGTTCGTACAAGTAGCACACACCACAATTCAACATTTTTCCGATCGAATGTAGTCGGTCCATAGATGCCATAATTAGAAAGAAGAAATGTCATGACGTTCGACAGCTAACTGATGTTCACACAGACGAACCTGAAGAGGATGTCCACTCCTTTTTTTTCCGACAAACTCCACCATCTTCATCATCATTCACCTGAGTCAAATAACAACATCTCGTCAAAAAAACGACAGAACTATTACAACTTATTGACTAAAACTTTTATAATTGTAAATATTTTTGTGTTTAGTGTTTCTAATCTGCGTACATATTGATTTTCTCTTGATTAAATTTCAGGTGAAAGATATTATTAACGTGTTAGATGATTGTTTTAGCCAACCTCAATTCAATGATCAATTCATTTTAATGATTTATGAACCAAATTTAATTGTAAAATTGTATAGTTTATTATTTAAACCAAGCTATCAAGTGGATATTGAAACTAAAAAGCTAACTTTAAAGGTAAAAATGCTATTTTTGACATTATATGGTATGATGGAGATTGTTGTTTGACATTGAAAATATGAACGAATCATTGATAGACCACAATGAGAAACTCGGGAAAGACTGAGAAATGGCCGTTTCGTCTTGGTAGCGGACACATTGGCAGTGCACATCCACGACTCCTATTACTCTCAAGAATCGAAACCAGGACCATCGGTCTTGCATGCAATCGCCTGACCTCCGGATTACTGATCTGACATCAAACGATGTTAATGTCTAACGATGACCAAACTAACGGTTTTTGCGCCCCACAGGGTTGAACTACACTGGACACGTCTTCTCACTAGAACTCCTAGAATTTTCTCATGAAACTAGTCACCAGTGGGAACATTTTTTTATACGTACCGCTGATGAATCCCACACCAGGACGAAACGTCGGTCTCTCAGTACTTCCAGGTTTCTAATAGTGGTCTAACATTAATTCATTCGTGATTTTAATGTAAAATACGATTATTTTAATCATTATTATTGTGTTTAATTGTGATAATTCCTAAGTAAACTTTTAACTATTATTTCTAATAAATGATAGTTAAAATCACAAACTGATGTTAGTTAGACCAACTAGAGGCACTGGACAACCATTTTATTTTCGAATGGAACTTCTGGTGTGTGTATCAACGAATATGTTGAACATGCAATGCTTGTCGTCCCACAGTTAGGACAGATTAATTAATCAACTGTTCTCCAGTCATTATTCATACGTTATTAGCTCATAACTATGATTGTTCTTACTTGAGTGTGCGTGTGTGTGTAATGTGCTTACTTCTGCTGTTACATATTTAGCCTATGAATACTTAGTCTTTCCTTATTGCGTTGAATTATCTCACTTGCCTTTTACAATTTGCTTTGCTTGTACGATTTTCATTCTGATGTCTATCTGCTTAAATGAAATGTTATGCAACTCATAGTAAGGAGTTTTTCAATCCCATGATTAAGTTAATATCATAAAATTAATTGGAATTGTACATAACAAAAAAGTCTTTAGTTAAAGTGTCGGTTAGTCAGTCGGCTGGAAATCCCTGGGATAAGGTGAGTTGTGAAATATTTAGGATTGACCTTTTCTAACACTTTCTTTCTGTTGTGAGAAGACAGCATCGGTGTAGATGTTGGTTGTCCGAGGGAAACACCTTACTGCTATCAAACCTCTCTCTCTCAAACCTTAAGTTTGCTGTTTTTAGCCTCGTTGTTCTCCAATCGACCGGTCTGTCATGATATGACCTTAAGGAACATATATGGGTCATCACAACAGGCAGACCCGACCACCACGTCAAGCTAACAGCTATGGTCGGGCTGCTTACATGAAAGAGTTTAGTTGGAATATGCTATGATCATACATACATCAGTGAAGTATAGGAAGGTTGTACATGATTGGACTGCTCAAAAGTCGACAAGCAGCGCGTTTCTATTAACACTAACATTAGTCATAATGAACCTGTAAAACAGGTACGTTGGCCAAACAGAAAGAAGAATATATCTTAGATTTTTTTGAGTAAGTTCCTAAAAGTCTTCAAACAACAGAGAGATCTACCTAAAAAAGTTCAACCATCAGAAATGTCTAGGATACAAGACATCGATTTGATAGCTTGCAATTTTTTAAGGTGATGAATATACATGAATGACTGAGTGTACAGTGAAATAAATTTTCCATTCCATTTACGTATATATCATTCATAATTAGGCGAATCCTGTTTGTGTGACGGCGGTAGTAAAAAGCCAGAATACTGTTTTGTGAATGAATGCATTTAAGCAGGCAGACATGAGAATATGAAAAGTTAAGGTGAATAGAAGTGAATTGGAGGAAGCGAGTGAGCCAAATCAATCCGATAAGGCACGAATAAGTATTTACTGTCAGGTAATAATAGGTTAGACATTTAGCAGTCGAAGTAAGTATACACATAGGCACCCAATAATTGACAAGGTCAAAAAAACTTGGGAATGGTGATTCGAGAGGAATGAATTAGTTAATTAGTCCTAAAGGCTGGGTAGGACAAGCCCTGTAAGTTCGACATATTGGTGACACAAACTACAACTTACTGGCTTTAGTTTATTCAGTCAATTAGAGTAAACTTGGAATTTCGGAGACAGATGTGTTAGTTCAAGTTTTGTTTTGAATTATCCTTAATACTCACCAACCTGATTTAAACAGCGGACATTCACTTGTTGTTCTCTCGATTTGATGAACAACAGCCCTACTATGGGAAAGCAATGAGTAGGAGTTTCCTGGAAATGGTTATACACGTGTGGCAGAGAGTAAACTATCCTCATTCTTGAACATACTGAGGCATTTGGAGGGCCACTACATTAAATGTTTAATTTTGACATAATGAATCGATCGTTTTTAGACCACCATTAGAAACCTGAAAGCGTTGGACAATAGTTTTGTCCTAGTATGGGACTCTTTAGCATTGAGCATACATGAACCCTGCAGACCAGAATCGAACCGAACACTCAGTCACTTGCGCGAACGCTTCACATCCACATCACTTAGCCATCACCAAACAGTGTTAACGTCTAACTTTAATCAATCTAAGTTATTGCGCAACCCCACCTATTATCATCGGTACTTACTGCCCTATATCCGAAATTGTCTAACTTCACTGAGCTTGACTTCTCAAAGGAACTTTGAGAATTTCCTCATGAAACTAGTCGCTAATGAGCTCGTATTACGATATCCATCATAGAGTTACTAAGTTTGTTGAATTTCAGTGAAACCGTCCACTTTTTCCATTCACGATTTCAATGAAACTTAACATTTTCAATTAGAGTTATGGAGATTAGTGTTTTTACACATTTGAAATCATCAATCAGTGATCGTTAGACCGCCATTAGAAACCGGGAATCACTGGAAGACGGCCGTTTCGTCCTGGTATGAGACCCATCAGCAGTGCGCATCCACGACTCCTGCTCCTCACAGGATTTGAACTCGGGACCTTCGATATTGTGCGCGAATGCCTAACCATAGGACCACTGGGCCGGTATCCGACGGTGTTAACGTCTAACTCTGATTGATCTAGGGATTTTGCGCAACCTCACCCATTTGTCTTTGGTAGTTACTGCCTACACGCAACAAAGTTGAACTCCCCTTGGTCACATCTCACTAGAACTCCAAGAATTTCTTCACTAAGCTAGTCACTTAACATTCTCCACGTTTGTTGGGAATATTAGATCCTCAGAACTCGCATGATAAATATCTTCATTTTAGATTTATTTCATAGACCGCTCAATTGACCTTGAGATCACATTTCCCACCTAGAAAATCCTTGGCTGTGATTGGTTACTGTATCATTTTAGTGTGCTATTTTTGTGACTGTCTCTATTGAGTTTAAATAAACGCAATTTGACTTCTTCGATTCATTGTGTGCTGGCTGGGTGTTTGTATAATACAATTTCTACACTATATCCAGACTTCTTGTTGATACCTTTTGTTCAAGCGATCAGAGTAGCCTACCTGTATTCTGGTTCATTGTTTTATTCTCGTTTATTCGACTAAGGTGAACTCGTAATAGTTCTAAGCATACCTACCTAGAGACGAGCGTAACACAACATTTTACTAGTACAAGAATAAATTACATTTTTTCGTACATTCTTTACAACAAACATTCCCTAGATCAATCAGAGTTATACATTAACACCATTGGATGTCGGGCCAGTGGTCCGATGGTAAGGCGTTCGCCTACAATGCCGAGGGTCCCGTGTTCGAATCCTGCGAGGTTCAGGAGTTGTGAATGCGCACTGCACACTGATGAGTCCCATACTAGGACGAAGCGGCCGTCGTGCAGTGCTTCCAGGTTTCTAATGGTGTTAGTCTAACAATCATGATTGATTAATGATTTCAAATGTGTAAAAACGCAAACCTCCAGAACTGTGCCCCAAAAACATTCTCACAATTTTTTTACATTTTATTATTTTATTTTTTCTTCTAGTTCATTCATAAATTAGCTTTATCTGATCGAGTAGCAGATAAGTATAAACAACAATTATTTCTTAAAGAATGGGGTGGTTTCAGTGCATTATTCAATAATAGTCATGCCAATATATCAATATTAATTCAAGATTATGAAATTGTCCAACTATTTTTGGATTTCATGAAAGTTGGTATGAAAGCAAATTTTTGTGCTCAAAATTCAATGTTCCTTTTCTTTTAAAAAAAACGTTTAATATTCATTGATAAATAAGTCATGAATCAGTTATTGTTAGACTACCAGCAGAAATCTGGATATTCTAAGCGATGGCTGTTTCGTCCCGTTATGGGACTCGTCAGTGGTGCGCATTCACAGCTTTTTCTACTCATTCGCACAAAAAATTCATCATAGAGTTATGAAGATTGTCGTTTGTACATGTAAATTGGGAACCAATCATTTGTTAGACTACTACCAGAAACCTGGATATACTAAGAGATGGCTGTTTCGTCCTGATGTGGGACTCATCAGCAGAGAGCATCTACAACTCCTTCCAGTCACTCACGATTCGAAGCCAGGATCGTCGTTCTCGTGGGCCCGAATGCTTAACCTTTAGTCCACCGAGCATTAATGTCTAGTCTTGGTTAAACATCAAGCCTGCTGCACATGCACATCGCTGCATTTTAGACAACGCAAGGATTCTCATTGCAGCTAACAGTAATTACCCCTGCCCCAATCGAGAATATACATGTTGTCCAGTTTGGTCTGCAGATAGGTGGACATCTAAAAAGCGCGCACACAAACAGTGGCCCCCGCTTGGGCACTTATAAAGCGACAGGATCCCTCCGACCAGTCCACTCCCCACAAACCCCAATCGGCAAGGGCAGCAAGTCGGGCTTACCCAGCCTGACCTAGTCAGCAGCCATTCCAACCGTCTGGACTCCAACTGCCTTGCTCTGATACAATCGACCGGAGTCCACAAGGCTCCACATGAAGCTAAAGATATAGTTTGTCCTACAAGGTCAGCCGGAACGTACACCTTTCCATGAGGAAGATGTCATGAGCTCGACCAAGCGCAAGCGCTCATCCCACTACGTAAGTAAGCAGACATCATTGGTGTCCAGTACCAGTTCAGCATTGGAACACCAGAACCCTACTGGAGACCCTTGTTTAAGGGGCCTCAACGCCAGTTCACACACTACATCGGGTGCAGAGTGTAAGGGACAACCACATAGGGTCGGCGTCAATAGTCCAGGATGTCTACGGCTTCTTCCCCAAACAGAACGTCTAGGGCCACCTTCAGTCATCCTGGAAAGCTATATCCCTTTCAAGGTATTTGCTACTACGGAATGATAGAGGACAAGTCCTCAAACCATTGTCGGAATTTGCCTACGCTCGATGGACGGGATTCAGACTTAGAGACGTTTAGTCCTAATCCTCCAGAGTGGCTAACCGCATCCACAGCCTTGCGACCATGAACACGTACCATTATTCTGGACCATGCTAGGCACGGTATCTCAAGTGTTCGGAACGGCTTTTAGCCGCGGCGCTGATAACAACGCCATGTTGCCTGACAGGACCATGAAGAGGTAGCCGTCAGCACAACCCCCAGAAGGCTCCATTTCTGCGCATCACCTAATATACCCATTCAATTAGATGACGAGGCATTTAGCTGCCTTAATAGAGTCATAGTTACTCCCTCCAATGCTTAACCTTTAGTCCACTGAGCATTAATTAGTCCAAGGTATTGCTTAAACTCACCCATTTATCTTCGGCAGTTACTGTACCCTACACTCGACAAGGTCAAGCTCCACTAGTCACATCTGACGAGATTATATTATAAATAAAACGTAGATTATCAATCTATTATTTCCCAATCAATATACATATATTACTTACTCTTCATGACCAGAGTATAGCAGCAGTTCCCCTGAAGCTAGTCTCAGTTGTCCTACCTGTGTCCAATGCGTTTCACTGATACCGAGCACCTCGAGGTTGTATCTTTTCATTTCTGTCGCAACTTGAAATAGTCTTCCAGTCTCCCACAATGTACGAACGTTCCATGTACCTAAAAAAAATGGTTGCTCTAGTTGTCAGTATAGGCATCAGCCCCGTTACTTCCGAGAGAACTCGACTTTCATCATGCGACGTCATAATTCTTCTTCCAACTCCCAGGGCAGAGTGAAAATGGGTTGAATTATTTTTTTTGGTTATCGTTTTTTTGGCAAGTTAGATTTCGACGGAATGGGGTCGTCAACCCCATGTCCAACCCTCCTCCTTTACCCGGGCTTGGGACCGGCAGTAGCCCCGAAGGTTCTACTGGCGGAGTTAATATATATATATATATATATATATATATTAATCTTATGCATACATATTTACTTTCTTAGGTCCTTCCTATGATATTTTTGGATTTTTATGTTTATTCGATTTGCTGCAAAAAAGTCCAGTGAAATTTCGTTTGACAGCAATCAATACATTTATGAATATTTTAAATAAATCACCAAAATATGTTATTGACAATTTAAATCAATGCTCATCATTTGTCGACTCATTTTTTCGATTATTGTGTAAATCTCCAAGACGGTAAGTGTTACTGTGTTTTATTTGATAAAAGGTCATGAATTGATTATTAGTTAGACTTGGAAACTTGAAAGCACTGGATGGTTGTTGCTTCATAGTTAGTATAGGATTCATCAGTAGTGTGTACATTTACGATTCCCGACTGCGGAGATTGAACGCAGAACTGTCGGTCTCATGTGCGACTAGTGGAGTTCAACTCTGTCACATGTAGACACAATATTGTGGATTGATAACAGTTAGACATTTACACCATTGAATGCCGACCTGTGATGTGGAGTTTAAATGTTCGTGAATGAGCAAGAAGGTTGTAGGTTCGATTCTGGTGTGGTGTGTGCTACTTATACCAACGATATAAGTAGTATAAGAAGAGACGTGAAAAAAGAAGTCTCACTGTCAGAAGAGGAAAACGGAAAGTAAATGGAGAAAAAGCAAGAAATGAGTGGAGTAACAACAGGAAGGGAAGGAAGCAACAGCAGGAATGGAAGAAGGATGGAGTGTTGGAAGTCGCGACTCAAAGATGGTGTGCAAACAGAGTGTATTCAATGTAATTTTTTCGTTTTTAATTGACTAAGATTGTAAATTTGCTCAATACAATCTTCCTCGCCTGCCTCAATCTTCTCACTGGTATGAAAAGTGATGGATATTGTTGGGGACGTTCGATCCCTAGAACTCGCTCGATAAATGTCCTAATTTTGAATTTTATTCATGATCTGATCAGGTGACCTTGAGATCACATTTCTCACCCGGAAAATCTTTGGCTGTGATTGGTTATTGTGTTATTTGTGTGTTCTATTTTCGTGACTCTCCCAAGGACGTCTCAATAATGTATAAATAGACACGATTTGTGTGCTTGGGATCATCCTGCTTGCTAGGTGTTTGTAGAATACATTTCCTACGCTATATCAATACTTTTCGTTAGTTCCTTTAGGATCAGCGGATCAGAGTAGCCTACCTGGACGCTGGTTTATTGCCTCATTCTAATTTATCGATTAAGGTGAACCTTTAATAGTTTCAAGCATACTAAGTGATGAGCATAACAGATATGCATAAATGATGAGTCACATACTAGTACGAAACGGCTGTCCAGTGATTCTAGGTTCCTAATGTCGGTCTAACAATGATCGATTCTTGATTTTCATATCACTCAACAATCCACAGCTGTACAGTGTAACTAGTACTAGTGTGGTGTGAGCTACTTATAAGTAGTATATGACGCGAGTGTAAACGTAATGTCTGGCAGCAGAACATGGGGGAAGATCAAGAAAGGAAGAGTTAGAAAACAATGGAATTTGTATGAAACGCATGAATAGTGAGTGACAATGGATTGATGTTTTGCAACAGGAACAGTCCAGTTCGATATGATGGATTGATATTTTGCAAATTAACCGTTTACGATATGGTTTTCCTATTTTACTGAGTAACTCTGTAAATTTCGTTAAATACAATTCGGTTTCCTTCACCTTTGTTCACCTTCACTACACTAGTAGTGTCGTAGTGTAGTATCTTTGTATCATTTAAAGTTAAATCAAGTTTACTGGTTATATTTTTGTTGATCATTTTTTTAAAATTTATTATACACAGAAGTGTTGAACGAATCGAACAAATATCAATATCACAATTCGGATTAGCTGGAATTCATTTACCACAAAAACATTTGAGTGAAATTCATTCCAAGGATTTACCAGTGAGTTGTTTAAATATTTTCTGTTTGTCGTTGCACAAAACTAGTAGTACCATAATGGACATCAACTCTAAAATGTACGTCACGGATCCTACCATTGTTAACCACTATCTATCTCTGATTACTAAAGGTAATCCTCACAGGATAAACACATGCTAACTGATCAGCTGTAGTCGTGATCATCAGTATGCAGGTTAAAATTATTGATGTGAATGAATTAAACTCCACTCGATGATGCAGTAGGAATGGCTGTCAACACTTACCAGTTAACTGGATGACGTAATGGTGTTTTGAGTTTGATGGTACTGGGTTCGAGTCCTGAGGTTAAGCTCAACTATGGAATGTAGAAGTGAAATCCACTGGATGAGTTCGAAATGGGACGAAATGCACATTATATATTCCATCGATGCTTATTACCGGTCTCTGTATATAATATGAAATAATTGCTATACTAATAACATGAAACTTTTTAAGTTTGAACAGCAATGACTGCTTAATCAACAATTTCTGTATTTTTATTCAAACTACTATTAGTAACATAAGTAGTTTAGAAAAATCTTTTATTATATACATGTTCAATGACAGATTGAGTGGGATATCATACACTAGAACGAAACGACTCTACAGTTGTTCCCGACTTTCAATAATTGTCTGACTTACATTGGTTCATGGTCTGAATAGGGATTATGCAATCTCCAACCCCCCCGCTACTATACTATTTTCAAACTGAGGCGGTTTTAAAATACTGACCGATTTCTACATTCAAAGCTCCAATACCAGAGATTGGACCTAAAACCGTTGGTCTCGCTTGCAAATGTTTAGACTCTCGAACACTGAACCGAGATCCGTTGATTTTGACCTAGGTTTTTATTGGTAATCTAGGTTGGATCCATTTATAATCTTAGCAAATTTTCACTATCTCCGTAACACATTCATATCTTCGAACTCTAGTCTTTACGATTATTGCTTATACTTCTACTATCTCTACTACTACTACTACTACTACTACGGGATTTGAATTGACAATTCTATCTCTATGTGCCAGTGTGGTATTGTAACTTGACCTGATCTAAGTACTCGGACTAAGTTCTACGTTGTAGCTAACTCACTAACTTTAATCTGTAATGTTAACATAAAGTATCGTTTTGCATATACACTCCTCTTATTATTATTATTATTGTGTCTTTATTATTAGTCCATCGGTGATTCTGGTCATGGTAGTTCAATAATTTCACAAAGTGAAGAGTTCTATTCACCAACTCAATCATTACCAGAGAGTAATTCATCAAGGCTATCTTCTTTGTCGAATAGTGAAGTAGATTCTGTTTTTCATAGTCCACCTTATGATCGTATATCTGATCAAATGAATTCTTTCAAAGATACCAACCAGTTAGATTCATCACATAGTTCAAAACTTCAACGAAATTCAACTAATATTTCAGATCAAGTTAGTACAACAGATCGACAACCCGTTTCTGATTTACAACAACAACAACACCAAACTACTGATAATACTGAATTCAGTAGTATAAATACGTCGCAACAAAAACTACTAGAAAATGAAATTCTAGAGGATAATTTAACTCAATCAGTACTTAAATGTGTACATGAAATCCTTTGGATATCTAGTCATTTAGAACGTTGGCATTTGAGTACAACAATTACAAATGATGATCCATGGGTGGTAAGTTTTCAGATGAGGTTTTTTACTTTAGTTTGTAGATTATGACAAAAAATAAGTAAAATTTCACTGTCAGCTTCCTTCCATCTCCTAGTTTACTACAACTGAAGGAGTAATTTTTCCCTTGGATAATATTTCAGCAGTGTTACCTACATACTTAGGTCCTGAGATGGCGGACAAAACTTGTAGCTCAGGTGGATGATTGTGGTGGTGTTTCGTTCTCTGAGCTGGGTGTTTTGGTTGTGGAGCTTTCATTGTTTGTTCTTCTGAACAATGAACATCATCAGCACAAACTTCAGATAGAAGTGGAGCATTCGAATTTCTCCATGTTTCACCTGTAGCTTGTTCTGCTAACCTCGATCTTGATTGGCTGTTCTTGTTGACCTTAAACCTGTCATCGTTTGCACCTTTGTTTTGATTGCATCCTCCTTTTGATCAGCTTTTCTTGATCCCATGTCACCTATGATTTTTCTGATTGGTTGATAAATTGGGTCAATGTCGATGTGTTTGATGATTGCTAATTGACCTGAATGCCAAGCTTCTAAAAATTCTCTAGTGTTCTTTATCCTCCCCCTACCCCGTATTTCCACATTGTTCCAATCAAATGCGTGTCCATTATTGTCAGTGTGTATTGGTATAAGCGAAGCGTTGTCGTGGCGTTTGACTGCTAATTGATGTTTACGTAAACGGAGCTGAAGAGGTCGTCCACTTTGTCCTATGTAGTGTTTTTTACACTAGAGAATTTTTAGAAGCTTGGCATTCAGGTCAATTAGCAATCATCAAACACATCGACATTGACCCAATTTATCAACCAATCAGAAAAATCATAGGTGACATGGGATCAAGAAAAGCTGATCAAAAGGAGGATGCAATCAAAACAAAGGTGCAAACGATGACAGGTTTAAGGTCAACAAGAACATCCAATCAAGATCGAGGTTAGCAGAACAAGCTACAGGTGAAACATGGAGAAATTCGAATGCTCCACTTCTATCTGAAGTTTGTGCTGATGATGTTCATTGTTCAGAAGAACAAACAATGAAAGCTCCACAACCAAAACACCCAGCTCAGAGAACGAAACACCACCACAATACTTAGGTCCGTTACCCAAAATGGAGCATAGACCACTGACTAGCACTGTCCGACCTACACTATCCTGGACCTTACCTTCCAGTTCTGTTTGAATGTTGTTCATTCTTCTCATGTCTGCCTCCATTTCTCGGCGTAACGTGTTTTTTTGAATCTGCCTCTTTTCATGTAACCTTAAGAATTCCAAGTTAAGCGTTCGATCACAGGGTGGAAGATTCTGGGTCCGAATCCTGTTAGTATCATGAGTTGTGTAGGCTAACAGCCAATGAGTCCCATCTCAGGATGAAACAGTCATCCAATGGTTCCAGTTTTCTAATGATAGTCTAACGATGAGTAGATCACCATTTCAATGTCATACAATCATCTCCATAATTTATAAGGTAAATTTTCCGAGAAAAAAAATTAAATCCTCGATATCCTGCTCCATCGCCGTCCAGACGGATCAATCAGACGAAAAGTACACCGCAAACCCACCTGGTCGGGACAGTACCTCCACTTCACTAGTTTCTGCCCCATACAATATAAACGTTCTGTTGTTAAAACTCTTTATTCGCTCGAGCAAGTAGAATCTGCACTGCTGATACATTGAACGACGAATTCAAGCTTATTACTGACACACTTAAATCAAACGGATATCCCGAAACGTTTATTGGTCATCAGAACACAACTATGACGAAGCTGATAGCAACTGATGTGCCCAAGAAACCAGTGTACCTACAATTACCTTTCAAAGGTGATCATTGCATGAAAATTACAACCAAACAGACTGCAGCTGCAATAAAAAAGACCTTCAATGCAGCTAATCTGAGGCTTATCACAACAACCAGATCGATCTCAGTTACCCCAATCAAGTCTCCAAGACCGATTCAGTCCAAATCCCACTGTATTTACCAATTCACATGTAACTTCGGAGAAAGTTACTTAGGGAGGACAGATCGCCGATTGGAAGACAGGATAGGGGAACATATTCCAAAATGGCTAATCAAATCCATGATTCATCAACCTAGCCCATCATCTCAAAATCGATCAAGAAACCCAGCCTCGTCCATTGCAAAACATCTAATGATGAGTGGTCATCAAACTGACTCAAAATCAGCCTTTAGAGTTGTGACATGCATGTCATCAAAACCCACACACACTGAAACTACTCGACTCTATCTTGATTGGTCGGAAAAGTCCAACTTTATGTGTTCAAAAAAACAATTGTATGTTGACCTTTGTTTACTTACCATGGTGGTTCTAGTGAGTGAATGTCATGATGCTAAATAAGAAATTTTGACCTTATCTTCAAAACTGTATTTACACACAAATAACATGTTGCTTGTTGTATGTGACTGACGAGAAAGCACGAAATGGTACTACTATCTCACAAAATATGTCTTCTCATTTCTCTGTTCAAATTTATCAAAGGGAACCACTGTTTTAAATCTCATTTTCATTGTTATCAAATAGGGTTATTACAAAGCTATGGTATCATTTATGGAAATGAGCAATCAATTCATTTTAATTAAACCTGCATTTTGGATAATTCAACGATTATTTGAATTAATTATTTCTTCATTGGAACAATCATTACCAAATTATAGTAAGTAATTTGTTTTTTTTAACAAAAAGATAAATTAGAATTTATTTCAAATGTAAGTGAAGTGGAGAAAATTAGTAGCTCAGCTGGATAATGATGATACTGTTAAGATAGCCTTGTAGAATTATTGGTCAAATCTTATTGGTCGATTTCTGTTGGTCAAAATTATGGTCGTTTTTTAACTGTCAAAGTCAAATACTTCAATGTTGTTGTCTCTTATTGGTCATCTGGACTGTCAATGTCATTTCAAATGGTTACTTCCTATTGGTCGTCTAAAATGTCAATGTCACGGAATTCGATGCTGTTTCTTATTCGACCAAAATGTATAAATACGCATCATCTGTAACGTTTTATAACCCAGATTCCTAGTTCGTGATTCTGATTCTCTTCTGGACTCGGACCTCGTACTTTCTGGATGCTTGTAGCATACAGGTTCTACTATTTTTTTTACTAAATATGGGGGCTGGGATAATCAGGGTAGGGTAGCATGTCGTGTCACCGGATCCTCGATCCTCGCTCTCGTTTTCCGATTAGGTAAACTCGTAATAGTTCAAGTATATCAAAATGACGTGTGTACTTGTAGGCGTAACAGATACTGAGCACATTAGAACGAAACCTGGAAGCACTGGACAGCCGTTCCATCCTCGTATGGGACTCATTAGTAGTCTGCATCTACGATTATCCCTACTTTTCAAGAATGGAACCTACGACATTCGGTCTCATGTGCGAATGTTTAATATCTTGTCAATTGAGTCGGCTGTTGGGGATGTTAGATCCTTAGAACTAGCTTGATAAATGCCTTATTTTGGATTTCATGTTTTATTTCCCACCAGGAAAATCCACGGCTGTGATTGGTTGCTGTGTTATTTTAGTGTGCTATTTTCGTAACTGTTCCAAGGATGTTTCTATGATGGATAAATAAACGAGAATTGTGTGCTTTATTGTATTGTGCTTGCTGCGTGTTTGTAGAATATACTTTTTATACGCTGGTTCATTGTTTCTTTCGCGTTTATCAACTAAGATGAACTCGTAATAGCTTCAAACATACCTACTGACGAACATATCATCGGCTCCGAACGATGTCTTCACTGGGTAACTGTAAACACTCGACACAGCATTACTACACTGGTCATGGCTCCTCACCTGAAATCTGAGAATTTCCTCATGAAGCTAATCACTAATGAGTACATTTTATAATATTTATCATTTAAACATAGTCACTGTTGTTTTTCATATGTCTAACAATGATCGATTCATGATTTCATATCATTATTTTGTGTTCGGTTTCTTAAACGAATGTTTGTCTACGACTTTTCTGATTGGTTGGTAAATTAGATCAATATGGATGTGTTTGTTGATTGGTCAATGACTTGAGTGACCACCAAGCTTCTAAAAATTCTCCCATGCACTTTATAATCCCTCTATCCAGCGATTCAATGTAGAGTGTAATGTTGTAATTATTTTTTATGGCACTGCTTTACACTGGCGACTAGCTCCGTGAGGAAGTTTTTCCGAGTACTAATGAGACGTTCTGACCAGTGAAGTTCAAACCTGTTCACGTGCAAGGTAGTGCTCACTGAAGATAGTAAGTGAGGTTATGCAAGACCGTGTATCGATTGAAGCTAGACAATGAAACCGTTAGATGTCAACTCAATGGTCCAGAGGTTAGGTTTTCTAGCGTGCCATACCGAAGGTCGTGGGTTCTATTCTGATGTGTGGGCATTGTGGATGCTCACTTCTGATGGGTCCTTACAGATTTCTAATATTCATCGATTCATGATTTCAAAAAGTAACTCAACAATCTCCACAACCCTATCATAAATACAATCTGTTGTGATTAGCAACGAAATCTAGGATCTATTAACCCTTCTTATATGACACTGACTAGCCGTATGTTCACATTAGTCAAAGAACCCAGTAATTATTGATTAGTTTAGTTTATAGATAGGTCTCAACATACATAAACGAAAAAGCAAAATTCTCCGATGCAACACAACATGCACCAACCAAACCACTCTTGATGCAGATGCCTTGGAGGACGTTAACACCTTTACATATCTGGGCAGTATCATCGACGAGAAAGGTGGATCGGATGCAGATGTGAGGGCGCGGATTGGTAAAGCGAGGGCTGCATTTCTACAGTTGAAAAATATCTGGAAATCCAAAGGAATATCAATCAACACTAAAATCAGGATTTTCAATACAAATGTGAAGACAGTTCTACTGTATGGAGCGGAAACTTGGAGAACTACGAAAGCCATCATCCAGAAGATACAAGTGTTTATTAACAGCTGCCTACGCAAAATACTTCGTATTCGTTGGCCAGACACCATCAGCAACAACGTACTGTGGGAGAGAACAAACCAGATTCGAGTGGAGGAGGAAATCAGGAAGAAGCGGTGGAAGTGGATAGGACACACACTACGAAAAGCACCTAACTGCATCACGAGACAAGCCCTCATCTGGAACCCCCAAGGCAAAAGGTAAAGAGGAAGGCCAAGGAACACATTACGTCGAGAAATAGAGAAAGATATGAGAAGAATGAACAAACAATGGACAGAATTGGGAAGGGTAGTCCAGGACAGAGTTGGTTGGAGAAAACTGGTCGGTGGCCTATGCTCGATTGGGGGTAACAGGCATAAGTAAGTAAGTTAGTTAGTTTATAGATTAATCAATAACCATTTGTCTATATTTAACTTCTTTTTTATTTTCTATCTTCAGATCAAAATTTATTATTTCCAGGTGCAGTGGATGCAGAGAAAGTTCGTAAAGTTGTTTATTTATTCATGATATTTCTGGTCGATACAATTTGTAATCATAAACATCTGATCGATGATCAATATCGAGAGGAAGTAAGTGGAATTATTCCGTAAACAGATACCTGTATATATATGTATATATATATATATATATTCCTGTTCAGTGCGGTTCTAGTCTAACCGTAGCAGCTACCTTGATACGGTGGTCTGGCTTGCCTATCATGATGACCCAACTGTTATGCCTGCACGTAAACACATCAACTTGATATGCTTGAACTATTACGAGCTTACCTAGTCGGAAAACGAGAGCGAGAATCGAGGATCCAGTGACACGACATGCTACTCAAATCCGATTATCCCAACCCCCATATTGAGTGTAAAATAAGAAGACATGATATGAAGTAGAACCTGTATTCTACAAGCATCCAGAAAGTACAAGGTCCGAATCCAGAAGAGAATCAGGATCCCGGACATAAGATCCGGGTCTGGGTCATAAAACGTTACAGATGATGCGTATTTATACATTTTGGTCGAATAGGAAACATCATCGAAGTCTGTGACACTGACAGTTAAGACGACCAGTAAGAAATAACATTGGAGCACGTGACATTGATATTTAGGACGACCATAAAAATGACCAGTAGGAATTAACCAATAGGAATTGACCAATAATTCTCTTAGGATATTGGATGATTATCCTAAAACCAACCGAGCTAAATTGACTAGAACATATGTTCCTGTGGGTTCTACCATACCAGACAGGTTGACTGAAGAACGGTATGTCTAAAAGCAGCAACCTAAAGTCTGAGGGTGAAGTTGTACTGTTGATTGTAGAGGAGTGTGACAGCAGTAAGGTGTTTCTGTCGGACAACCAGCATCTGAAGCGATGCTGCTTTCTCACAACGGAATGTAGGTGTTAGTAAAGGTCGACCCTTAACATTCCACACCTCACTTTAATCTGTGGACTTCCGTTTCAGGCAGTAAGGCATTTTCAAGAGCGGAGTTAACGCTTTCAAAACAATTCATGAAAAGGTTGTGTGTGACAGGCTTCAAACAGTTGTCGCTTGAGCTCTGTGATTATCCTCCTGGGTCTCTAAAGACAACATTAATCTAATTTCCTTTTCAGGTCCATCAAGGAACTTCCTGGGTAGCCGGGAAGGGACATCCACATTCAAACCGGTAACGACATACGAGATCAAACTAGTCTCAATCAACTCCTTTCCTTACCTTTGAATAACCCTTTGACTTCAATTTTTACATTCTAATATATGCCAAGTGAAAGTAGAAATGGGATTAGTTATTGAGTGTAGATAAACAAGCAATTAGTCTAATGAGTAAATGACTATGTGATCTTATCATTTACTTACTTACGCTTACTTCCGATTGTGGAGCGTAGGCTACCGACAGACACTCTCTGTCCTCCGCTCTCCAATCCAGTTGTTCCCAATCGCTATTCATTCTTTTCATGTTCAACTCCGATTGTTGATACAATGTGTTTTTAGGTCTGCCTCTTTTCTTTTGGCATTGGTAATTCCAAGTTAGGGCTTGATTTATGGTACAGTTGTGTGGTTTCCACAATGTGTGTCATATGCTCCGTCCAACGATTTCGCATAATTCCCTCTTCAGCTGGAAACTGTAGGTTGTTCCTGACGATGTCTGGCCAACAAATCCAGAGTATTTTACGTAGACAACTGTGAATAAAAACTTGTATCCTGTGGATGATGGCTTTCGTGATTCTCTAAGTTTCCGCTCCACACAATAGAACAATTTTAACTTTCATACTGTAAATTGTGACATTGATGTGTTAGTCGAAAGTTGTTTAGATTTTTAGATGTTCTGAAATTGTAGAAACACTAACCTTGCTTTAGTAATTACTCGATGATCACAGACGAATTTTTTCTCATCTCTGCCGAACCAATGAGTGAGTGTTGGATTTCGCCAGGAAATTTACTCAGCAATATAGTCAATTAACATTTTGGCATGATCGCTTATGTCGTCAGTTCGTGATGCGAAGAGCCAACTCTCATTCCTAACGGCTTACATTCAGCTGTAAATCCTATATCTAAATTTCTGACATTGATTTATAATCCTCTTTTATTTCAAGAAAGTAGGTGAATATTCTCAAGGATACTTAGGTATCACTCAAATTACAGTTTCACCCATTATTTCCTGCTTAAATCATCTCTCATACTAACTTGTTTATTTTAAGCAGAGATGCATGATGACTGACAGTTGAATCCAGGATATACATCTCGATTTATTTCGAACTCGTCACCTGGATGTACACATCATCTTCCAGAGTAGATATTCTTCACTCTGCTACTCGAACCTTTAACCCGTTTGCCGACCACAACTGATCGAATTTCCGTCAATTTTAGTCTCACCCATTATCTCCTAGTTAAAACTTAGCTCATGCCAACTTGTTTATCATGAGCAGAGATGAATGGTGACTGGCAGTAGATTACAGGATACACATCTCGATATGCCAATTTCACTCTCACTCACTGACAGTAGAATCCAGGAAATACATCTCCGAATCATTACCTGAATGTACCCATCATCTTCCAGAGTTGATGTTCTTCACTCTGATACTCGAACTCTTAACCCGTTTGCCGACCACAACTGATCAAATTTGTTAGGATACTCATCCATTATCCTACGGGTATTATTGGTCAATTCCTTTTGGTTAATTCCTACTGGTGAATTTTATGGTCGTCCTAGTAGATATCAATGTCATGTCCTCCAATGTTATTACTTATTGATTTTCCTGACTATCAATATCACCCCAAATGCAACTTCCTATTGGTCGTCTTAACTGTCAATGTCACAGAATTCGATGCTGTTTCCTATTCGACCAAAATGTATAAATACGCATTATGTGTAACGTTTTATGATCAGGACCAGGACTCGGTCCCGGATCCCTAGTCCGGGATCCTGATTCTCTTCTGGATTCGGACTTCGTACTTTCTGAATGCTTGTAGAATACATGTTCTACTTCATATCAAGTCTTCTTATTTTTTACTCAATATAGTGGTTGGGATAATCGGATTTGAGTAGCATGTTGTGTCACCGGATCCTCGATCCTCGCTCTCGTTTTCCGACTAAGATAAACTCGTAATAGTTCAAGTATATCAAGTTGATGATGTGTTTACATGCCGGCGTAACAATTTCAGTCTCACTCAATATCTTCTAGTTTAAAACAGCTCTCATATCAACTTGTTTATTATAAGCAGAGATGAATGATAACTGACAGTAGAATTCAGGATATACATCTCGATCTGCCAATTTCACTCTCACTCACTGACAGTAGAATCCAGGATTTACATTTCGATCCTCCAATTTCACTCTTATTCACTCACAGTAGAATCCAGGATATACATCTCGTACTCATTACCTGAATGTAACCGTCATCTTCCAAAGTTGATGTTCTATTACTCTACTCATCGAACCCATTCATCACCTGCCAATTTCACTCTCACCCACTGGCAACAGAATCCAGGATAAACATCTCGTACGCATTACTTGAATGCACCTGTCATCTTCCAGAGTTGATGTTCTATTACTCTACTCATTGAACTAATCACCCCTTTATCAATCAAAACTGATCGAATTTCAATCTCACCCTTGATTAAATCATTCGTTTTATTCTCCCACTTTGTTATTTTTCTATCTTTTTTTATAGTTAATCCGATCATTGACTAATTTATTACAAAATTCTTTATTAATATGGGAATTAAATGTAACACAATGGAAAGAAATTCATCCTCTTATGATTTATTTCATTTTTTATTGGATTCTTCATTTAAACAACAACACCAACACCGCCAATAACCATAATTATCATTCGTCACATGTTCAATTATTGATTTATTTATTCAACCAATTATATTATATTCTATGTCATTTCAATGAATTAAACAAGCCATCTTCTAATGTGGTAGTAAGTTTTGATATATTTTTTTGATATGATTACAATACTCTAAAACTGTGGTGTGCGCTACTTATAAGTAGTATATGACGCGAGTGTAAACCTAATGTCTGGCAGAAGAAGATGGGGGGAAGATCAAGAAAGGGAGGAAGAGTGGGGGGAACACAATGGAATTTGTATGAAACGCATGAATAGTGAACTGTTGTCAGACAATGGATTGATGATGGATTGAAGACTTGCAAACTAACGGTTACGATATGGTTTTCCTATTTTACTGAGTAACTGTGTAATTTTCGTTAAATACAATTTGGTTGTCCTCACCTGTGTTCTCCTTCACTACATTTGGTGTCGCTGCCTGCACGAAGGAAGGAGCTCCCGTGGCCGAAGGATTTTGAGGACGGAGATCCGCGGAGCTTCCTGGAGGAGTTTGAGGCCGTGGTGGGGCAGGTGGGTGTGAAGGGGCACGGGGCGGAGTTATTGGTGCTGGGTACGCTGCGGGGAGTTGAGGCAAAGTCTGTATACGACAGCTTGGACGATGCCGCCAGGAAGACGGCGTGGGAGACAGTCACCGGGCGGTGGTGGAATGATTCTGGCTTCCAGTGGAACTTAACAATTTCTGAAACTCTCTAAAAATTCTGATACTGATCATATGCTCAGTAGAGTGATTAGCTATGAGAATCTATTTCACGTGTCCTATGACCAGTGGAGGCAGATTCCTCCTCCATTGAGAAAAAATGGATGAGGTTCAGTTAATATTGTGCATTGTTCGCAGTTAGTGTTGGTGATGTTAGATCCCCAGAACTTGCTTGACAAAATGCCTTATTTTGGATTTCACGTTTGCAAGTATGGGCTGATCAGTTGATCTTGATATTTCATTTACCACCAGGAAAATCCATGGCTGTGATTGGCTTCTGTGTATTTTACTGTGTTATTTTCATAACTGTCCCAAGGACGTTTCTATGATGTGTAAATAAACGAGATTTGTGTGCTTGATTGTATTGTGTGATTGCTGGGTGTTTGTAGAGTATACTTTCTACGCTTACCAAGACTTCTGTTTTACAGTTTGGGATTCAAGGTAGACCTATCTGGACGCTGGTAATTGTCTCGTTCTCGTTTATCGACTAAAGTGAACTCGTAATAGCTTCAAGCATACCTAGTGACGAACTTAAGAGTTAGACATTAACCCCAAGCGAAGTTACGCTTGAACTGAATGCTTTTTGATTTGTTCTTTTAGGGTTACTTGTGAGCGATACAGTCTTCCATCTGTAGGTCAGAAGTTGAAGGACTAGCTTCCTCAGAAAACTACTTGCTTCAGTTTGAGTGCTCGTGCAGTATCCCACCTCGCGAACATACACAACTTAGTATATAGGTGTGAAATATCCACGCACAAGACTGATGATCCTTGGTTTGATTTCCGGACTGGGGGGATGCACGATGATGAAGAGTTCCATACTAAGAAGACACAGCAATCCAATGCTTTCAGGTTTCTAATGGTGATGTAACATGGATTGGTCTATGGTTTCAGTGATACTATAAAACTGTCAGTCTAGTTATTTATGAGATGATGGAGAAAATCTGTAGCTCAGATGAATGATTATGGTGGTGTTTCGTTCTTTGAACTGGTTGTGGTTTGGTTGTGAACCTTTCATTGTTCTGCTTAAACAACCTCATCAGCACAAACTTCAGGTAGTAGTGAAGTATACGAATTTCTCCTTGGTTGCCCCATAGCTTGTTCTGTTAACCTGGATCTTGATTGGTTGTTATTAACCTGAAATCTGTCGTTGACTGAATCTTTATTTTGATTGTATCCACCTTTGCTCTGTTTTTGATTGGTTGATAAATTGGGTTGATGTCAGTGTGATTGTTGATTGCTTCTAAAACTTTTCTAGTGTTCTTCGTATCTTCTCTATCCAGTGGTTGAACATTTTTCCAATCGAATGTTGATTCACAGCTGTCCGAATGTATTGATATAAGGGAATAAATGTCATATCGTTTGACTTCTAACTAATGTTCACGTAGACGAAGCTATCTGAACTGAATAGCTTAGTGGATGACATGATGGCTGTTGGAGTTGCTACATCCCTAGAAAATGCATAACAGTGATCTTGTAATTATTGTTTGGAGATTTAAATTCTTTATTTTCGCGCTAAAAGTGCCTATGATAACCACTTGTAAGGGCCTTAAACCTCATTGGTTTCAGTGTTCTGTTTTGAAACTCTTCAAAGGATGCACTTTGCATTGTGTAACTCACGCTTGATTTGGTGTCAGCGTTTTTAGTCAATTAGTTTTCTACAGGATGGGGTCGATAATCCTACACCCTACCCTCCTTCTTTATCTGTGCTTGGGATCGGCTGTAGCTTCAGAGGAGCTTCTGGAGGAGTTATGCTTGAACTGAATGCTCGTTAGCTCATTCTTTTGGGGTTGCTTGTAGATTATACAGTCTTTCGGCTGATCTTAGATGTTTTGCTATAGTTTGTTTGGTTCAGCTTCAGAGAACAGTTTGAATACTCGTCCACACACCCAAATCCATCAATTTCTGTGGTGAATTATTATTTAAGTGCCTTTTATACCAGTGACTATTTGTTTAAATCAATAAAAAGTGATTAAGAAAAAAACACTCAGTACTGAAATCGACTTTAAACTACACAGATTGCAGTGTCAAGTAAATGAAATTTTCTCAGTATTTTTTCTTACTATTCTACACTACGTTTTATGTGTAACACATCATACTACTTTGATTTAATAAGTAGTTTGAGCAATATTATTGAATTTCTGAGGTATGCCCATAGTATTGTTTCTGTTATGATTTATACTTTTCATGGTATGATTCCAATCCAGATATGTCACAGATTTCAGGTTTGTAAATTTCTAATGTTTTCGAACACTTGATTATAAAACTGAAAATCTTTGGACTTATTTCATAGGTGTATTGGTAGAGTGAACTATTTGCCAAAAAAATACCTTATATGGTATATGTTGACAGTAAAATTAGGAATCTGTTCTGCCTTCAAACAATTCACGTCATAGAATAACTGTCTTCTTCTGTTTTCGATAGAACCACTCTTTATAACTGACAGAGTTGTAATTCGCTGATCATGGAACTTTTACTAGAACTTTACACTTCGAATTAGAGTGATATCTCTTCGTATAAAGTAGTCTTATTTAGAGGCGTTCAAAGACATTTTAAAACTTTAAGAATGCCTTATTAAAGATTCGAGCGTCTGGAAATTATTACTTACGCCTTAAAATAATTAGTTATATCGTTGACTATTTCGTTAGGCTATAGAAAATGCAGGAATTTCAGATCTATTCAGATTTGTCTAGTGATAAATTTGAAGATAGGAAAACGTAGATTTTTGATGCTGAATTACTTAACCAATATGGTAGATTCATTTTGTTGGATAGTTTTATGTTGTAGCTCAGAAAAAACCATTCATGGTTGAGTCAATCAGTCAGTCAGTCAGTCAGATGCAACGAGGTTCCAAGAGACCAGAAATGACGTTTCGTGAACTCGCATCGTTTGCATTAGCGGTGCAGTCAGATAAGAGAATGTGAGTAGAGTTAGTTGTGGAGAGAAGAAAGGTATGTTTGGGAGTAGGAAGAATTTGATTTCGACCAATTTGGTCTCGTGTGCTGTTACGGGTATGAGGGCGGTTGTCAATTCCCGGCTGCCCACACCATGGAAGGTTGTTTCTTGAAGGACCTGAAAAGTAAGATAGATTAGTGTTGGTCTTGAAGACCTGGGAGCGTGACCGCAGAGTCTGAGGGACAACTGCTTGAGGCCGGTCACGCATGGCCTTTTTATGTGAGGTTTTTTGAGGATTAGCTCCGCTCTTAAAGGCCCTTAGTTGGCACCCTTACCGACGGAGACGGAATCCCGTGAGGTAGGGTGAGGTGTGACATTTTTAGGGTCGATCTTTTCTAACCCCTCCTTCCTTGTGAGAAAACAGCATCGCTGCAGATGCTGGTTGTCCGAGGGAAACATCTTACTGCTGTCACACCTCTATGCAGTCAGCAGTACAACTTCGCCCTCAGACCTTGAGTAGCTGCTTTTAGTCTGATCGTTCTCCAATCAACCTGCCTGACATGGTAGGACCTGCAGGAACATATGTTCCAGCCAGTATAGCTCGGTCGGGTCATCACGATAGTCAAGCCCGACCACCACATCAAGGTGGTAGCTACGGTCGGGCCATGGTTGAGTAGCGGATACAACATCACATTCAATTCTCGAGTCCCCACCGATAGAAAAATAATGTCAGTTAGTACAGAAAAAACACACGATTTTTTGTTATAAATTATCTAAATCTATGTTTTACTTCACTATTGTCTAGATTGCATTTTTTGTGTATCATTTGGACAAAGTCATTGAAACATGGTCAAGAGTTGATGAATTCCAAACCAAGGTAGATGATTTCCACAAAAGAAAAGAAACGAGTGAAACTTCCTATACTCAACCTTCCAATAACGAAAAAGATATGAATCAACGTGTTCAGTCTGTGATCGATTCCCGGTCAGACAATTCATCACAAACAAGTTCTGAAACACAAAATCTATGTTTACATTTTAATCAAATTATGTTTAAAATATTTACAGATCATAGTAAATCATTAGAACTATACAAATGGACACCTAATTTACCTAAAATGACATCAGATTTTCTTGAAAAATTTAAAGTTTACCGTTCTATACCACAAGGTGAATGGCAATGTTTTCTTGAATATCAAGTAAGTTAGCAAACTTTTCTAACTTTGTTGCAAGCTACTTAAATGTTTATTCAGTAGCTAAACTGTTTTATTTTAAATATTTGTGTGCCAAAGTGGCATTCAAGTTATTATTTTTCAATGACTTGAATTCCCAGAGTTACAAACCAATGCAATTTGTGATTTTTAAAGCATTATTTTAATGTCACAATGAACTAATTTACAGAAATACACAGCACTGTACTTTTGATTGATTTTTTAGCATTCATTAACAAGTTTTAAACATTTGTATTTGCAGTTTGATATTTACCAATCTCAGTGATCAGACTTATTAGGCATATGGGCATTCTGTGAAGGTTTGTTTGGATGTAGACATTAAGTCACAAGCACTATTAGCAGAGATTAATAGTGGTTGAAAATGAAATCCAGAGTTTCCGTTTCGTGGATGTACATGAACTCTGAAATGACGGTACATCCAGATGACAAGTCCCGAATGGGATGAAATGCACACTTTCTATTTGGACTTATAGAGTTGGGTAGTTTTATTCAGCTAATCGATCACTTTTGACTCTTGTCAAAAGAATTCAATACTTTGTTTTCAATCTACCTACTAGTTGGGATTTTTTTAAAAATCTGATGTGTTTTCAAAGCATGCTTCAGATCTTGTGATGTTTGATAGTAAATTTATATTTTCGGGCAGAGTTTTAGAGGTTTGTGTTTTTAAACATTTTAAATCATCAATCAATCATTGTTAGACCACCATTAGAAACCTGGAAGCACTGAAACAAGGCCGTTTCGTCCTGGTATGGGACTCATCAGCAGTGCGCATCCTCGACTCCTGCACCTCGCAGGATTCAATCAACTGTCGAACTAGACTGTCTTTTAGAGAGAAAAAAAGTGAATCAGAGCGATTACATGTATCCTTTTAATTGGCTGAACTATAGAAACTGTCATCATTTTGATTAGGTCAGCTCGTATCACTTGCTCGTCACATCGTATATATTCACTAAATGAGGTATTGTAGAGTATTTTTATACCTCCTACTTGCGTGCAGGGCTTCTAACTGTGTTGGCATCTTGTTCTACCAGACGACATGTAAGGAGATAGATGTGAATGAAGTAGTATTAAGATTAAATAACACTTTTCAAGAGCTTGTAAACTTTTAAATGTCTATTCGCCATCATATTTATGATAACTTGAAAAGATTGACCACCAAACTGTGTTAAATACCTTCAACATTCTTCACAAAACGTTGAAATTCTGTCTCAAGAAAGAATGATGGTGAACAGTAAATGATGAAAGGTATTATTTAAGAACTTACAAATCGTGATAGATAATGCTGAATAATGTTAAAATCATGTAGCCACTTTATGTAACAAGTCCAACTGAAAACTTTATTCCACATCAGTAACATATGAGAAAACCAAAAGAGATCAGAAGAAAGATGTACACCAAGTAAACTAATCCATGACACTGTTCTTATCACGGAATCTTCAACATTACAGACTTCATAGGATCCGAACAAGGTGCTGAGGTCCTGTTCATATCTTAGGCTTGAGCTTGACCGTCTTTGAGTGAGCGATAGGAACTCATTCATTTACAGGGGATGAAAATAGGTAGAAATCTGTGTTCATACAATTAGATCATACAGGAAAACAGAGAATAGAAAAGGGTTAAAAGAACAGCTCTGTTATGCTCGTCAATTGATATGCTTGAATGCTATTACGAGTTCCCATTACTCGGTAAGCGGAGCGAAGACACGTGATGCAGTGACACGATAGGATAGTCTAATCCATTTGTCCGCGGCCCGGCTAACTATATCAAGAGGTTTTGATAAAGCGTAGAAAGTGTGTTCTACAAGCACTCAGAAAATACGAGGTCGATAAGCACACAAATCCAGCTTATTTATACATGATAGACACGCCCTTGGTGATAGCCACACAATAGCATACTAAAATAATTTATCAACCAATGATAGTCAAGGACTTTCAGAGTGAGATACGTAATCTCAAGGTCAGCTGAGCGGCTTATGCGCGAAAACACAAAACATCCAAAATTAGCACCTTTTCCAAGTGAGTTTTGGGGATCTAACGTTCCCAACAAGCTCCTTATATCTCAACTTCTTGACTTAGTAAAGTCACTGGACACTTTCCTCCAAGTATAGTGTATCATTCTTTTCCAGAGAGGTAGGAACACAGTCATTAGATTATCTAATGTGTTAATATTGACGCCAACAAGTTTGTTTAGTATTTGTCATCTGGGTTTAAATTCAAAGATAGAATTGCAGTCTGGAAACGTTCCTGTAAACATATTTCTTAGCCATTTCTGAGTTGAACAATAGAATACCAAACAACGGATTCATTCAAATCATGAATCAGTGATTGTTAGACGACCATCATTAGAAACCTGAAAGCACTGATTGATTGTTTCGTCCCATTATCGGACTCATCAATAGTGCGTATTAACGATCTCCGTACGCGAGAATCAAACAAAACAGAGTGTTTGAGTCCATGTTCAGGTCTCAGGCTAACACAATATCTTGTTTTATAACGAATCAACAAACACACCCTTATTCAGAAATCAACACATTAAATCAAAAACATTTTAATTGAGCCAGAACTACTCTCATTCATTTGATATGACTAGTTTAGTCTCGTTTGTGAGTTTCCGCATAACCTTCATCTTTCTTTTCTAAAATTTATTTCATTGAATTAGACTCTTTCAATAATATCTTCAAATCTCAATCTTTCTCATTACAGATAATACTTCTGTAGTGAAGGAGAACACAGGTGAGGGCAACCGAATTGTATTTAACGAAAATTACAGAGTTACTCAGTAAAATAAGAAAACCATATCGTAAACGGTTAATTTGCAAATCTTCAATCTATCATCATTCCATTGTCACTATTCATGCGTTTCATACAAATTCCATTGTGTTCCCACTCTTCCTTTCTTGATCTCTTCCCCCATCTTCTCTTCTGCCCGACATTACGTTGACACTCGCGTCATATACTACTTATAAGTAGCGCGCACCACACTTCTACGACCTCTACAAACAACTATGGGATATGAATCGATAATGGCATCTCTGTGCTATCATGCATGGTATAACAACTTGAACTGATGTACGTGAGCGTACCAAGTTCTACGTTATCACTGACTGACTGACTAACTAATTAACTTACCAACTACTTACTCTCTTTCATATTTCTTAATTTAAAAATGATAATTGTTCCCAAAGTAGATATTCAATTCGTTTTCTTTTCGCCAATTTTAGCTTCAACCAATGGTTGAATCTTATACAACACAATATATCACAAATATGGTCTCAACTCAACATTTTTGTCATACAAAAGCTAATCAAACTATACAACAATCACGTCATTTACATCAACGTTATTTAGATAATATATCATTTCAACTGAATGCTTATTTATTTCCAAAATTAATCAATGACAATGATTCATGCCGTCTAAGTCCAATGAATTTGGTTGATACAGGAAGTCAGCATTTTTTACCGCCAAACACAACACCAACAGCTCCAACAACAACAATAAAACAACGTTCTGTGTCAGTAATGAATACGATTGATCAAAAATTTCGTCGTGATCGATTATCGACTGTGAGTAGACAAATGCGTGAAGAAGAAATGAATGACAATTATCGTTTCATTGAAATGGATAGGATAAATCAACAAACAACTTATTGGCAAGCTTTATCTTATCGATTAATGTCCACATCATTTAGTGCTCCATGGTTTATAAGGTAAAATGATGATAGATATACTCGAAATTATTTTGAATTGATGATTTGTGTTTAATGTCAATTCGGTATGCTTGTTGAAACTATGACGAGTTTACTTTAGTTGGAAAAGGAGAGCGACGAGGATCAAGGATCCAGTGATACGACAGGCTACTCTAATCCGAGTGTCCCAACCCCTTCCCTATTGAGTAAAAGAAGAAGACTTGATATGAAGTAGAACATGTATTCTACAAGCATCCAGAAAGTACGAAGTCCGAATCCAGAAAAGAATCACCATCCCGGACTAGGGATCCGGGTCTTGGTCCAGGTCCTGGTCATAAAACGTTACACATAATGCGCATTTATACATTTTGGTCGAATAGGAAACAACATTGGAGCACGTGACATTGATATCTAGGACGACCATAAAATTGACCAGTAGGAATTAACCAATAGTAATTGACCAATAATTCTCTGAGGATATTGGATGTATATCCTAACAAGCACTGGGCGGTCATTTTGTCTCATAGAATGGGACTCATCAGATGTGCGCATCAACGATTCCTGCTACTCACAGGATACGAACGTAGGATATTTGGTTCACGCCTAACCTCTGTTGATGAGTCCCATAATATAGGAAGAAATGGTAATCCAGTACTTTCAGGTTCATCTACGAGCTCGCTATAAGCAGTCGAACCTAGAACTTTTCCTACAGTTTAACGCTTTTTACTCAAATCACTGATACGGCATTGAACTCTGAGAGTTATAACTTTACCCTAGAACTCTGAGAATCCACTCTCGTAGCTAGTGACCGTATGATAGTTATGAGTAGAAGGTTGGCGAGATTATCGAGTGTTCCTTGAATCGATCAGTGTTCAACCGTGTTCAGTGTGAGACAGTTAGCTAAAGAGGATAATGAATTATGGTCGCTTAATATTGTGGATTGGATGAATATCTCAATATTCATCCAATATCCCAAGAGAATTATCGGTCAATTCTTATTGGTTAATTCCTAATGGTCAATTTTATGGTCATCCTAGATATCAATGTCACTTGCTCCAATGTTATTTCTTATTGGCCGCACTGACTATCAATGTCACTTCAAATGTTGTTTCCTATTGGTCGTCTTAACTGTCAATGTCACAGATTTCGATGCTGTTTCCTATTCGACCATTACCTGTAACGTTTTATGACCAGGACCAGGACCAGGACTCGGTCCCGGATCCCTAGTCCGGGATAATGATTCTCTTCTAAACTCGGACCTCGTACTTTCTGAATGCTTGTAGAATACGTGTTATACTTCATGTCAAGTCTTCTCATTTTTACTCAGTATGGGGTTGGGATTATCGTACTCGAGTAACATGTCGTGTTGCCGGATCCTCGATCTTCACTCACGTTTTCTGACCAGGTAAACTCGTAATAGTTCAAACATATCAAGTTGACGTGTTTACGTGCAGGCGTAACAAATGAAGTTGTAAAATTACACCACTGGATGCAGACTCAGTAATAAAGAGGTTAAGTGGGCATATGTAACACATTTCCCAACCAAATTATGTACCAACGTACCAAACTTCTACATTGTAGCTGACTGACTAACTTGTGCATATTGCGAGATCTTACAGCGGCTGATTTGATTTCGTTTTGTGATCATTGATAACTTATCTTTGCTAGAAATCGTAAATTATATTAAAGTGTCTTTCATTTTATAAGTAAAATTATCTTTTGTAATGATTTTTACTGTTATTCTATTGAAATCATGAATCGATCATTGTTAGACTATTATCAGAAACCTTGAGGCACTGAATGACCATTTCGTCGTGGTATAGTCAGTCAGTCAGATGCAACGTAGAACTTCGTACGTAAGTACATCAGTTCATGTTGCCATACAACATCAGCACAGAGATGTAATTGTCAATTCAAATCCAATAGGAGTAGAGTTAGTAAAAGTATTAGGAGTAATCGGAGAGGTTATGATCAGAAGATATTATTCAAGAAGTATGATTCAATGAGAAAAGTTTAGAAAGTCAAAACTAGAGGGGTTGAAGAATCCAGGAGATTAGGATTTGAGAGAACACAAAGAATAAATGAACCTGTGCCATTGCAACCGGTTTTGAGCCATGTCATTCGAAGTCTCTAACCATCGATTATTATCTTCTCGCGGACCCTAACCAGGTGGTCGACAACTACCGATATGGCTCAGTCCACTCGTCAATGACTTCATGGATTTCTGCCATGTTTTTGTTTGGCCGCCCCTAACTTTCTTCCAATTTATTCCTACACTACAAAACAAAGCTCGTCGAGGCAATCGGTGGTTAGGCATTTACAACACATGTCCCAATCACCTCAACTGATGAAGTTTCACCACTTCATCTATTGATCTGCCATTTTTACCTAGCACCCGTTTCCTAATAACAGCGTTGCTCACTCGGGTGTCCCATGATATACGAGCAATGCTTCGAAGACACCTATGGTCGAAAACCAATAACCTACGAATATATTCTACTCTGACTGGCCATGTTTCATCATGGTATATGACTCACTAGACTCATCAGACCAAAGTTCCTCGATTCAAATCCTACAAGTTACAGGTTTCAAGCACATGTTCTGCTGATCTATCCCCAATCAGGATGAAATGGCCATCCAATACTTCACGGTTTCTAAATAGTAGTCTAACATTGATCAATTCATAATTTCCAAAACATAATTCAACCCTCTACACATATTCTCCCTGTTACATTTCCTTCGTTTCGTTTTTTTTTCTCTCTCTCTCTCTCTAGCTATACAAAAATTAAACATTGGCGTTTATGTGAACTGGAGACAATTTGTCGTATACGACCAAAATTAGAACCAAATATCAATTTCCAGTTACATTTAGATGCTAGTGCAGAAAGAGATGGTTTAACATTGGCTAATTTTATCCAACTACGTATGAGACCAGTTTCATTAGATGATCGAACATTATCCACTGGTAATTTATCAATTTATCAATCGTCTTCTACACTGAGAGCATCATCAAGTGAGAGTAGTTTAGAACCATTACAATATGATGAGAGTAAAGTGGAGAAAATTAGAAATGATTCTGAAAAACTTTTATTCATGAAACATATTATTAAACATCCTCCATTGTCAAATCAATCATCTGTAGATGAAAATGATGTTGATGTTGGAGATGATGAGTTGGATGATGAAGAAATTGATTATGCCAATGATCATCGACGTGGAACTTTAATACCAGATGATTCATTGAAGACTCCGTAAGTTTTTTTGTTTAACATTTCTGTAATTTTTCTATACATTTGAAATCATCCAGTCGATCATTGATAGACTACCACCATTAGAAACCTGGAAGCACTGAGAGACGGCCGTTTCGTAGTGGTATGGGAGTACTCATCAGCAGTGGCAGTGAGCATCCACAACTCCTGCTCCTCGCAGGATTCGAACTCGGGACCTTCGGTATTGTACGCGAACGCCTAACCATCGGACCACTGGGCTGGCATCCAACGGTGTTAATGTCTGACTCTGATTGATCTAGGGATTTTGCGTGACCTCACCTATTTATTTGTCTTTGGTAGTTACTGCCTACACATACCCAACAGGGTTGAACTCTATTGGTCACGTCTTCTCAACTAGAACTCCGAGAATTCCCTCACGAAGCTGGTAGCCACTAGTGAGCACTGTTACGATATGTTGGGGCAGAGTTTTGGAGGTTTGTAATTGTTGTTTTAATTCTAGTACAGTCAAGGTGATATGGATTGGTGACCTTGAGAGGTCACTTATCAGCCAATCAGCTAAAAGTCATAAAAATATCATCTGGGATAATCATTTTGATTTGATGAAGGATCAACTCTCATAGATCAAAAGGTGAAGGTTAAATCCACCTATAAAAAATCGGACTGGTGTTATTAGTTACAGTTATCACGCCACAAATTTTTCATTAGAGTTTGAGATCAGTTATAATACAAAAAGGTTAGTGTTAAGTATTAAAACGTAGACTGGCTTTCTGAGTTTGGTCTTATTAAATTGTTCAGATTGTACTTTATTGAACCTTGTGAAGCAACAACTGGACATAATAGATAGCTGTTTCATCTTATGTCTTAGGTCAACTCGCCAGTGCGCATCCACGACTCGAAGTTGCTGAGTTCTATTCCCATGTGCTTGGGTATGAAAACGCACTGCTGAAGAGGAGTACCGTACTAGGACGACAAGACCGTCTACTACTTCTAGGTTACCACTAGTAATCTACTTAACAATAGTTCACAACTCCAACTATGCATGTCATACAATCACAATGATAGGAAGAACCGACATCAAAGGGTCGGGAATATTAACCCGATTCCTTTTCGCTACAGGGGGACTGCAGTGCAACAGTACTTTGCAGAATACTGAACAAAGCCCGCGAACGGACAATGTCAGGCACCCCGTTTCTGTTCCGATCACTTTACTGGATCACTTGGGACCGCCTGACCCATGGACAACTACTGTTCCTATGAAACCTTTCTCCACCTCGGCCTTCAAGGTTCTCACTTGAATATTTGCTACTATACTGTTATATAGAGCTGAAGGTCTCCGATGAGACTAGAGGTTCGCTGTGAATATTTTGAATAGCTTGACTTTGCTTTGGTAAGCATTGCTAACAGTCCATATACAAAATTGGTTAGCACGGTGACCGATTTCATTGATATAGGTGGTTGTTTTGCGACATTCCCGAGGGCCATTGTCATTGGGGTGCTGTATTACATATCATCACCATTGTTAATAATAATGAGTTTGACAGTCATGTAAGTGGGATGGGTCGTAAATGGCCTGTTCATGCGGTGCATATTGACTGTAACGCGATCATTGATCGGAAATATATATATATACCTGTGTGTGTATCTGAAATGGTGTGAATGGTCCACCAGGGTATCAGGTACCTGTTTGGTGGTTGTACCACAGGATTGAGCCGAACTATTCATGTAGCAATGGTAAAATGTGTCCAGTCTCTTTGGTTCTCCTGAAAACCACCAATGTAAAATTGCCCCCTGTGACACAATACAGGGTAAATTTATATAAATATATCATGTCATACAATCACCATAAATCCCTTTTCATGATAATTTTTTTCAGTCAAATTAATTTACTAACCCAATTTTGTTCTCTCTTCTTATTCATATTTATTGACTTCAGAATAATCTTATTCAATTCTTCAGACATTTCAACTAAAAATCAAATCACCAGCGATTTATTCATTCCAAATAAATTGAAAACAACATTTCAAGATATTGATGATCAGAAATCATTTTTATTATCTAAACATGATTCAAAATCCACACTACCATCATCCCCATCATCATCATTATCATCATCAGTGAACCAATCAAATTCTTCTTCCAATTCCGCCATGTTGTTCAATGATCAATCTCAACGTTCAGTGGTCAATAATTATTTACCACAAACACAAAAAGGCAAAGGAATTCTATTGAGTGTTAATGCACAATTAATTTTTGCATTGAAAGTTGTTGAAGGCATATTAACATTAACATCGAATCGTTTAATATTTGACGCTTCCATTGATAATTTAATCGCGGGTAATTATAGAAATAATTCAATCAGTTCTAGTAATACTACTATTAATACTACTGCTGCTGCTGCCAATGCGATTCAATTATCGATTCCGCCTGGTTATAAAATTATTAATGAAAAACTTGATGTGAATTCAACACAAAATGATCATTGTAAGTGGTGATAGATGATAAGAATATAGTGTTTGATGTTATTTTTAAGATTGATTCTTATTGGTTGGTGTAATTCTAGTGAGCGGAGGTCGTGAATACGTACCAACTGATGAGTCGCATATTTGTTAGGATATTCATCCAATATCCTAAGAGAATTATTGATCACATCCTATTGGTTGATTTCTATTGGTCGAAATTAGGGTCGTTTTAACTGTCAAGGTCAAACGCTTCAATGTTGTCTCTTATTGGTCATCCAGACTGTCAATGTCATTTCAAATGTTACTTCCTATTGATCGTCTTAACTGTCAATGTCACAGAATTCGATGCTGTTTCCTATTCGACCAAAGTGTATAAATACGCATTATCTGAATCACTGAACAGCCATTTCGTTCTGTAGTATAGTACTCATCAACCGTGCGCATTCACGACCGGAGCTCTTGAGAATTTACAGTAATATGTTGTAATTTAGTTTTGAAAGCTCTTCTCTTTCCGTTGCGCCTGCAAGTAAACACGTCAACTTGATATACTTCAACTATTACGAGTATACTTTAGTCGGAAGACGAGGGCGAGAATCGAGGATCCGGTGACACGACATGCTACTCAAATCCGAGTATCCCAACCCCCATATTTAGTAAAAGAAAACAAGACTTGATATGAAGTAGAACCTGTATTCTATAAGCATCCAGAAAGTACGAAGTCCGAATCCAGAAGAGAATCAGTATCTCGGACTAAGGATCCGTGACCGGGTCCTGGTCCTGACCATAAAACATTACAGATATTGCGTATTTATACATTTTGGTAGAATAGGAAACGTCATTGAAGTCTGTGACATTGACAGTTAAGACGACCAATAGGAAGCAACCTTTGAAGTGACATTGATAGTCAGGACAACCATTAAATTGACCAGTAGTAATTAACCAATAGGAACTGACTAATAATTCTTTTTAGATACTGGATGAATATCTTAACACTTTCTTACAAAATAAACTAGATTATTCGTTTTGTAATTTTTTAAATGATTACATTCTTTCGTTTTTTCATAGTTCGACATGTGATTTTTATTCGATACACTTGGTCATTAGCTAAACTATGCGAAATACATTTGCGTCGTTATAATCTACGTCGTTCAGCAATTGAAATATTTTTTGAAAATAATACTAATTATTTTTTTAATTTTGAAACAAAAGTAAGTTAAAGATGAAATAGTTTTTTCTTTTGTCTAATACATGGTCTTCAACATTTAAAACTTTCGAGTTTATTCCGTATATCATACTAACAGAGGATAGAAACGTTCACTCTGATTAAGATATGTGAGACTAAAGCTTCAGGTTTTCTAAAACATAAATTTGAATTATCTTATGAATCTTAATCTGGAAGGACTAGTCTTTTCGATATCATTCAAACGGATAGTATTTTTTTCTCAGGTTTCCATGTCACGCTACAAAACGCAGGTCATCCGAATATAAACCGTTGACGGATTAATTTCAGTGAAAATGTTTAACTACTTATAAGTAGACAAATTCGTACGTCAAAAATAATATCAATCATAATCCTGCTGTTCCAAAATACTGAATTGTTATGGAATTATAGGTTCATCTCATAATTAGGATCAATACTTAGATACTGATTATTCGTTTCGGTTCATATTTAAATCATGCATCAGTGGTTCAGTCAGTCACTCAGTCAGCTACAACATAGCACCCGGTACATGCGTACATCTGTTTAAACTGTCATACTACATTAGTACAGAGAGAGAGATGAAATCTTCAGTTCAAATCCCATAGTATCAGCAGTAATAGAGAAGATTAGGGATCGAAGATATGATTTGAGAAGTATATCCTAGTGAAAAGAAATGAAAAAAACGTCATGAGGAATTCAAAAGGTTAGAATTTGAGAAAAGACAAAGAATGGATGCACCTGTGCCATTTCAAGCAACTTCGAACCAAGTCTTTAACTGCCGGTTACGATTTTCTTGCCAACTCCGACCATGTATTATACACCTACTTACATGGTTCAGTTCAGTTGTCAATAAATTCATGAATATATGCCATGTTTTGGTTTGGCCACCCCTAGCATTCTTCGAGAGTGTCCCTACATTAGACAACATAGCTCTTTGAGGCAGTCGTTGGTTAGGCATACGTAAGACATGTCCAAACCGCTCATCATTGAGTACTGACTAATTCTGAGCAAATTATACTCAAGACATTACAAACCTATACAAGTAGAATGGTTTACTGGTTCCATATCTACTGATTCAAACTAGCTATTTGAGTGAGCAGTCAACAATGGGAAAGAGATTCTAATTTGGCTACGAACAATATAAATAAAAATATTCCTTTACCCCAGAAAATGAATCCATTCCACGACCATTGATATGGATTCGTCCATTAGGACATTTGTGATTGGTTTTATTAGTGACTGGTCCTCCATTTTACCCTTTATACTTTATTATATTTTTGACATGCTTGAATGCTATTACGAGTTCACTTTACTCGATAAACGGACAGAAGATCGATGATGTTGTGACACGATAGGCTATTCTAATCTGATTGTCCCATGCCTCGCTAACTAGAGCAAGAAGCCTTGACAAGGAGTAGAGTATAACTTTTACAGGCACCCAGAAAGATTGAGATTACTAAGCACATAACTCAAGCTTATTTATACAATTAATAAAAAGCCCTTGATGAGAGCAACAAAATGGCATACTAAAATAATTCATTCATCAACCAATGACAGTCAAGGATTTTCCGAGCGGGAAATGTAAGCTAAAGGTCAATTAAGCGACCTTAGCGCGAAAACGATGAAATTCAAAATTTTATTATAAAATTACAAGTGAGTTTTGGGGATCTAACGTCACAAACAATTTTAAAGTGGTCTTATATGTTAAAATGTTTAGATTATCTTTTATATTTAATTTAAAAAAGGTTGTTTGAACATTGAACATTATCTTTTGTCCAATGTTTTAAATTGAATGACCACTTTCTTTCTTTAAAAAAACAATCTAGATTCGTAGTAAATTCTATTCAGTCTTAATGAATTTACAATTACCAAGGTTAACTTATTATAATCAAGGTCGTAATCCTAGAGAAACACTCAAATTATCTGGATTAACTGAAGTAAGTAAGCATTTAACAAGTTAGTTTTATTCATTTTCAATAAGATAATTAATTTTCATCAGAGAACTGTGAAAATTGTTGAGTTTCGTCGAAATCATGAACTGACTATTGTTAGACGATCAGCATTAGACACTTTGAAGCACACACTGGACTAATTATTAGCTTCGTGAGAAACTTTCCGGAGTTCTAGTGAGAAGATGTGACGAGTGCAGTTCAACCATGTTGAATGTGGGACAGTTACCCCATGAAGACCATAGGTGGTAAGGTTGCTTAACACCTTAGATTGAGTAAAGGTAGATATTAGCACCGTTAGATCCCGGGTTATTGGTTCGAAGGTTGGGTGTTCGATTCCCACGAACGGCGTCATGGAATCGCATACTCGAGTAAAACAGCCATTCAATGCTTCCAGATTTCTAATGGTGGTCTAACAATGATGGATTCATAATTTCAATGAAACTCATTAATCTCTGTAACTCTGTAATGAAAAATCATTACTTAAGAATTTGGCGAGTTAGTTAATTAGCGATATAGTGTGACCATAATACAATTTGATTTCTGATATGGTTGTATGCTACTAATCAAAACTTGTCACTATAATTTTTGGAATTCTTTTGGAAGCTAGCTTTTAAAATGGGTGCATAGGTATCGTTCCATATCAAAATGTTGATGTATACTACTGAAATAAGAGTGTTGTTTAGTTTTATCTAGTTTTATGTGATCTTTAAGTAATATATGTCTTTAATTCAAAGAATATTCAGGGATACAGTTTGTTAATTTAGGAATTCCTCAAGTTAAAAGAAAATCTACTTAACAAAATGAATTCAAACTATTAACTTTGAAAAGTTTATTAGTCAGTTAAGAATTGTCCAGTCTCGTTCTAGTATGGGACACCTAGATGAGGATCGAACTCAGGAGCTTCGACCCTGTGCGCGAAAGCTTAATTTCTAGACTCCTACTGAAACAGCAACTGACAGTTTTCCTGCCTAAATTGAATCAATCTGTGATACTGTGCAACTATCATCCTTTGTTTTAGGCGCATAACTACTGTAGTGAAGGAGAACACAGGTAGGGCAACCGAATTGTATTTAACGATAATTACAGAGTTACTCAGTAAAATAGGAAAACCATATCGTAAATCGTTAATTAGCCAAATATCAGTTCATCATATCGAACTGGATTGTTCCTGTTGCCAAACATCAATCCATTGTTACTACTATTCATGCGTTTCATACAAATTCCATTGTGTTCTATCTAACTCTTCCTTTCTTGATCTTCCCCCATCTTCTGCTGCCAGACATTACGTTGACACTCACGTCATATACTACTTATAAGTAGCTCGCACCACACTACCACAAACACCCAAAACTGCTGAACTCCATTGGTCATAACTTCTGACCTAAGAACTTTGAGAATTTCCACATGAAGCTGGTTGAAATGGCCGTCTAGTGTTATTTTCAGCTCATTTATAGTAAACAGTTTCACATTTGATTAGTTCATGATTTCAATGAAATGCTAGAATTTTACTTGCTGATCACTTAGAAACTGTTCTGTTGTTCACATTTCTTCCTGTGTTTTTTAGCGTTGGGTTAATAGAGAAATATCTAATTTCGAGTATTTAATGCGTTTAAATACAATAGCTGGTCGAACGTTTAATGATTTGGGTCAATATCCTGTGGTAAGTCAAGACTTCTTGGAAGATGTTTACTTCACATATTGATTTTGGAGTAAATAAACTACTGAAAAATCATAAAAGTATGGAGAGCTGGACAGCCGTTTCCTCCTAGTTTGGGACTCATCAGTAGTGCGCATCCATGACCCTCATTTGTGGGAACCGAACCCATGACCTTCTGTTTCGCACATGAAAAATGAACCTTTAAACCACTGAGCTGGCATTCATTGATGTTCATCTATAACTAACCGCTAGCAGGATCACGGATGCGCATTGATTAGGAGGGTCCTTTTGAAATCCTCTCATATGATCAAGCGTATATATAACTTTTGACAGTGAAGTCCTACTAATTGCCTTCCTATGTATGGCTCAGGCGAAAATCAAAGATCTAGCATCCTAACGGAATAAATGACGTATGAACCTATAAGTTGTCACCGGTTACCATGCGTCTGGATCATCTGACGTTACTCTACTGACTTTTGTATTAGACTTGCGAGTCAAAGATTCGGTGAGCTTCGGTTCGGGCATCACGACAACATCCCATTCCACTTACAAATCCAGTAATTCTCTTGGCGCATACTTATTTACATATTCCTTAGTACTAATAGTTTGGGTAACATTGAACTCTGACACAAATGATGCTCTTTGAGTTGAGTTTGATGTGACATTACAGTTATCCACCTCACATCATGGATAAAAATTGCACAATATCGTAAACTAAACACCATCCCATAGCTTGTTCAGTAATCTAGGCATTCGCATGATCAATCTGAGATCTTGGATTTCGTTCCATCGAAATGGAGTCGTAGTTGAGCACTGCTTGAGTTCAACTATGTCAAGTGTGATATGCCTTAAAATATTACCAATTCAAGAAATAGAATTCAGTTTTTGTGTTCTCTCAAATCCTAATCTTCTGGGTTCTTCAACACCTCTAGTTTTGTCTTTCTAAACTTTTCTCACTGAATCATACTTCTTGAAAAATATCTTCTAATCCTAACCTCTCCGATTACTTCTAATACCTTTACTACCTCTTCTACTATGGGATTTGAATCGACAATTATATCTCTGTGCTGATGTGTTATGGCAACATGAACTGATGTACTTACGTACGAGGTTCTACGTTGCATCTGACTGACTGACTGACTTTGAAATATAAGTTATGAAAATATGTGTGACATTTGCACTATGGTGATGTGGAGACTGCTGAGTTACTTTTTAAAATCATCAATCGATCAATGTTAGACTACCATCGGAAACCTGGAAGCACTGGACGGTCTTGTATGGGACTCATCAGTAGTGCCGGTATTTGACGATGTTATTGTTTAACTTCGATCAATTCACGATCTTGCGCAACCCCATCCACTAAATTTTGTGAGCACTGTTTCACCCTCGGATAGGCCTTAACCCTACTGGTCACAAATTCTTACTAGAAGTCGGTGAAGCTTCCTCATGGGGCTATTCATCAATGAGCACATGTAATTTGCATTATGGGGTTGTGGATCGAATTGGAGTTAGGCGTTCACACCATTTGATATCGGCTTGGTAGTCTATAGGTTAGGCTTTAGCGCGCATTACCCTAAGGCCCTGAGTTCGAATCCTGCTTGGTACAGGAGTCGTGAATGCACACTCCTGATGAGTCCCATGCCAAGACGAAACGGACCTCCAATGCTTGCTTGGTTTCAAGCGATGGTGTTATTGTTTTTTATACTTTCAGAATGTGTTTTTTCTCTTTTCATTTTTTACAGTTTCCTTGGATTTTAGCCGATTACACCTCATCAGAAATAGATTTATATTCAGAAAAAACATTTCGTGATTTATCACGACCAATTGGATTAGCTAATCCAAAATTTATTAATCAAGTTAGAGAGAAGTAAGTCTTTGGATTAAATCTAGCAATGGAATATCTATGATGTACGTTTTCATCCAATTAGGAACTCATCAACTGGTGGGCAAACCCTAGTACCGTTCTTTTTTTAAAAGCAAGCATGTTTATTGGTTGAGGTAGTGAGTCTAGTTAGCCATTGACTTATAAAACAGAAATATTAACAACCTGATATGCCAAACTTTTTTTGTATGAGTGAATATCAATTCTGAGATATGGTCCGGTAAAAGCAGCTGATGAGTCCTAAGTAGGATGAAACATGAGTCCTAGATTCGATTGTTAGCCAAACTCTATGTATTCTATATCAACTTGTGTCGTAGTAGTATGTATATGGAACTATATCAACTATACAAATTACTTACTAACTAACTAACTAACTAACTAACTTACTTACTTACTTACTTACTTACTTACTTACTTACTGACGCCTGTTAACCCTTAGGCGTTTGATGGAGATGAGATTGATAAAAATATGCTCACTAGTGACTAGTTTCGTGAAGAAATTCTTGGATTTCTAGTCAGAAGTCGTGATTAATGGAGTTCACCCCTGTGGGGTGTAGTCAATAACTACCGAAGATAACGAGTGAGGTTGCGCGAAAATCTAAGATTCTTCAGAGTTAAGCATTAACGCCACTAGATTCTGGCTCAGTGGTCCAGGGGTTGGGCGTTCAAGCCCAAGACCGAAGGTACTGGGTCCGAGTCCAGGAACGAAAGGGCAATCCAATACATTCAGGTTCCCCATCTAACTGTAATCTAACATTGATTGATTCATTATTTCAATTTTATTCACTGGTTGGGACGTAAGATCCCTAAAACTCTCTTGGGAAGGATCCTCATTTTGGATTTTTTATGTTTCGGCGCATAAGTCGCTTAGTTGACTTTCAGCTTACCTTTCCCACTCAGAAAATCCCTTACTGTCATTGATTAATGTATTATTTTAAAACGCGGTTTTGGTGGATCTCCAAAGGACGTTTCTATCATGTATAAATAAACTCGATTTGTGTGCTTGTCAACCTAGTATTTTCTGGTTGCTTGTAGAATACACTTTCTACGTCTTATCAAGACTTCTTGCTCCAGTTAGACGGGCATGGGGACACATGGATTAGAGAAGCTAATTGTGTCACTGTAGCGTTGATTTTCATCCGTCTACCGAGTAAGGTGAACTCGTAATAGCATTCAAGCCTATCATTTGACGAGCATATCAGTGTTGTGCTAACATTGATCTATTCATGATTTCAAGGTAACTGTACTACTGTCTGTCAATCATCGCCATTCATCATTTCAGATAATCCGACAAAGTTTATTTTACATTATTGAGACCATGAATCGATCAATGTTAGACCATTATTAGAAACCTGGAAGCACTGAAAGACGGCCGTTTCGTCCTGGTATAGGACCCCACAGCAGTGCGCATTCACGACTCCTGCACCCCGCAGTATTCGAACTCAGGACCTTCGATATTGTGCGCGAACGCCCTAACCGTTAGACCACTGAGCCGATATCTAACGGTGTTAATGTCTAACTTGATCAAATTCACGGAGTTGCGCAACCTCATACCCTGTATACGTCTATCAAGACTTATTGATCTAGTTAGCTAGGCCGGAGACAAACGGAGTGGAATAGCCTATCGTGTCACTATATCGTTGATCTTTGTTCCGTTTACCGAGTTCGGTGAACTCGTAATCGCATTCAAACAAATCAATTTGGCAAGTATATCAAAACAATTTTGTGATCTTCTCCTTTTCTGTTCTTAGATATAATTCATTTGAAGATCCAAGTGGTATAATGCAAAAATTTCATCATGGTACACATTATTCAAGTGCAGCTGGTGTATTGCATTATCTTGTCCGGTTGGAACCATTTACAACGTATCATGTAAATTTACATGGAAATAAGTAAGTGACAATAGAAAATCCTACTAATGTTATGCTTCAGTTTCCATAGACAAGGTTTTATATTGAGTTTTTAAATGGATATAGTTTGTTCATTGTATGCTCTAATCTTCTTATTACTGTCTTGTGTTACAAATGACGGTAACTTTGGAAGAGCTTCAGTTTGAGTCAGTTATTTTGAACAGTGAATATAAATGAAAGCTAGAAAAAACTCGATCGTTGTTATGTTCCACAGTAGGATCATGTTGGGATATTCATCCAATATCCTAAGAGAATTATTGGTCAATTCCTATTGGTTAATTCCTACTGGTCAATTTTATGGTCGTCCTAGATATCAATGTCACGTACTCCAATGTTGTTTCTTATTGGTTGTCATGACTATCAATGTCACTTCAAATGTTGCTTCCTATTGGTCATTTTAACTGTCAATGTCACACACTTCGATGATGTTTCCTATTCGACTAAAATGTATAAATACGCATTATCTGTAATGTTTTATGGCCAGGACCAGGACTCAGTCCCGGATCCCTAGTCTTTGATCCTGATTCTCTTCTGCAATTGGGACCTCGCGTTTTCTGGATGCCTGTAGAATACACGTTCTACTTCATATCATGTCTTCTTATTTTAACTAAATATGAGGGTTGTAATAATCGGATTTGAGTAACATGTCGTGTCACCGGATCCTCGATCCTCGCTCTTGTTTTCCGACAATGTACGCTCGTAATAGTGCAAGTATATCAAGCTGACCTGTTTACCTGCAGGAGTAACAGATCACTTTATAGTTCGGTGGATACTACTCACAAACTCACATATAAGTAGTAAGCATCGCCTAGAATTTGTTACCACAGAGAAGAGGCTCAGGCGGTTGGTATGCACGGCATGAACCCGGTATGTTGAAGGTCAGAAGCGACGTAAGAGAGAGGACAGACAATATCCTGATTGGATTCCTAATAGATGTTTAATTTATGAGCCCCAAACTATTCCTCAGAAAAGTATAGAGTCTCAGAAACACCGAAAATTGCTTTATCCAATCAACATCGAGTAGAATCATGAAAATATCTAAAAAGTGCTAAGATTCTGATTGGATATATAGTCTCACCTTCCAGAACCTTCCAGAATTTGTTGTATAAATATAGTCTAATGTTATTAGAAGCGGATAAGAAATCTGATCTTGTGTTCATTTTGAGCAGATTTCTCGCGTTTGAAAGTTATGTGTTCACATTTTGTAGATAAAGAGTGTTTCTTCTAAGTATATGTAGTCTTGACTTCTTACGTTACAACAGGTTATATTCATTTTTATGTTCAGGTCAATTATTTACATCAAATGCTTATTGCTGATTCAAAATGAAGTTTTTTTAACAAGAGTGAAACAGAAACCCTGTATAAATACTTATTGATTTGTATACATTCATACTACTTAGAAAATGAATCCACTTCTTGGCCAATGATATGCATTCGTCCTTAAAGGACGTTTTCTATTGGTCATCAAATGAGCTTCTGATTTAGCTATTTCTGATTGGTTCTTAAGAATAAAAGCTTGTTATGATTGCTAGTAAAAAAATAATTTTTCCAAAACTTTATCGTTTCGATTATAACTATTCACAATTCTGTTTCATTGACCAAGTAATATAATTCCGAGAGTTAAAATTTATATACTTTGAACATTTTTATGATTATATAGAGGGAAATTTTCCCATCAAATTCTGATTGAAAAAAAATGGTCATGTCGCCGGCATAATTAACTTTGATCTTAACATTTTTTTAAGTCCTGGATATTAACTATAACCTCATACTATTCCTTATCATTTTTCGTGGTTTGATAAATGATATCTCGCTTTTATTATATATTACAATGAAAACTGAATCCGAAACCAAAAGATGAGTTTTTTTACTCTGTGATGAATAAGGTTGCAGAAAACATAAATTTAGTAAATAAATTTCAGTCATCCACTTCACTTACAGCTTTTCTTCGGTAGGAAAATTCATGTACAGAACAGTCAAAACACAAGAACTCCGTAATGATGTGTTGTGTCACAGATCTAAACGTGATACCTGCTAAATCTCCTGACTGAATACTATTTGAAAAAGAAGACAATAATGGGAGAGTAATTTTGTTTAATTGCCGACTTCTATACATAAACACTTGTTTAAATATGTACATTCAATCTCCTTAGAAAATAAATCTATTTCCCAACCAATGATTAGCATTCGTCCTTACGGGACATTTTCTATTGGTCGTCAGATGACCTTGTCATTTGGCCACTTCTGATTGGCTCACTGTCATTGTACCGTTTATTTTATCGATTAGTGCTTGAGCTGTTACTTATTCATCATAAATAATCATTTTTTCTCAAAAAAACCCAGATTTGATGTTGCCGATCGTCAATTCTATTCCATTCCAAATGCATGGCGTTTTATATTAGATAATCCGAACGATAATAAAGAACTGATTCCGGAATTTTTCTTTCTACCGGAATTTTTACGAAATAGTAATAGTAAGTTACATCATACTCATTTCTACCGATGTTAATAGTAAGGTTTGTAGGTTTTTGTTTAAAATAAACTTTGCGGGGTTGTTGTGAAGATTATTAAGTTACTTTATTGAAACCATGAATCGATCAATGTTAGATCACCATTTGACCACCACCTGGAAGCACACTGGAAGCACCCCGCAATGCAAATATATGTGCTCACTAGTGACGACTAGCTTAGTGAGGAATCTTCTCCGAGTTCTAGTGGAAAGTCGTGACCAGTGAAGTTCAAACGTGTTCGGATGTATACAGTGTATGAGGTTGCGCAACTCCATGAATTTGATCAAGTTAGACATTAACACCATTAGATACCAGCTCAGTGGTCCGATGGTTAGGGCGTTCGCGCACAATACCGAAGGTGCTGGGTTCGAATCCTGGGGCGTGCAGGAGTCGTGGATGCGCACTGCTGAGGAGTAGTCCTATACCAGGACGAAACGGCCGTCTTTCAGTGCTTCCAGGTTTCTAATAATGGTCTAACATTGATCGATTCATGGTCTCAATAATGTAAAATAAACTTTGTCTGATTATCTGAAACGATGAATGGCAATGATTGACAGACAGTAGTACAGTTACCTTGAAATCATGAATAGATCAATGTTAGCACAACACTGAAATGTTTGTCAGATGATGTACCTGAGTGCCATTACCAGTTCACTTTACTCGGTAGACGGACGAAAATCAACGATACAGTGACAAAATAAGCTTCTCTAATCCATTTGTCCCCTACCCGGCTAACTAGATCAAGAAATCTTGATAAGGCGCAGAAAGTGTATTCTACAAGCAACCAGAATATATGAGGTTAACATGCACTCAAATCGGGCTTATTTATACATGATAGAAACGTCCTTTGGAGAGTCACACAATAGTGTGCTAAAATAATCCATCAACCACTGACAATCAAGGACTTTCCGAGTGGGAATTGTAAGCTCAAGGTCAACTGATCAGCTCATGCGCGAAAACACAAAATCTTAAATTAGGACCTTTACCAAGTAAGTTCTAGGTACCTTACGTCTCCAACGAACATCATCATCAACCTCTATAACTGAAATACAACTGTGGTGACCCATTTACTGAGTGTTCTTAAGCTCGGTAATTAGCTCGTCTAGACAATCGTCACTAACTAGCATCTGACGGTTTATAAATCAGAGATGTGATAGGTACATCCAGCTAGACACGGGTTGCAATCAGGAGGGAATTGTTATGCTCGTCACTTGATATGCTTGAAACTATTACGAGTTCACCTAAGTCGATAAACGAGAACAAGACAATGAACCAGTAACACAGTAGGCTACTCTGATCCATTGCGTCAACTAACTGAAGAGGAAAGTCTTGATTTAGCGTAGAAAGTGTATTCTAGAAACGCCCAGCCAGAAGACAATGATCTCAAGCACACAAATCGCCTTTTCTTACACATCATAGAAACGTCCTTGGGAGATTCACAAAAATTGCACACTAAAATAACACATCAACCAATCACAACCAAGGATTTTCCTGGTGGGAAATGTGACCTCAATGTCAACTGATCAGCCCATCAATAAAATCCAAAATTAAGACATTTTTCGAGCGAGTTCTTGGGATTGAACGTTCCCAACAGAATTGCTCATCTCAAATTCCAACACTGCTAACCATTATCTACCTTTTCTAATAATGCTTGAAAACTATAGGTAACATCTAGGCACTCCGTACAGGATAAACACATATCGAAGCGAAGACTAATCAGTTTTACCTTGTTGTGTATAGGCTATCAATCAGCAGTTTTCAGTCTATTCTGTTCTGGGCTCTACTTTTCACTTGTTACTAGTTGCCTTTGATTCGATTATTGTTTCCCAGGAAGTGTTCATTCGTTTAACTTTCTTTTCCTCTGGCCATGAGGATTCGAAGTGAGGGCTTGTCTCGTGACGCAATTAGGTTCTTTTCCTTAATGTGTATCTTATCTACTTTCTGCGCTACTTCCTGATTTCTTCCTCCTCTAGAGTCTGATTTATTCTCTTCCACAGTACGTTGTTGCTGATGGTGTCTGGCCAAAGAATAAACACCTGTATCTATTGGATATTGGCCTAGGTAGTTCACTAACTGTCTTGACGTTCGAATTGTGACTCTGATGTTGACTGGCCAACTGTTGTTTTAAGTTCCAGATGTTACCGTTGCTCTTTGCTAATCAATATCTTCACATCTTCATAATTTCTAATGTCACTACACTCCATTTTCAATGTATACATTTATATCCACAGTGTATGAATTCAGTAATCACAAAAAGGCTTTTACAACTTAACATTGACACTTGATCCCTATGAATACATTTGTACGTATTTATTTCGTTTAAATTTGTTTTGTTTGTTTGATTTTGATCCTCCATCTTGAAAATATCAACTTATAAAAATTAAAATACTCTCTAAAATATTCTTCCTTTCTTTGTTTTAACAAACAAACGAACGAACGAACGAAAACAGATTTCGATTTAGGTTATCGTCAATCCAATCAAAGCCGTATTCATGATGTGGAATTACCGAATTGGGCTAAAACACCGGAAGAATTTATACGTAAACATCGTGGTGCATTAGAATCGGATTATGTTTCGGCTCATTTACATCTATGGATTGATTTAATATTTGGGTAAATCAATTTCGATAAATTAATTGGTTATCTATTGAATGATATTTTCAATTAGAGTACACATTTGAATTGATCAATCATAACTCTAATTGAGAACATTGTAAAATGTGCTCACTAGTATGACTAGCTTCGTGAGGAAATTCTCGGAGTTGTAGTGAGAGAAGACGTGACCAGTAGAGTTCAACCCTGTCGTGTGTAGGCAGTAACTACCAAAGACAAATATAGGTGAGGTCACGCAAAATCTCTAGATTGATCAGAGTTAGACATTAACACATTTGGATGCCGGCCCAGTGGTCCGGAGGTTAGTCGTTCGCGCACAATACCGAAGGTCCCGGGTTCGAATCCCGTGAGTAGCGGGAGCCATGGTTGCGCACTGCTGATAAGTCCTATACGAGGACGAAACGGCCGTTCAGTGCTTCCAGGTTTCTAATGGTGGTCTAACAATGACTTACTGATGATTTCAAGTGTGTAATAACACTTTCATTCAATACAAAACATACACCAATCTAATCACACTTGACGGAGAAGCTTTGGAGGATTTAACAAACCTTTACATATCTGGACAGTATCGTTGATAACCGAGGTCGATCTGATGCAGATGAAGAGGCGGGGATTGGCAAAGCAAGGACAGTATTTCTACAATTGAACAACATATGAAACTCAAAACAACTATCAATCAACATCAAACTCATAATTATCAATATGAATGTCAAGACATTTCTACTGTATGGGACGGAAACTTGGAGAACCGAAAAAGCCATCATCCAGAAGATACAAGTGTTTATTAACAGTTGTCTACGCAAAATACTTCTGATCCGTTTGCCAGATACTATCAGCAACAAGCTACTGTGCTAAAGAACAAATCAGATTCCAGCAGACAAAAATATCAGGAATTTAATAGGCTACGAATTGAGTAAAGTTCCCGACTACGTCACAAGAAAATTCCTCACTTAAAGTCCTCAATGCGAAAGGAAAAGAGGATTGCCAAGGAACAAATTACACCCAAAAATGAAGACAGACATGAGCAGAATGAGCGACAATTGGACAGAACTGAAAAGGAAGGCTGAGGACATACTAGGTTAGGAAATGGTGGTTGGCGACTTATGTTCAAATGAGGGTAATAGGCTTAAGTAAGTAAGGAGGTAAGTATTTTCATTAAATAACTGTCCACATCCAAAATAATGATTTATTCTCACCCTTAAGAAAAAAACTATAGTTGATGATTACTTGTGAATACTTATGGTTCAAACAGCGGTAAGCGTCCGCGCGCAAGCCCGGAGGTCCTGGGTTGGAATCTTGAGAGTAGTGCTAGTCGTGGATACGCACCGCGGATGTGTCCTATATCAGGATGAAACGATCGTCTCTCAGCGCTTCCAGGTTTCTAATGTTGGTCTAACACTGATCGATTCATGATCTCAGTAATGAATACCTAGAAGCACTGGATAACCATTACGTCCTCTTATGGAAATCCTCAGCACTGCACACGTACGATATGCCATGCGGAAATCGAACACAAGAACTGTGGTCACATACTTAAGCATTTAACCTGCAGACCATTGTGTTGGCATCCAGTAGCGTTAATGTCCAACTTCAATCAATCCACGATGTTACATAACCGTCATCCATTATCTTTTGTGAGCATCTGTCTCCTACACTACACAGATTAAACTCCACTTGTCATACCTTCCAAGTAATCACTGAATGGCTAGTTAAGATCAAATGCTTTTTCGTCATGTTCAGTTTTAAATGTCTTTTTCACATTATGCCTATTGTTATCATTAGAACTTTGAAATAAAAATTTTGGTATCACTGAAACCTCGAAAAATATCCATTAACAATTGACAGTTTGATTTTTCGACTCGTTGACATGAAAAAAAGGAACACAGATTCATAGATTTTAAGAGTTTATCAAGAGTTGTCATTAGAAAAGTTTAAGGATAAGTATAAATGACCTCTGTATTTTAGTAGAGTCAGAGTGGTTCAGGATAAGTGATATGCTCGTCAATTGGTAGGCTTGAATGCCATTACGAGTTCAACGAACTCGGTAAACGGAACGAAGATCAACCATACAGTGACACGATAGTCCCCGGCCGGCTAACTAGATCAAGAAGTCTTAATAAGGCGTAGAAAGCGTATTTTACAAGCACCCAGAAAATACAAAGTCGATAAGTACTCAAATCGACTTTATTTATGCAATGGTAGAAACGCCTTTGGTGAGAGCCACAAAAATAGCGTACTAAAATAATCCATCAACCAATGACAGTCAAGGATTTTCCGAGTGGGAAATTTCAGCTGAAGATCAGCTGGCGCAAAAACATGGAAATTCAAAATCACAGATTACAAATTACAAAATTATGACTTTTTGACAAGTGAGTTCTAGGGATCTAACGTCCCCAAAAAATAGCTACCGACACTTTTGAATAACACATTAGTCAATATTCGAAAATGAAGAAGACTTACTGTTAAATAACCACTAAAAACCTATTGACAACTATATTTTGCTCAAGTATGGCGATTCTTTTCAATAGGAATCCAAGATGTCAACTGGGGGATCGAACCCAACATCTTCAGATCCCTTAACAAGCATTTTATTTTCAAAACTATGGGGTCAAAATGTAATCATTTGATTATTTCATCTTTTATTCACTTATTCACAGTTATAAACAACGTGGTCCAGATGCAGTTGAAGCATTGAATGTATTCAATTTTGTAACTTATGAAGGTGCTGTTGATTTAGATAAAATTACAAATCAATATGAACGTGAAGCAATGGAAAGTATGATACAAAATTTTGGCCAGACTCCAAGTCAATTACTTAAAGTAAGTTTGACTAATTTTTGTTTATTGAGAGTATTTAAGGGGTTGTGAAGAATGTTAAGTTACACATTTGAAATCATGCATCGATCAATGTTAGGCCACCATTAGAAACTTGGGAGCACTGAAAGACGGCCGTTTCGTCCTGGTATGGGACTCATCTGCAGAGAGCACCAACAACTCCTGAACCTCACAGGATTCGAACCTAGGACCTTGGGCCTTGTGCGCGAACGACTATCCTATGAACCACTGAGCAGGTATTTAATGGTGTTGATGTCTAACTTCGATCAATTGACGGAGTTGCGCAACCTCATACACTGTCTTCGGTAGTTACTGAGCACTGCTAATGAGTCCCATACCAGGACGAAATGGCCGTCCAGTGCTTCCAGGTTTATAATGGTGGTCTAATATTGATTGATTCATGATTTCAAAAGAAAAAGTTGAAAAACAAGATCTGTAGTTTGTGATCATTAAGTATGCAAAGCTTGGGATTAGAAAAAAAAGTGCCAGGTAAAGATACTTACTTACTTACTTACTTACGCCTGTTACCCCCAATGGAGCATAGGCTGCCCACCAGTTTTCTCCAACCAACTCTGTCCTGGGCTTCCCTTTCCAATTCTGTCCAGTGTTTGTTCATTCCTCTCATATCTTTCTCTATTTCTCGGCGTAATGTGTTACTTGGCCTTCCTCTTTTTCCTTTTGCCTTGAGGATTTCAAGGGAGGCTTGTCTTGTGACTCAGTTTGGTGCTTTTCGCAATGTGTGCCCTATCCACTTCCACCGCTTCTTACTGATTTCCTTCTCCACTGGAATCTGGTTTGTTCTCTCCCACAGTAGGTTGTTGCTGATAGTGTCTGGCCAACGAAGTAGAAAATCCTCATCAGTTGAGGTGGTTGGGACATGTTTTACCAACTGCATTAATGTCTAACTTCAATCGGAGAACACAGGTGAGGGCAACCGAATTGTATTTATCGCAAATTACAGAGTTACTCAGTAAAGTAGGAAAACCATATCGTAAACGGTTAATTTGAAAATCTTCAATCCATCATCAATCCATTGTCTTACATTTCACCACTCTTCCTTTGTTGATCTTCCCTCATCCTCTGCTGCCAGACATTACGTTTACACTCGCATCATATACTACTTATAAGTAGCGCGCACCACAATACGTATTAAGTTGTACGTTCCCACTGACTGAATGACTATAGGGTATGAATAAGGATTTTGTGTCGCTTTAGGATGATAAGTTACTTACTTACGTACGCTTATTATCCCAATAGAGCATTCTCCAACTTACTCTGTCCTAGGCCTTCTTTTCTGGTTTTATCCGCCTAGATCCCTTCTGCGGTTACTGCCGGTCCCAAGCTTGTATAAAGGAATAAGGTTTGGCATGTAGTTAGCGATCTCATCCTGCAGAAAACTAACTCGCTGAAAAAAGCGCTAACCGGAAAAATTAATTCAAACCATGAGATAATAAAAGGAACTATCTTTACGGTATTTATTCGTAATTTTAATGTATAATTTATAAAACCTATTTTCTGCAAATAATCTACTTTGTTTAACTGATAACGATAAGCTTCCCTTTCTGTTTGGTCAACGCAGTGGTTGTGGTAGGTATACAGAAATTTATAGGTACAGGTGACGATAACGTTGAAGAGTTGCTTGTCAAATTTTGACTGAGTTATTGAACATGTTCAACGTTAAAACTTGGCTGATGGGTACTAGATATCCGCCTACAGGTGTTTGGAAGCCCTGATTTCAAACCATTTCAGCTCATGAGTTCTAGGATTCTGAAGAAACATTTGACATATGAACATATTTTTAATCACCGAATATCATAGTGCTGTATCTTACACCGTTGCTCCAGTACTTTGGGGATTAAACCTGAAGGGCAGCCACCCGTCGAGTGTCTCCTCCTAAGCTAACCATCTACTTCCGCTTAGGCACCCGTTTAATATCATATCCCATTCCAACCACAAATTCACTAGTCTATGGAGCGCATAAATTGTTATGCTCGACTCTAGGTCTGCTTAAACTATTACGAGTTCACCTTAGTCGAATAACGAGAACAAAACAATGAACCAGTGTCCAGGTAGGCTACTGTGATCCCTTAACCAAAAGGTATCAACAAGAAGTCTTGACATAGTGTAGAAATTGTATTCTACAAACACCCAGTCAGCACACAATGAATCCAAGCACTCAAATTGCGTTTATTTATACTCTATAGAGACGTCATTGGGACAGTCACAAAAATAGAACACTAAAATAACACAGTAACCAATCACAGCTAAGGATTTTCCTGGTGGGAAATGTGATCTCAAGGTCAACCGATCGGTCCATGAAATAAATCCAAAATAAAGATATTTATCAAGCGCGAGTTCTGGGGATCAAACATCCCCGACATAAATATTTAGGTGTTTCTTTGTAACAGTCATTCAGAAATAAATATAATAAAATTTTACGGATTTTTGTGCGATCTCACCCATTTGTCTTTGGTAGTTAGACATTAACAACCGTCGGATGCTGACTCAGGGGTCCGATGTTTAGGCGTTCGCGCACAATACCGAAGGTCCCGGGTTCGAATCCGGCGGGGTGCAGGAGTCGTGGATGCGCACTGCCATTGATGAGTCCAATACCAGGACGAAACGACCGTCTTCCAGTGCTTCCAGGTTTCTCTAATGGTGGTAGTCTAACAATGATTGATTGATGATTTCAAATGTGTAAAAACACAAAACCTCGAAAACTCTGACCGAAAATAAAATTTTAATTAAATTCATTTTGTACATTTTGTATGTGCAACTTGTCTGATTTATGAGTATCTTTATTCTTTGAGTAGACTAGTAATTTAAAGCGAACAATTATGGCCATGTGACAGTAAGTTAATAAGTTCAGAAAGAAATTTAACGTACAGATTAATTGCACAAATAAAGTGAAGTAACTTTGTTTAAATCTCACTAATGAAATCAAGGACTGATCGTAATTAGAAACCTTGAATGCGATGGATGTCTGTTTTGTCCCAGCATGGAACTCATCAGAAGTGTATATACATGAGCCCCAGGACCTTGTGTCTCGCTTGAGAATGTTTAACCACGTTATCACTGAGTTGGCATCCAACGGTGTTAATGTCTAACATTAATCAATCTTGTGCCGACTATAAGACTAGCTTTAAGTCGGATTCTTCGAGTTCCAATCAAAAGAAGTGATCAGTGGGGTTCCATCCGTCTTATGAAGAAGACAGTTATCCGCCTGAAGATCATCATTTGACTGAAGCAAAACATTAACACAAATGAATGCTGACTCAGTCATGGTTTAGAGGTTAAACGTTCACTCACATGCAGTAGAATGTTCTGGGTTTGACTTCCGCCTCTGGGCTAGTTCACAAATGTGTTTAAAACGAATTACTTGTCTACTTAATTGATAATACAACGATGCATTGATCAATGTTCAGTGTTTAAATCTGTTATGTGAATTAGTTTATCGTTTATTGAATATAATTTTTCTTCTAATCGAACAGGTATCTTGAATATACATACATGGCTTAGGAATTTAATTACTCTAGTATATGTATTTAGGTTAGTTGAAGACTGGCTTCTGCAAATTAGATTGAAACAAAGTGAATATCGGCTTTCCAAAATTATCCCAACCCCTCTTATTTTTCATAAATTCATTGTCGATTGAATGATTGTGTTTGTTGTCATGTGTGTGTGTGCCCCGCCCATAGAAACAAACACACACGCACACACACCAAGGGTGATGATTCAGCATTAAAATATCACCTTCACACTTCAACTACTTTCTCAGACTTTGTGAAGACTTTGTACAAATCGATATGCATAGATAGGCCTAATAGGTTTACACGAAATACTGACGAATAGCACTTCTATATGCAGTGAAAAGATATAGTGTCTAGAAAGATATTGATAACTGCATATTCAAATTATCTAGCCAATCAGAAGTAGACAAATGAGAAGGTCATTTGATGGCGAATTCATTTGATTGGTCAAGGAAAGGATTCATTTTCTAAGGAGGTGAAATATATATATAATATATTCCTTAATTTCGTTTACTCGCTCAGGTAGTCAGTTTGTAGTAGACGGGGGAGTGTCAGAACATAGCAAGATTCCATTCTTGGACACAGAATATCACAACAAATCCAAGTGTTGAGGACGTTAGATCCCTCAAACTCACTTGAGAAAGGTTCTAATTTTGTAATTTATTGGTGAAATTTTGAATTTTCATGTTTTCGCGCATAAGACGCTCGGTTGACCTTCAGCTTATATTTTCCGCTCGAAAAATCCTTGACTGTCATTGGTTGATGAGTTATTTTATAGTACGCTATCTTGTGGTTCTCACCGAGGGCATCTCTATCATGTATAAATAAACTCAATTTGTGTGCTTGTCAACCTTGTATTTTTTGGTTGCTTGTAGAATGCAATTTCTACGCCTTATCAAGATTTCTTGATATATTTATGAGGGCCAGGGACAGACGGATTACAATAGCCTATCATGTCACTGTATCGCTGATCTTTGTTCCGTTTACCGAGTACGGTGGACTCGTAACAGTTTCAAACATATCACAGAGCTATGAATCTTTCCGATTATTTCTACATATTTAAGTTTATTTCAACTACATATAATCCAGTTTGACTATCAGACAGATCATCCCTAAGTTATTTTAGTGTTAAGTTTCCTCTTGTAATACTGATAATATTATCAAGTCATGAGCTGATCAACTTCAGACTACTATTGAAAACCTGCGAGTACTGGAAGGCCATTTCGTCTGAGGATGGAACTCCTTGTCAGTGCTAGCCGCAAAATTATGGCTTAACATCATTGGATGCCAGATCAGGGGTTTAGAGGTTAAGCGTTCTCACGCAAGACTGTAAGTCCTAGTTCCGGGCGATGGACGCGCATTGTTGAGGAGTTCATTGCTAGGATGAAGCGGTCATCCTTCGCTTTTATATTTCTAGTGATAATCTAACACTGATCGATTCGTGATTTCAATGAAACCCAATGATCTCAACAACTTTACTTTATTCATGAAACTACTTGAATATTAGTTTCACTCTGATGCACTTGCTAGTGACTAGTTTCATAAGGGACGTGACCAATGGAGTCCACTCCTATAAGGTGTAGGTAGTAACTACAACATTGGAGGCCGGCCGGCTCAGTGGTTCATAGATTAAGGGTCTGCAGGCAAGCCCGAAGGTCCTGGGTCCTGATTCTCGCCAGTAGCGGGAATCGTGTACCCGGTAGTGAAACTACTACCCAGTGCTTACAGGTTTCTAATGGTGTTCTGACAATGAATGATTCACAATTTCAATGATAATTCCCAGTTTGTCACCGAATATTATCACGAAAACCAAATAGAATAATTTCTAATCAGAATAATTTTCGTATTTTTTCCTTCAACCTTCTTATGAAAAACACACACACACATGCAGGAACCACATCCAAAACGTTTAACCTATTCTGAATGGTTATCTACATTGATCAATCAATACAGATTACCAGTCCTATGTTTATTGACAAATGCCGCCAATTTAAAAACTGACCCGATCATATCAAAACACAATTTGTCAATCGAATCATCGTCATCATCATCATCACCAGCTGCTACTCATCAACAAGATTCATTTGATCAACCAATAACTACTATTACTTCTACTACACCGAATAGTTTGAAAACAACAAGATTTTTTCAACGATTTCTATCTGATACGATATATAATAATAGTAATACTAACCAAAATACTGATACAACAAATTCCATATGTCAAACGCATACAACATTGAGTGGTGATAAATTACAATTATCCAAACAAATATGGTGTGATGATTTAAGCTTTCCGCAATTTAATGATGATTACAACAAGAAATTTGGTTTAACTATTGAAACATTGAATTTGACTAACGCTACACCGACACAATTGAATTCAATTTATCTCGCCATTATTCCAGCATTTTGTTGTCCGTCGAAATTAGATTTAACTATACCGAATTCTTTAAATCCTGATAAATTTTACTCAGATATGATACGTTCACCGACAGTTAATTTGAAAACACGTCTATTCTCTACAAGTAGTGGTAGTTCGTCGATGTTAGCAGCGGTCGCTGCTTCAGCTGCGACTGCCACAGGATTTATGACTAGTTCAACATCATTGTTATTTGACAATGATATTACAACAACCACAACCACAACAAAATTATCGCCGTTATCGAAAAAATCACCATCATTGTGGGATCGATTATCTTCAGCTGTTTTCACTGTTAATCGTAGAGGTATAGTGAATCGTTATTTTTGGATACCAACATCAGATAAACAGCAACCAATGGGAAATGATGTTGATCGGACAAGTGAACCACTTGAACAATATAATTTATGTTATGATTCTTATCGTACAACACAACATGGGTAAGTTTTATGAAAAAAAACAAAGATATTACTTGGTTGTTTTAGCTCGAAAATTTGTGAGTGTTTTTGCTCCGTTGGAATGAATCATTGTTAGGTTATCATTAGAAACCTGGAAGCATTGAACAGCCGTATCGTCTTTGGTTTGGTGAGTCATCAGTAATGTCCATCCACGACTCTTGCATCTCACAGGACTCAGATATCATGAGCTTCGGGCCTGGCGTGCGGACGCTTAACCTCTAGACCAATGAACAGGAATCCAACGGTGTTAATATCTAACTCGGATCGATCTAATGTTTTGTGCAACTTCGTCCAGTTGTAGTTGATAGATAACAACTGCCTGCACTTGACAGTGTTGAACTCCACTAGTTATGGCTTTTCACTAGAACTCCGAGAATTTTTCTCACGAAGCTAGGTGTTAGGTGTTGACGCACAAAAACTAAAGGTCCTGGGTTACATTCCTGCGAATAGCAGGATGAAACAACCATCCAGTGTTTTCGGGTTTCTAATGGTGGTCTAACATTGGTCAACTCATGCTTTTTAAAAGAAGCTTAGAAATGTCAATTCAATAAAAGTTCAAATAGTAGACATATGGTGATCATTTTGGGGTATAAAGGATAGAGAAAAGTATACTATGAAAGAACAGCGAATTGTCGCATTACCCTTAGGCTAGTCAATGCTTCAAGATTATCGAAGTAAATTCAAGGTTGTTTCTGTACACATTAGGGGGGAGGTTCGAATACACGAGGGATTCTATCAGGATTTCCAATACAAATATCAAGACAGTTCTACTGTATAGAGCGGAAACTTGGAGAACTACGAAAGCCATCATCCAGAAGATACAAGTGTTTATTAACAGTTGTCTACGCAAAATACTTCGGATCCGTTGGCCAAACACTATCAGTAACAACCGACTGTGGGAGAGAACAAACCAGATTCCAGTGGAGGAGGAAATCAGGAAGAAGTGGTGGAAGTGGATAGGACACACACTAAGAAAAGCACCAAACTGAGTCACAAATCAAGCCCTCACATGGAACCCTCGAGGTAAGAGGAAAAGAGGAATGCCAAGGAACACATTACGCCGAGAAATAGAGAAAGAAATGAGAAGAATGAATAAAAATTGGCGAGAAGTGAAAAGGGAAGCCCAGGACAGAGTTGGTTGGATAAAACTGGTGGACGGCCTTTGCTCCATTGGTGGTAACAGGCGTAAGTAAGTAAGTAAGCTATCAACCTCAAAGTTCATTCTTCAACGTTTCTACACAATGTTTTGTTGGCTGTCTTGATGTCAATCTTATGCTCTGTCTCATTTATGTGTTTCGCAATCGATGGTCATGGTTTTCTATTCCCCATGTTTATCAGGTCATCAACTGATGTTAACTGATTTCAAAGCTACTTACGTACAAGTTTCAATATCCTTGACTGCAATGTCCGATTACACTTCTCAATGTATGTGTGACTAGATTGTTCGAAATGTATTACGCAAATATATCAAAACTCTGTAATTTTTCAGACCACCTACTTCTTCTCATTATTCTATCAAGAGAACTGATAATCTTATCTGAAAGGATCAATCAATCATTGTTAGACACTACCATTAGAAACCTAGAAGCACAGGATGGCCGTTTCGTCGCAGTATGGATGAGGTCTCGCGAAATCTCTAGAACAATCAGATTTAGACATTAATACCGTTGGATGCCGGACCAGTGGTCCAGACGTTAGGTGTTCGCGCGCAAGACCGGGGCTTCCTGGTCCGAGTCCTGCCAGGTGCGCTCTGCTGATGGATCCCATACATTGAGACGAAACTGTTGTCCAGTGCTTCTTCCAGGCTTCTAATTTGGTGGTCTAACAGTCACTGACTGATGATTCCAAATGTGTAAAAACACTAATCTCCATTACTCTAATTGAAAAATCTTATCTGAAAAAATAAGACAGAACACACGAAATGGTAGAAAGGAGGAATAATATCGTAAGTTCTGAAGGTTGTTGAATTTCATTTGAAACCATGAATGAATCATTGTTAGACATACTACTATTAGAGAAACCTAGAAGCACTAGAGGTCCGTTTCGTCCTGGCATGGGACTTTTCAACAGTTCGTCTACGATCCTCACGTGCGGGAATCGAACCTAGGTTATTCAGTATTGTGGGATAATGCTTAACCTTTGGATCAGTGAGCCGGCATCTAACAGTCTTAATGTCGGTTGTCCCACTGCTTTCACGTCTCTAATAATGTTCCAACTACAATGATCGATTGATATCAGACAACCTAGAAGCAGTGGGTAGCTGTTTCGACTTAATATTGGAACTCTTCAATTGTGTAGATAAATAACCTTAAAAAACGTGAAATCGAACCCAGTACCCCTTTTAATCACAGTGTTAGTTTCGCATTTCAACCAATCCACAACTAGTCTTTCTATTTTTTTCCTAAATGACTCATTTCATGGAAATTTCCAAATCCTGCGAGGTGCAGGAGTCGTGAATACGCACTGCCAATGAGTCTCATACCCGGACAAAAACGGCCACCCAGTGCTTCCTCCAGGTTTCTATTACTGGTTTAACAATGATTGACTGATTAATAATTTCACTGTACAGCTAACTTTTTTATATCATTTCTTATTTTAAAACAGTTCTATTGGACCACTTGATCAATCATGGATTCAATTTATTCAAACTAAACAATCTTCCCCAACTTCTAATAAACTTGATGAAATATTTTGTTTAAATACACAACCGAAATTTGAACATACTTCACAAAACAACATTATCGGTGCACAATTATTCGCATTGACTACTGACAATAAATGGTTATTTGCTGGTGGACGCTGGGATGGACGTTTAACCATTTACAATATGCATAAATCCCAAATTAAATCCATTCTAACTAGTCCACATTTACAAACTATCAGTTGTGTTGCTATTGATTCCGCTTATAATTTAATCGATCAACAAGCATTCAGCGCTCGTCGAGATATGAATGATGATGATGATGACACTGTGGAGAAAATCAATAAACCTACCAGTTCCAACCCGCGGGAACAAAATCCCATACGAACACGATATATCATAACAGGTAGTTGTGATGGGACATGTGCAATATGGGATTTTGATATATTAGATCAAGAACAAGACAATGAAGATCATCGTGTAAATGATGGAGATAAAGAATTAACCGAATTTCAATATGATGATTCACCTTTCAATGTCATCAAACCATTCAACAATAATAATAATAATGTATTTTTTGGCACTCAAGGTCATCAATACAACCAAGGTGAAATTCAAAGCTGTCCGCCACAGTGTACAATTTCCATTGAAAATATTGAAACAACTGATCATGAACAATTGACAATTGAACAAAATGTACCGCGTAAATTATTACATCATAATTTTTTCTATTTACCACGAATGGATTATAGTGTCCAGTATAAAAATGCCGCCATACCATTTTATCCTTTTAATGCATTCATATCAAATCAATCAAAATTGAAACCATTAGCTAAAATTATTAAGTTTTTTCATGGGAATGCCAATGGTACACCGGTCAAATGTGTAGCATTGAATATGACTTTAGACACAGCATTGATGGCAACGAATTTCTGCAACGAGATTTATTTATTCAGTGTCAAATTATCAAATTGGTCACGTGTACTACAGTTGGGCAGTAATTCCCCGTGGAATACAAATGATTTATTCTTTCCAATTGATAAATATCCCAATATATCGAATGAACAGTATTATTATTATTCTATACATCATTTATTAATCGCGCCAAGATTAGGTTTGATCTATGTTCAATGGAATTATCATTCACAATTGAACGTTATCAATAAAAATCAACAAGAGATTGGACCAAAATTAAGTTTATTCAATTCAACAGGTGAGAAATTAACGGAAATCTCCTTGCTAACATGTCTCAATTCTGACAATGCTGATAGTAATCATTTGACTCAGGATGAACCGAATCAAATTCTTGTTACACGTTTACTCCTTACTTCAACACCAATTTTATCAAGAGAACAAACTATGCAAAAAGTCAATCAATCTAATCGTATTATTTCGAAACATTTACTATTATCATTTAATACTGGAGATTTTATAATTCTACTAGCTGAAACTTTAACACCAATTTATCATGTGAAATTAGATGAAGGCATTACAGATTTATCGCTAGTGTCTAATTTGACAATGAATGGATATTTTATTGAAGGTGTTCAATTAATGGCTTCACTGAGTAATAATCGTTTAGCTATTTTTCAAACTGTACGCGAAAAAAAATCCCTAATAAAAACAAATAAATGCTCATAATTATTGAACATATAATTCAAATAAAATTTAAGAAAAAACAAAAGATGAATTTACTGTATTTTGAATAACAAAAATTATTAATTGAAGGTGTTCAATTAATAATGGCAAGCATTATTGGTAAAATAATTATTTAGTGGTTATTTTTCAAACTGTGCGGAATTAAAACAAGTAAACAAATTGATTAATTCAAACAAAATCTTGAAAAAAACATGAATTTGTTACATTTTTGAATAAAACTTATCAAAGGTGAATTTATGGTTGTTTAAATTAATGAAAACGAATTAAAATACATGAAATAAAAACAGAAAGCAATCATATTACAACATATCAATTGTATTCAATGTTCAATTTTTCGAAATTGGTTTATACTGTGTTTATTCTGTAAATAATAACATATTGTACGTTACAAGTATCCAAAAGTGTTTACTTTGCGAAATGATTGTTGCTATCATTATTATTATTATTTTTGTGATTTTGTACAATTCTTGTTTTACCTCCAACAATATTCAAAATAATGAATTTTTTTTAAAAAATACTTTTGTTTTGTTATTGTTACTACTGACAGTAAGTATTCATTTGTAAGATTAAAAAAATTACAGTTTATCAGTTGTGTTGAACAATGAACGCTGACCATTATTTTGGATAATTTTTACATATATATTTATATATTTTTGTACATTTTATAAATGATTTATTTCGAAGAAAAATTTTGTTTTAATGATTAGTTTATCAAATAAACAAACAATTGAACAAGAATTGACTATTGAATGCTCGTGTTTTTTAAAACCAAACTTTTGTTTATTTTTGTGGATATTTGAACACAGATTTTTTTTAAAAAATCTGATGATACATCCTATTGTAAATGGACTACAACTGATTACAAGTTTTAATAACTAACTAACTAATTAATATTTTTTTCAAAAAATTTGTTTTGTTTTTCTAAAAAAACAGATGATTTTTGAATGAATAAATAATGACAGATGATTTTGTTTTTATTTTACAGTTTTGTATTTAGTTGTTTGAATCTTTAAAAATTGATTGATGTTTACGGAGCCCAGTTGGTCAGTCTCCTCTTGTTTGGTATATATGTGTATCTTGTGCAGATTGACATGATATTGCCTATAGGTTACAAGGATAATTAGCTTACTTACTTACTTACTTACGCCTGTTACTCCCGATGGAGCATAGGCCGCCCAACAGCAGCATTCTCCAACCAACTCTGTCCTGGGCTTCTTTCTCCAGTTCTGTCCAATGTTTGTTCATTCCTCTCATATCTTTCTCTATTTCTCAGCGTAATATATTCTTTGGCCTTCCTCTTTTCCTTTTGCCTTGAGGGTTCCATGTGAGGGCTTGTCTCGTGACGCAGTTAGGTGCTTTCCGCAATGTGTGTCCTATCCACTTCCACCGCTTCTTCCTGATTTCCTCCTCCACTCGAATCTGGTTTGTTCTCTCCCACAGTTCGTTGTTGCTGATGGTGTCTGGTCAACGAATCCGAACTACTTTGGGGTAGTCAACTGTTAAAAAACACTTGTATCTTCTGGATGATGGCTTTCGTAGTTCTCCAAGTTTCCTCTCCATACAGTATAACTGTCTTCACATTTGTATTGAAAATCCTGATTTTGGTTGTAGTTGAAAGTTGTTTGGAGTTCCAGATATTTTTCAACTGTAGAAATGCAGCCCTAGCTTTGCCAATACGCACCCTCACATCTTCATCGGATCCACCTTTCTCGTCGATGATGCTGCCCAGATATGTAAAGGTGTTAATGTCCTCCAAGGCATCTCCATCAAGAGTGAGTGATTTGGTTGGTGCATGTTGTGTTGCATCGAAGAATTTAGCTTTTTTCTGTATGTATGTTGAGACCTACTGCTGCAGAGGCTGCTGCTCCATTGGGGGGTAAAAGGCGAAAGTAAGTTAGCATTAATTTAGCGGAAGTGTATAGTGGTTAGCAATGGTATTCAAGGCGTAAGTTTAGTCTCATCTGGATGTATTAGCATTTTAGAGATGATGTTCACTTCGGGATTCGAATCAACTGGTAGTTTAAGTTTTATAGAAAATGAGATAGACGGAAAGCAAATGGTTGTAATAGAAATAAAATTTCAATTTAATTTCTCCAGAGATTAAACCAGAAAGTAAAAGAAACGGTTGAACCGATTTCGGCTCTACACAAAATTCTAGTTTTTACAGACATATGGCAATTACTTTGGCAATGCTAAGAAGACGGTCGTCAGTTACCTTTTGTCAACTTGCTATTCTCCTTAACAGATAACTGTTTGAACGCACAGTTCATTTTGATGAAATGATCTGTGCTCACAAAGTATCTGATTGTTGAACTCTTTACTAACATGTCTTTTCAATCATTAAGCAGGATAATATATGCTGTAATTCATTTGGATAAAATATACGACCCAAATACCAAACTCTTCATGAACAAATAAAATCTAAAATCTGTACGTTTTTCATAATTCGCATCTTTGTCGTTGTGTGTCTACACATATAAGTAGTTTTACATTATGGAGATATGAAAATTGTTGTTATTGATTGAACTCATGAATCAATCATTGTTAGACCACTATGAGAAGCCTCGAAGCATTAGATGACCGTTTTGTTCAGGTTGCGCAAAATCCCTAGATTGATCATAGTTAGGCAGTAACACTATCTGATTCTGACTCATTGTTCTAGAGGTCAGGCGTTTGTTCTCAGAACCGTAGGTGGTTGGGACATGTGGTACGAGTGCCCAACCACCGACTGCCTCGACGAACTATGTTTTGTGGTATAGGATTAGGTTGGAAGAAAGTAAGGGGCGGCCAAACTAAAACACGGCACAGATCCATGAAGTCATTGACGAGTGGACTAAGTCATGCTGGTAGATGTAGTCTACCTGGTTAGGGTCCGCGAGACGAAAGTCACCGATGGTTAGAGACCTTGAATGACATGATTCAGAATCGTTTGCGATGGCGCAGGTGAATCCATTCTTTGTGTTCTCTCAAATTCTAACCTCCAGAATTCCTCATCATCTCTCTCTATTTCTAAAGTTATCTCACTGAATTATACTTTTCGAATCATATCTTTGCTCCCTAATCTTCTTCATTACTGCTAATACTTCTACTATTTCTATCACTACGGGATTTGAACTGACAATTGTGTCTCTGTGCTGATAAGGTATAGCAACCTGAACTTTTGTACTCATGAACCAAGTTCTACGTTGTATCTGACTGATTGTCTTGGGTTAGAATCTCGCTAGTTACGAGTGTGGTGCACCTACACTGCTGACGAGTCCTATATCATGACGAAACGGCCATCTTTCAAGTTTCTGATATGTTTACGTTTTTATTTCTTAGAAATTTTTTCCAGTTCAGCATCATACTACTTTTTATTTTGATTATCTTTCTGTTAAAATTTTGATTACACAAATAAGAATGTTTATGTCTATTTTGCGTTTGATTGATATGTTTAGCGTAGTGTTATTATTACGATTATTTTTATTATTATTATTATACTACTATTATATTTCAGTGTTAAAAACTTAGGCGCCAATCATGATTTGATTTTCTTTTGTTTAATTTACAGTAATATAAATACTTAGAATTAAATTTTTTTTTATTTTACGGAAGTTTAAGGTCATTTAGTGCAAGAAAAAAAAGGAATATTCAGAGTACTTGTGTGTGTGTGTGTGTCTGTGTGACTGGTTGTTGAGAGGAGGGAGAGAAGAATGAAATTATAAGAATCAGTGTATTTCGCATGAATAGAAAACTAGAAGTTGACAAAGTATGAGTTACATACCTTATATATTATGTCCTCTCAAAAGACCAACTATATCACTTTCGTTACGCCTGTTACCCGCCTTATTCAGCATACACCACCGACCAGCATTCTCCATCCTACGATGTCTTAGACGGCTCTTTCCATTTGTGTTCAATTGTTGTTGATTCTTCTCGCGTCCTTACCCATTTATCGGCGTAATGTGTTCCTTGGACTTCCTCTTTTCCTTTGACATTGAGTGTCCCACGTGAGGGCTTGTCTTGTGACGCAGTTCGGTGCTTTTCGCAGTGTGTGTCTTATCCACTTCGACCGCTTCTTCCTGACTTCTTCCTCAACTGGAATCTGGTTTGTTCTCTCCAACAGTGAATTGTTGCTGATAGTGTCTGGCCACCAAATCCTCAATAGTTTGCGTAGACAAGAGTTACTTGACCCTTGTATCTTCTGGATGATGGCTTTGGTAGTTTTCCAAGTTTCCGCCTCATGTAGTAGAACTGTCTTGACAGAATTTCACCTCTAACAGCACCATCCCTCTTAACCATTACTTTGGATCGGAAAACCAACAAAATAGAACCGAAGTCCTATTTCATTATTCCATGCGAGAATTTTCAAGCGCATAGGCCTGCTTTGAGTACCCAAATTTGTTCAAAGTGAAAGATGCCGTCCGCTCCCGACACCCGGTTAAAAGCATCCGGAAGCATGCCAACAGGACAACAAGACAAGCTCATCATCCCATCAACACCTGTAATCACAGAAACGGCTGAAAGGCTGCACAGTTACTACACCCCCAGCCGAACACAGGTCCTGATCGTAACCAAAACCGCGAACAAGCAACGGCATGCCACCGCACAACCCAGATTCAACTACGAGCTTTTTAACTGCAGCAACTTTAATATACGCTATTGGAGCTGGAATTACCGCGGCTGCTGGCACCAGACTTGCCCTCCATTTGGTCCTCGTTAAAGGATTTAAATTGTACTCATTCGAATTACGGAGCCTCAATTGAGTCCCGTATCCGTATTTATATTCGTTATATTATGTCCTCTCAAAATACCAACCATATCAATTTCGTTACGCCTGTTACACCCACCTTATTCAGCATACACCACCGATCAGCATTCTCCAGCCAACTCTGTTCTGTGCCTTCTTTTCCACTTGTATCCAACTGCTGTTGATTCTTCTCACGTCTGTCTGCATTTCTTGGCATATTGTGTTCTTTGGTCTTCCTCTTTTCTCATTTGGACTTGAGGATTCGAGGTTAAGGGTTTGTCTTGTGACTCAGTTGGGTGATTTCCTTAATGTGTGTCCGATCCATTTTCAGCTTTTCTTCCTGACTTCTTCCTCCGCAGGTTGTTATTAAACTATCTGACCACCGAATCCTAAGTAGTTTGCGTAGACAACAGTTACTTAAGACTTGTATCTTGTGGATGATGGCTTTAGTAGTTCTCCCAGTTTCTGCCCTATACAGTAGAACTGTCTTGAAAATTGTGTTGGTCACGGACCAGCATTCTCAGACCCTACTCTGTCTTGAACCTTCCTTTCTACTTCTGTCCAGTCGTTGTTCATTCTTCTCATGTTTGTCTCCGTTTCTTGATGTAATGTGTTCTTCGGCCTCCCATTTTTTCCTTTTACCTTGAGGGTTCCAAATGCGAGATTATCGTGTGATGCAGTTGGACACCTTCCTCAATATGTATCCTATCCACTTCCAGCGATTCTTCCTGATTTCCTCCTTCAATGGAATCTGGTTTGTTCTCTCCTACTGTAGACTGTTGCTGATGTTTTCTGACCAACAGATCTAAAGTATATTGCATAAATAACCATTAATAAGCATTTGTATGTTTTGGATGATGGCTTTCACAATTCTCCAAGTTTCCGTCCATGCAGTAGAACTGTCTTGAAATATAGATTGAAAATTGTGACTTTGATGTTGGTTGGGAGTTGTTTTGAGTTCCATATTGTTCTTCACTTGCGGGAATGCTACCCTTTGTCAGTCAACGCCTTGACATCTACATCAGATTCACCTTGTTCGTCACTGATGCTGCTTAGATATGTAAAGGTTTTTACATCTTTTAAAGCTTCTCATCATCAGTTCATTTAAATCAGACATTAACGCCGTTGGATGCCCATTCAGTGGTCGTGCGTGTGAGATCAAAGGTTGCTGCATTGAATTCTGACGCACGGTGAAATAGATGTACACTACTGAATTGTTTTAGTGTGTCGATTTACTGCGTGTTCTTAAGCTCGGTAATTAGCTCGTCTAGACAATCGTTTCTAAATGGCTTTTAACGGTTTATAAATCAGAAGGTGAACTCGTGGTGTTGAATACGTTTATTTTGGGACACACCACAAAGCGAAGCGGAGAAGCAGTGAATAGAATGAAAGAAGTGACGTGAATTGGAGAAGGCTGTTGAGCCAACTCCTAGGATTACAATGCGAACGAATGGGCAAAGGAAGCGGCGATGTGGAGAATGGCTAATGAGCCAACTCCAAGAGATAGAGAGCATGACTAAGAATTTATAGTCAGACAAACATAAGACAGACATGTAACCAACGAGATAGTTATGCTTACTTACTTACTTACTTATGCCTGTTACCCCCAATGGAGCATAGGCCGCCGAACAGTTTTATCCAACCAACTCTCTCCTGGGCTTCCTCCTCCAGTTCTGTCCAATGTTTGTTCATTCCTCTCATATCTTTCTCTATTTCTCGGTGTAATGTGTTCCTTGACCTTCCACTTTTCCTTTTGCCTTGAGGGTTCCATGTGAGAGCTTGTCTTGTGACGCAGTTAGGTGCTTTCCGTAGTGTGTGTCCTACCCACCAGCTCCACCGCTTCTTCCTGATTTCTTCCTCAAATGGAATTTGGTTTGTTCTCTCACACAGTAGGTTGTTGCTGATAGTGTTTGGCCAACGAATCCTCAGTATTTTGCGTAGACAACTGTTGATAGATACTTGTATCTTCTGGATGATTGCTTTGGTAGTTCTCCAAGTTTCCTCTCTATACAGTAGAACTGTCTTGACATTTTTATTGAAAATCCTGATTTTGGTTTTAGTTGAAAGTTGTTTGGAGTTCCAGATTTTTTTCAACTGTAGAAATGCAGCCCTTGCTTTGCTGATCCGCGCCCTCACATCTTCATCGGATCCACCTTGATTGTCGATGATGCTGCCCAGATATGTAAAGGTGTCAACGTACTCCAAGGCATCTCCATCAAGAGTAATTTGTTTGGGGCATGTTGTGTTGCATCGAAGAATTTTGCTTTTTCCTTTATGTAGATAGGTATGCACACACATGAATAAAAGCGACGAATGATTGACAAGGTCAAATGACAAGTGGGACACACGTCATGTGAGCTCATCATACAAACCAGACAATAAAAAGAGCGAATGGCACATATAAATTGTTGCAATACAAATGGCTTGGTTGGTTAAATAAATTAATCGAAAGAGCCAAACAGAATTAGATTTAAGCGAACTGCAATATATGTGGAGGCACTGTAGTGAAGGAGAACACAGGTGAGGGCAACCGAATTGTATTTAACGAAAATTACAGAGTTACTCAGTAAAATATGGAAAACCATATCGTAAATCGTTAATTTGCAAAATATCAGTCCATCATATCGAACTGGACTGTTCCTGTTGCAAAACATCAATCCATTGTCACTCACTATTCATGCGTTTCATACAAATTCCATTGTTTTCTAACTCTTCCTTTCTTGATCTTCCCCCATCTTCTGCTGCCAGACATTACGTTTTCACTTGCGTCATATACTACTTATAAGTAGCTCGGACCACAGCACTACACTGTCTCATACTAGGTAGGATGAAACATCCATTCAATACTTTCTAATGATTCCCTAACAATAATTTTTATTCAAAAAACTAATCATCCCTCAAATTCAGCCTCATCCATTTCATTAAATCACAAACAAAATTGATGAACACAAATTTACAGAACATATTATATTACTCAATGAACAGGAAAACTATGTCTGTCAATCACATACATATTTTTTTACTACTGTCTATAACAATGCACTAATTAAATAAAAATTCCAAATGAATCTCGTCAATCAATCTGTTAACTCATCCATCCTCTTCTAATAATGGGCGTATGTTCACCAGTTTGTCTCCTCTGTCCCAATATTTTCACTCCCTCGTCTTCTTCCATCTCTCTCTGTTCACTCTCTGTTCACTTCTAAGTGAATCAAAAGGGGTAGGATACCACCTTATGATGATTTATTGTGTTTGAGTAAAAGTGTTATTGGGAAAATTTCATTGAAAAAAATACAGTTTCTTAGAGTTATAAAACAGGAAATTTAATTACTATTTCATGATGATGGTGAGATGGATGAATGACTGATAGATAGATAGATAGATAGATAGATAGATACACGTTAGGTTGAATATTTATTTCTGTAATGAAAACGATAATCAAAGAATCTCACCTGCGTTTTGTATAACAATAAAAACACATTGTATTGTTTGTGATGTTAATTTGTGATTATACAAACAGTTATATGGTATGACAATAGTACTCATAATATTATTATTAGTAGTAAAATTATTGTCTCAACAAAATTTCCCACTCAGTCATCCATCAAAGAAGGTCATAAGTTCAAAATTATATTTTTCATCATTGTTTATTTATTAAGGTTTATAAATAAGTTTTAATATAACTTGAAATATTATCCATTGTTTTACTATAAATATATAAAAATAAACAGATACTACTTTTTATTCTCATTGTAGTAGTATTGTTCACATCTGTTTCATTATAATTTATCTCATTTAACATGTTATATTAAGAAACAATAAGAAATTATAACAAATAGTCTATTTTATAAATTTCTTCTTGGTTATTAGAGGGTTGTAGAGATTTGTTAAGTTTCATAAAAGAATCATAAAAGCCTAAACGTTTGAGCTCGAAACCAAAGGTCTTGAGTTTGATTCCCGGCTGTTGATGAGGTCCATACTAGGGGAGAAACAGCCACACACTGCTTTAGGGGGGTGGTGATCTAGATTATGATATGCTTGATTGGTCGGAAAAGTCCAACTTTATGTGTTCAAAAACAACTGTATGTTGACCTTTGTTTACTTACCATGGTTCTAGTGAGTGAATGTCATGCTAAATAAGAAATTTTGACCTTATCTTCAAAACTACTGTATTTACACACAAATAACATGTTGCTTGTTGTATGTGACTGACGAGAAAGCACGAAATGGTACTACTATCTCACAAAATATGTCTTCTCATTTCTCTGTTCAAATTTATCAAAGGGAACCACTGTTTTGGATATTCTGTGTGTTAGATCTGATTGCAATACGTGTCGACGATCTCGCCGAATTCGATAATTGACATTGAGAAAGCAAGAGCAGAAAAGAAAAGTCTATTTAGTCACTGAATTATATGTATAGAAACTGTTGAGGACGTTAGATCCAAAGAACTCACTTGGAAAGGTTCCTCATTTTGGATTTTGTATGTTTTCGCGCATAAGTTGCTTAGTTGACTTTCAGCTTACGTTTCCCACTTGGAAAATCCTTGACTGTCATTGGTTGATAGATTATTTTAGTATCCTATTTTGTAGTTCTCCTAAGGACGTTTTTATCAAGTATAAATAAGCTTGATTCGGGTGCTTGTAGAATACGTTCTCTTAATTCAGACTTCTTGATCTAGTTAACCGGGCAGGGGACAGTTGGATTAGAATAGCCTATCGTGTCACTGCATCATTTGTCTTCGCTCCGTTTACCGAGTAAGGTGAACTCGTAATCGCATTCAAGCATATCAGTTGACGAGCATATCAAAAACTCATCTGTAAATGAATAAATCTATCCTAACTCATTAGAAAATGAAGCCATTTCGTGACCGGTGATGTATATTTATCCTTTAGGAGATTTCTGATGGTTATCCAATCGTCTCCTGATTTGGCCATTTCGAACTGACTCACTATATCATTAACACTGACCGGTTCTTGATATGAATGAAATTTCTTTATGACTGCAACTCACTGTTAGAAATTTGGAAGCATTGAAAGATGGCTGTTTCATCCACGATACCTACTACTCTCAGGATTCGAACCCAAGACCTTCGGTATTGCGGGCGGGGGCCTAACTTTTGGACCGCTGAGTCGGTGTCCAATATGGTTATTGTCTAACTCTGATCAATCTAAAGATTATTTTTGAAAAAAAGATAGCTCATCAGATTTTTAACATTCTGTTTATCTATTTAAGCGAATTCGGCATGTTTTTCTTTAGTAGGGGAAATTTCTGTATACCATTAAAATCGTATATCGATCAATGTTAGATGAGCACCATTAGAAACCTGGAAGCGTTATACTCTGTCGTTTCGTCCTACTACAGGACTTTTAAGCAGTGAACATCTACGTTATATATAAGTACATATTGGGTTCATCACTTAGTCGATAAACGCGAACGAGACAATTACCGGCGTCCAGGTAGACTACCTTGAATCCAAACGGTAAAACAGAAGTCTTGGTAAGCGTAGAAAGTATATTCTAAAAATACCCAACAATCATAGTACAATCAAGCATACAACTCTTGTTTATTTATAGATCATAGAAGCGTCCTTGGGACAGTTAAGAAAATAGCACACTAAAATGCACTGCAGCCAATCACAGCCATGGATTTTCGTGGTGGGAATTGAAATCTCAAGGTCAACTGATCAGCCCATGCTGGCAAACGTGAAAATCCAAATAAGGCATTTATCAAGCGAATTTCTGGGATCCAACATCTCCAACAGTATATTTCTTCAAGAATCTATCACTAAAATGGAAATTAACTAAAAAATATTTTTTTAATATTGTACGATTAGCCAGTGAAAAAGTTTTCTTCGTTATTGATATGCTTGAAACTACTAAGAGTTCACCTTACTCGGTAAACGGAAAGACGATCAACGATGCAGTGACACGATAGGCTATTCTAATCCATTTATCCCAGGCCCTACTAACTAAATCAGGAAGCCTTGTTAAGGCGTAGAGAATGTATTCTACAAGCACCCAGAAAATACGAGGTTGCAAAGCGCACAAACCATGCTCATTTATGCATGATGGAAACGTTATTGGGAGAGCTACAAAATAGCGTACTAAAATAATCCATCACCAAATGTCAGTCAAGGATTTTCCAAGTGGGACACGTAAGCTGAAGGTCGACTAAGCAACTTATGCGTGAAAACATGCAAAATCCGAAATGCGGAACCTTTCCAAGTGAGTTCTTTTGATCTAACATACCCAACAGTTATAGGTATCATGATTTGTGAGATGTGAATTTACCACACAAACTCTGTTTAAAATTTCTGCGGAGTTTGACAGTGACTTGGAGTAGAATTTCAGGAAAAGCATTTCGTTCTATGTGAGGCTCATTACCTACACTTGTGTTATTATACGAATGTGAACTCGAGCCTAGTATGTTGACCTCAAAATTGCTACGCATTATCCACGTACATACTAAATCATGGACTTCACTGCCAATCGTTATACAGATTTTCATCAAACACCTGTAGTTTATCGATCATATCGAAGTAGTCCGCTAAGAGTGCACATATTGCGAAAAAGTTTATTCTATTGAAGTTTGTAACAGGTGGATTTTCAATATAATTCTGTAACTTGGTATATTACTTCTCCTCATAACCGTTACCAGTTAACGCTCAATTCAGAAAGTCAATTAGGAAGTGTCAATGACATTTATTATCGCATCACACCCATCACAAAACTACAGGCTAGAATTTTTAAAAATGAACGCAATCTCATCCGACTGGTCTCAATAACTGATCTTCTCAGTTTATGAAATAGCAGACATATTTATACTTTGTCAGATCTTAGAACATAGACACGTTCAGAAGTCCCACCCATAGTTGTATTACTCAACCTTAAAGCGGCGTTCGATTATATCGATCGTGAGCGCTTCCATGGCAGGACCACCAGGGTGTTAGGTACCTGTGTGGTTGCGCCACGCGATTGAGCCGAAATGTTCACGTTGACGTGTTAACATGAGGACAGTCTCTTTGGTTCTCCTAAATGATGAGGAGCGAAGGAATAGGATTGAAAAGTACAGATGTATGTTGGAAAATGAATGAGTCACTGAATTATTTAAGTGATTAACATTAAAGCTAGTCACATAAGTATGTGAGTAGGCCGTAACAAATGCTCCTACAAACACAACAATAATAATAAAAGTACAAAGGTATAGACAAGTGTTGTTACTGTTTGAATGACACTCATTATCTGTTATAGAGAAGTTAACAAAAGGCCTTAACCAAATTATTAAACGTAAACAAACTCAAATATGCATGTGTGAGGGGATTTAGGAGAAAAAAATAGTTAGTGAAAAGAAGATTATTTTATCTAACCAAATTTTATACAAAATTAAAATATTTTCGGGCAGAGTTTTTGGAGGTTTGTGTTTTTACAAATTTGAAAATGGTTAGGGCGTTCGCGCACAATACCGAAGGTCTTGGGTTCGAATCCTTCGGGGTGCAGGAGTTGTGGATGCGCACTGCCACTGATGAGTAGTCCCATACCAGGACGAAACGGCCGTCTTCCAGTGCTTCCAGGTTTCTAATGGTGGTCTAACATTGATCGATTCAAGGTTACAAATGAAGCATAACAATCTTCACAACAACTCCGCAATACATCTGCAATCATCAATCAATCATTGTTAGACACTACCATTAGAAACCTGGAAGCACTGAAAGACGGCCGTTTCGTCCTGGTATGGGAGTCAGTGGTCCAATGGTCCGATGGTTAGGAGTTCGCGCAAAATACCGAAGATCCCGGGTTCGAATCCTGTGAGGTGCAAGAGTTGTGGATGCGCACTGCCACTGATGAGTAGTCCCATACCACGACGAAACGGCTTCCAGGTTTCTAATGGTGGTCTAACAATGATAAATCGACGATTTCAATTGTGTAAAAACACAATTAACATAGTTACTTACCTACTTACGCCTGTTACGCGCAATGGAACATAGATCGCCGACCAGCATTCTTACTTAGATCATTCTTGCTATCTTCCACTTAGTACGGTCATTCCTAAATTAATGGTTGATCTGATTCTCAGAACGGACATTGGCCTCGTGACTTCATCGTGAGACATCGTAACTCTTCTAAGTGGTAGACCTTCTAACTCTCGATGCAGAGTATAAATAGTTTGAATCACTTTTTCTGGTTGGCGAGTTAATCATTCATAGGATTGAGTCACTAACCCAATGCCGAACCCTCCTCCGTTATCCCCACCGAGCTTGGGACTGGCAGTCACCTCAGAAAGACTCAATGCAAAGTTGTTTCCAATGAATTAGTTTTGTCCAAAATCTTGTTTGATCATTTCATACGTTTAAAATAAATAATTTGTCAATTATTTATATCTCTTTCTTTAAATTCGGTGGTGGTATTTAACACAATCATGTTGTTCAATGTTCAATAAATAATGATGTTATTTTTGAAACGAACGGTTTATTTACTTTCGAAATTTTTCGTTTGTTTGTTTATATTCCTTTCAAAAATGAAGAAAAATTGAACTGTAGGGATTTAATGATTAAAGTTTTATCTTTACAGTATAAATATGGCATTAAAACAAACTGAATATCTATTTTTGGCGCCTATTTTTTAAATACTTTGACTTGTTTTAAACAAAATATTGGACGAGTAAATAAATTTCTTTTTTTAGATTAACTTAAATTGTAAACTGACTAATGTTAGACCACCATTAGAAACCTGGAAGCACTAAGGGGCGGCGATGCACATCCTCGACCACGCATACAAGAATGGAACCGAGGAGTTTTATGTGCAAACATTTTACCGCTTGACTACTTAGTTGACATCCAGTGGTATTCATGTTTAAATTCAATGAAACTCAACAATCACCATATATTTATTCTGAAAAGTTTTCTTACTACAAATAGAAGTGACTAGTAAATATTCTGAATCGAACACGTGAAGATGAAACCTGCTTCTTATATAAGGGATATCTAAAATGTGTTAATCGCAGGATTAGAGAAAATACTTACACTGAATGAGGACGACACTAGTGAATAAAATTTTTATTGAACAGTAGCTGTGTAATCAAAGAAGACGGAAGGTTCGGTAGAATAAGCCATTAATGTGGAAAAGATATAATCCACTAGAAAAAAAATTGGATATCTCATAAAACATCCACCTTTACATATCTGGGCATCATCATCGACGAGAAAGTTGGATCCGATGCAGATGTGGGGGCGCGGATTGGCAAAGCAAAGGCTGCATTTCTACAGTAGAAAAGATCTGGAACTCCAAACAACTTTCAATCAAAATCAGGATTTTCAATACTAATGTCAAGACAGTTCTACTGTATGGAGCGGAAACTTGGAGAACTACCAAATCCATCATCCAGCAGATACAAGTGTTTATTGACAGTTGTCTACGCAAAATACTTCAGATTCGTTGGCCAGACACCATCAACAACAACGTACTGTGGGAGAGAACGAACCAGATTCCAGTGGAGGAGGAAATCAGGAAGAAGCGTTGGAAATGGTTAGGACACACACTACGAAAAGCACCCAACTGCGTCACAAGACAAGCCCTCACATGGAACCCTAAAGGCAAAAGGAAAAGAGGAATGCCAAGGAACACAATACGCCGAGAAATAGAGAAAGATATGAGAGGAATGAACAAACATTGGACAGAACTGGAAAGGGAAGCCCAGGACAGAGTTGGTTGTCGAAAACTGGTGGGCGGCCTATGCTCCATTGGGTGTAACAGGCGTAAGTAAGTAAGTAAGCATAAAACATCCATTTCCAAAGATGTTACGCATGCACGCAAAAGCACGTCAATTTGATGTGTTTGAACTATTAGGAGTTCATCTAAGTCGGAAAACGAGAGTAAGGATCGAGGATCCGGTGACATGACAGGCTACTCTAATCCGAGTGTCCCAACCCCCATATTGAGTAAAAATAAGAAGACTTGATATGAATTAGAACTTGTATTCTACAAGCATTCAGAAACTACGAGTTCCCAGTCCAGAAGAAGATAAGGATCCCGGACTGAGGATCCGGGTAATAAAACGTTACAGATAATGCGTATTTATACACTTAGATCGAAAAGGGAACAACATTGAAGTACGTGACAGTGATAGAAAAATAACTGTCTCAGAATATTTGATGAATATCCTGAATTTTTTCCTCCATATGTCTTCTAAACTTCAAAACACTCCGGTCATGCCATGCGTCCGGATCCAATACTCATCGCTTCATCCGTGAGTGTAGGATGACACTCTACTGTGTCCACAATACATACTACTAATAACCTTCATTGTATGTTGTGTACGTCACAGCTAAAGTTGAATCCGTTATGTTATGCGGTTACTTTATTTAACCCCTGAAATTTTTGGCGGTCTATTCCCTATAGATTAGAGGATATAATCTGTATATTAGACTAACACTGTGGTGAATTAACTAGTCAGTTTTATAAATTTTTTTTCATGGTTTCGAAGCAAACAAAATGTATATTTATTCTAAAATTTTCATATAAAAATATTTACTACTAAAATAAGATAATGAAACTACTTATTAGTAAAATTAACTTTCATTTGAATAAATCAACAAATATTTAGTAACTAACTGCGTTTGACTGTCTTGATTTGTCATATTGATCGTTGACTCGTTTGCACATACGGTGTTTGGTGTGGTACACCATAGAAGTTAGCGAAACCTCAGTTGGAGACGTCAGTTGGCAATTGTGGAAGAGATTTTGTCTATCAAGACTCACAAAACATTGCGTAGATATGCTGGGGGAAGGAATCGTTACCCCGAGGAAGAAGTGTATGTTATGCGCAGATCAGAAACGTAAGTTTTCACATGACATACAGTTATGCCTTTTTGACTGCTGGAGGTGAGTTAAAGATTACATGCACACTAAAAACACACAAGTTGTCACCGATGCATCTCTTATTCTACACATAAGTACAATCGCCCTTTGAGAGAAGTGGATTCAGAAACTGATCAGAGGAGGATACAATCAAAATGCAGATTCAGACAACGAAAGATTACAGGTATTCAGATCTTGCCATTGATATTTAGCGGTGAAATTTACCATTCTGAATTGGCATATGTGGCTATCGTGTAGCATTTGAAGCGAATGGTACTGGGTTCGAGACCCGTAATGAATATCAACCTAGAGATTTGGTATGTACATCTATTGGCGTGTCCCGGAAATCAATCCCTCTAATACGTTTAACTGATGTGACACACTTAATTACCCACACAGAAATTTAAAGGTTGCTTGATTAACTTGACGTCATTTTTTATTTGCCTATATTCTGTAGATGTTAGACGACTAATTCCTGTTATTTCATTTATACAGTCTAGTATAATAATGTGCTCCTTAATGACAAGATTTGTGAAGAAATTCTCAGAGTTCTAGTGAGAAGACGTGACTAGTAGAACTCGACCTCGTCGGGTGTAGGCAGTTATCTGCCGAAGACAATGAGTGAGGTTGAGCGACATCCTTAGATTGATCAGAGTTAGACATTAATGTCGTTATATTCTGACTCGCTGGTCCAGAGGATAGGCGTTCGTACACAAGACCGCCGTTACTGGGTTCGAATCCTGTGTGAGAAGCAGTTTTGTGCTTCGCCAACAGATTCGCTGTATTTTGCGTAGATAACTATGATTAAACACTTATATCTTGTTAATGACAACTTTCATGATTCACCAAGTATCCGCTTCATACAGTAAAACTATCTTGATATTTGTGGATATTTGGTTTTAGTTGACAGACAGTTGTTTCAAGTGACAGGAGTTTTTCACTTGTAAAAGTGCTGTCCTTGCTTTACTGAACCGCGCCTTCAGGCTATTGATATATTTCAATGCGTTTTAACTAGTAAATTTGATTATTACCCGTCATTTGATATATTTCAATTGGAAATATGAATTTAGATTTTAACTGAAATCTGTACTGATAATGTCGTTCACAAGAACGATGAAACCTCCCTAATCAAAACATCCCACTGGGAGAACGTAACAATTTCATATACATCTGACAAAGGTTTTTTTTGAAAAGTATTAGAGTTTCTCCAATTGAGTAAATTCAAGAGTCCATCAACAATGATATATTTAAGACCACATCACGGATTCTCTTAAAACGTTAGCCTTGAAACTTCTCAGAGTAAACATCCACTCACAGTAATTCATTCTCAATAACAGATTAGACAGGTGTGATAGCATTAAGGTGTTTCACTCGGACAACAAGCGTCTACATAGATGTTGCATTCTCATTCTGATCTCGGCGTATTCGTTCATTACATTTCCTGTTGCTGTTAAAATTAGATAACAGTAATATTACTGATCATTTAAGATACTGATAAACTGTAGTTCACCGACAATCATTGATTTAGATTCGAAAGTAATTCTTTTTGCTGTAAGTGTTGAAGTTCCTCCGTTTCGGTAGTTTCGAGTGTCCATCACAAATGATATATTTAACACCACACCACAGATTCTCTTACACTTGTTAGCTTCTAAATAATTCAAAGCAAACATCCACTCTCCCAGTAATTCATTGTCAATAACAGACTTGTATTCTCTTCTTCTGAATACATTAAATCAAAACAATGAATTTTCACACAATAATCTCTATTCCGAAAAAAAACATTAAAAATTCATTCATTAAAACAAAATTATTAAATATCAGCAATCTTTTCAAATTGTCACTCATACTGACATTGTTTAATTTAGACGAAATCATGTAGTGTGTGCCCAGGACAGAGTTGGTTGAAGAAAACTGATCAGTGGCCTATGTTCTATTGGGGGTAACAGGCGTAAGTAAGTGCATAAGTAAGTGCATAAGTAAGTAAGTAAGTAAGTAAGTAAGTAAGTAAGTGAGTAAGTAAGCATGCAGTGTGTGATAAGCAGTTTGATAATTTTAAGCTTATTGAATAATAATTCGTCAAAATATTCACACAATCACCTCGGTTCAATTCAAGTAATACATTCCACTGAATACTTTTAGAGAAAAAACAACCATAGAGGCGAAATATTATCGGATAGATTTTCACATGATATAATCATATACAACTTACATGATGAGTAGTGAGAATGATGTAATGAGAAGGTGATTTAATTAAATATCATGAAATAAATTACATACAAATAATAAAAATAATCATTTCAATTCAATTTTGGTTGTTTGAATCTTTTTTGCTGATAATTAGGAATGTAATTGATCAATCAATCTCTTCTCTGGTGTATGTACAGTCGATGCAAGATTGCCATGATATTGTGTTTAGGTTACAGTCAACGTTAGGAGTGATGGATATTGGATAACATTGGAGTTCCAGTTAGTGAATATCAACTCTGAGATATAATAGGTACATTCCATCGAAAGACAAGTCTCAAAGAAGGATGAAACATACATCTTGAATCCCACTGTTAGCCACTATTCATCCTTTACGCAGCTGACAAGTGAGATGGCGGTTATCCACCGTAGGCAACGGATGAAGGTTGCATAACATCATGGATTGTTCGAAACTAGACATCAGCACCATTGAATAGTGTGTGAGTGATGTGAAGATAAGGTGTTTGCGCATGAAACTGAAGCTGTGAGTTAGATTATCACGTAACGGGGTCGTGGATATGCACTGCTGATTAGTCTCACACCATGGCAAAACAGTTTCGTATTGCCGTTGAGCTAAGATCATTTAGTGATTTCTAATACAATTGGTTAATTGTATGATACAAATTATTCGGCAATAATGTTTGTGGGTGAATCATTGTTAGACCACCATTAGAAATCTGGAAGCACTGGATAGCCGTTTCATCCTTGAACGGGATTCATCATCAATGCGCATCCACAACTCTAAAGTTTAGGCGTGAGTAGCAGGAGTCATGGATTTGCACTGCTGATGAGTCCCATATTAGTGAGTGACGGCCGTCCAGTGATAGAATTCAAGTTTATTGATGTCTATTCTGTTCTCTTCTCTCAATATATAGGACTCACATTTATTTGTAAAGTATAGAGATATTACCTCAGTTTAAATATCAAGCAAGATTCAAACAGATGATAAAAACATTCAGTGGTGAATGAATTTACTAACTAGCCTACTTTCTGATCTGATCTTATATTCTCAAATACATGTACCATACAGCTTACATTAAAATTCTTCAAATGATAAGAAATATTTGTCAACTACTTTCTGACATCCTGTTATTGGAACTTGAATAAGAGAAGAATAAATATCTTAGTAGAATAATATGAATCCATTATATTTCAACAGTCTCTTCAGCTGTAGGGGTCAATTATGCGTATTGCTGACGAATAAAATGCTCAAAAGAAACGGTCATCTTAGGTTTTCAAGTTTCTAACATTTATCAGTTCATAAATTCAACTAATATTGAATAGGATTCTTCAGCAGTGTGCATCCACGACTTTTGCATCTCGCAGGATTCGAACCTAGGACATTCGGTTTTGCAGTCTTACTGATGAGTCTCAGAAGTAAGAATTACCATATTGGAAAGTTGGCTGAGGTTCATGAAAACAAACAGAACTTCACAAACAAAATGATGAAGGTCACCAACGGACAAAACATGTGAATATATATTATTTTGGTGCACAGTTTTGCGTTTTTTACACATTTGTAAACCATCAATCAATCATTGTTGGACCACCATTAGAAACCTGGAAGCACTGAAAGACGGCCGTTTCGTCCTGGTATGGGACTCATCAGCAGTGTGCATGCACGACTCCTGCTCCTCGCAGGATTCGAACCCGGGACCTTCGGCATTGTAGGCGAACGCCTTACCATCGGACCACCGGGCCGGCACCCAACGGTGTTAATGTCTAACTCTGATTGGTCTAGGGATTTTGCGTGACCTCACTCATTTGTCTTTGGTAGCTACTGCCTACACCCGATAGGGTTGAACTTCATTGGTCACGTCTTCTCAACTAGAACTCCGAGAATTTGCTCACGAAGCTGGTTGTCACTAGTGAGCACTGTTACGATATTTTGGGGCACAGTTTTGGAGGTTTGCGTTTTTACACATTTGAAATCATCACCAGGACGAAACGGCCGTGTTTCAGTGCTTCCAGGTTTCTAATGGTGGTCTAACAATGATTGATTGATGATTTACAAATGTGTAAAAAGAATATATATCAACTTTGAGTTATTATAGCAAAAGCAGATACATTTTGCCAAAAAAAGACAATTCTCAAATCAAAATGAAACATCCATAGCACTTTTTTTTAAACGATTACAGAATGATTTTTTAACAAGTAAGTACACGTTTCTTTCTTATTAATTAATTATTTTCAATGATAATTACAAGCAATACAATAAATAAACAAACAGAGTTTTGACAAAAACTTTTAAATTTTTTTGTTTAAATTAACTAACTATTAATGTTTATGTCTCAAATATTATAAAAAAAAACCAAAAATGATTGATAGATTTATTTAAAAATTAATTTTAATTTATTTTATAAAAAAATTTATTATTATTATTATAATTATTATTCAGGAAATTATTTTCTATCTTTTTTTAAAAATATTCTAAAATCAAAATACACAATCTTTTTTTTGTCAACATTTAAAAGTATTATAATTTAAACAAAATAAACTTGTTGATTATTTATGATAATCTCGTTTTTATTTTCTTAAATGAAAAAATTGAAAATTGAACACTTCATTGAACATTGAACTCATCATAATTGAGTAGTAGAGTTTATCATTTTACTGCGAATTATAATAATAGTAATAATAATAATAATAATAATAACAGTAGTAAACTATTCGTTATTTTAATAGAAACAAACGAATGAAGGTGTGAGAGAATTAATTGTCAGAATAGAAAGAAATGATTATCGAATTAAGTGATAATACTGTGGGAATTTTTCTTACTGAGTTTCTAGCATTCTATATAAATCGATCTTAGTTAGATAATTGTTCAAACCAAGGTATCATTTAAATGAGTTATTTTGTTTTTGTATACGACTTTATATCTATTACTTACTAACTTACTCACTTACTTCCTTACTTATTCACCTCCTTACTCACTTACTTACTTGTTTACTTGCTAACCTACTTATTTACCTCCTTACTTACTTACTAACTTGTTTATCTCCTTACTTACTTACTTACTTACTTGGTGGCTTGGTTAATTACTCACTCACTTATTTACTTACTTACTTTGTACTGTTACTCCTGATTGAGCATATGCCGCTGACCAGGATACTCAAACCTACTTTATCCTGGGGCCTTCCTTTCTAGTTCTGTCCAGTTATTGTTCATTTTTCTCACGCCTATCTCCAGTACTCGGCATAATATGTACTTTGGTCTTTCTTTTCTCCTTCAGTATCGTGGACTCCACGTAAGGTTTGATATGTCATCATAATTGACTAGTAGAGTTTATCATTTTACCGTGAATTATAATAATAGTAAAGTATTTGTTCTTTTATTAAATACAAAAGAATGAAGGTGTGAGAGAATTAATATAACAGAATAGAAATGAAGGTTGGTGTGAGTAATGAATTAAAGAAGTGATTATCGAATTAAGTGATAATACTGTGGGAATTTTTCTTATTGAGTTGCTAGTAGTCTTTATGAATCGATCCTAGTTAGATAACTGACGAAACCGAGGAATCATTGAAGAGTTATTTCGTTTTTGTATACGACTTTATATACTTACATACATACATACATACATACTTACTTACTTACTTACTTACTTACTTATGCACTTATGCACTTACTTACATACTTACTTACTTACTTACTTACTTATGCACTTATGCACTTACTTACATACTTACTTACTTACGCCTGTTACCCCCAATGGAGCATAGGCCGCCCACCAGTTTTCTCCAACCAACTCTGTCCTGGGCTTCCCTCTCCAGTTCTGTCCATTGTTTGTTCATTCTTCGCATGCCTTTCTCTATTTCTCGGCCTAATGTGTTCCTTGGCCTACCTCTTTTCCTTTTGCCATGAGGGTTCCATGTGAGAGCTTGTCTTGTGACGCAGTTAGGTGCTTTCCGCAATGTGTGTCCTATCCACTTCCACCGCTTCTTCGTGCTTCTTCCTCCTCCACTGGAATCTGGTTTGTTCTCTCCCACAGTACGTTGTTGCTGATGGTGTCTGGCCAACGAATCCGAATAATTTTGCGAAGACAACTGTTAATGAATACTTATATTTTCTGGATGATGGCTTTCGTAGTTCTCCAAGTTTCCGCTCTATACAGTAGAACTGTCTTCACATTTGTATTGAAAATCCTGATTTTGGTTTTTGGTTGAAAGTTGTTTTGAGTTCCAGATATTTTTCAACTCTAGACATGCAGCCCTAAATCATCGGATATTGATATTGAAATGAAGTAGTTATTGTGTGAAGTTTAAAGTTCTTGCTTTCGGTTTCCAGAGGATGCACATTGATGATTAGTCCCGTACTAGGCTGAAACAGCTGTTTAGTGGTGAAAGTGTTTCTCTAGTTATCAAACTAATATGATACAAGGATATAACCAATGAGATCCCAAATGATTTTCGCTAATCTATTATATTTCTGCTGATTAATTCAGACTATTTGCATATCATTAACAGATGTATAAAGTAGTATGTTTTGTCCAGTTTTGGACTCACCAATTCATATACCTCAGTCGGAAGTTTCAAATGGCCAATATAGATGAATTAATCTTTACTCATCGCACAAGCAGGTAGCTATCTGAACTCAATACCGAAGTGGATAACACACTATGACATTTATAGCAAACAGTACTTTGTTTGAAACCCGGAGTCGATATTTTTGGCGGCGGGAATGGAATCACATTGATCCTTCAAGACTTGAATTATTACCCGAGCAGCAGCTGAACTAATGAAAATGTTGATCAATGCCAAGCTGCACCGTGACACGACTATGGTGGATCAAGTCAATCTGACGTTGTGTATTGTATCTGTCAACTGACTAGAGTAGCTGTGCCCCCTGCTACAACCCGTCCACCCCACTTCAGCTCAATTCGACAGCTGATCTAAAGTCAATCTGTTAGATTGGTTTAAAGAGCTAACATTAGCAGATGTCCCACCAAGCACAGAAGAAGAAGCCAACCCGCTCAGAAGTATTCAAGACTGGTCCTCATCTCCGTTCCACAAATATCCTCCCCCACAGCAGCAAACAACAGTCCAGATCCAAATTAACCGTCGTGTGTCGCTTCAATTTCTTCAGAGGGAGGTGTTAGGATATTCATCCAATATCCTAAGAGAATTATTGGTCAATTCCTACTGGTCAATTTCATGGTCGTCCTAGATACCAATGTCATGTGACCCAATGTTGTTTCTTATTGGTTGTCCTGACTATCAATGTTACTTCAAATGTTGCTTCCTATTGGTCGTCTTAACTATCAATGTCACAGACTTCGATTCTGTTTCCTATTCGACCAAAATGTATAAATACGCATTATCTGTAACATTTTATGACCACGACCAGGACCGGCGCTCGGTCCCGGATCCCTAGTCCGGGATCCTGATTCTCTTCTGGATTCGGACCTCGTATTTTCTGGAATCTTGTAGAATACACGTCTTCTTATTTTAACTAAATATGGGGTTGGGATAAGCGGATATAAGTAGTATGTCGTGTCACCGGATCCTCACTCTCGTAATAGTTCAAGTATATTAAGTTTATATGTTTACGTGCAGGCGTAACAGACATCAACTGTGAGATATAGAAGGTACAGTGAGCTGAAGATTGAGATTTAGGGAGAAATACGCTTCGTGTATTCTACTGCTAACTACCACTATCTATCTCAGTGAGGAAGTTTCTCGGAGTTCTAATGAGAAGTCGTGACCAGCGCAATTCAATCCCAGTTCGGGTATGAAGTAAAGCTCAATAAAAACTGGATGAGGTTACACAAGACCGCAGATCGATCAAAGTTAGACACTGACAATTTCAAATACCGACTCAGTGATCCAGAGATACAGTGTTCGCTCTCACGACTAAAGATCCTAGGTTCGAATCCTGCATATGTAGGAGTCGTGGATACTCACTGTCACTGATGAGGTCCATGCCAGCGGGACAAAACGGCCGTTCAATGCTTCTTCCAAGTTTCTAATGGTCGCCTAACATTGATCGACTCATGATTTCAAAAAAATGACAAATATTAGTTGCGTAACCCCCACTTCAATTTCACATAACTTGTAGATATTACATAATCTTCAATGCAACCAATCAGATGACTAGAATAATGATAAGTGAGCTTTTTAAATTTCATTCAGCATGTGAAACAGAATCGTTGCAATCAGAGAGAGTAAAAAGAGTCAATCGATCTTTATGCTAAAATAGAAAACTCTCCTTAAGGTTTTTTAACTGAAAACGAAAACATCATCTGATTTATTTATATTTTTTTTTTCAACCAATCTGTTCTCAATTTTCTTTGCATCAATTTACATAATCGAATTGTAGCTGAAAAATCATTCGATAATGTTGAACAGATGGAAGGCATATAAAAAATAACAGAGAGAGATGGCTAAGTGAAGTGTATTACGCGAGAGAGAGTGAGAGAGAGATAAGTGTATTTACTACATGGCTACGCACACAGACTTATGTACTACCAATGCACTTATCCTCTCGACGCAACTTTGTACACACTCACACACACACACACACAGAGACGCAAATCAAATCAATCATACAGGTGTTTCTCTTCGAGATATGATTATTTTGAAGAACTTATGTAGTTCTCGCCTTGTGTGTGTGTGCGCGCGCTCGCGTATATATACTGCATGCATTAGTATGCTGTGTTGTGTTGAATGAATACAGATAATGGTGTTATCGGCCCACTGATATGTATACCTACCTACCTAACTAACTACCAACTTACCTACCTACCTACCTACTTTCATTGATCACCTTCTATCAGATGAGATGAATTCTTATAGTCCCATTAGTTATTCTTTAGTTTACAAGGAAAAAAGTATTTATATTTATATATGCATTGAAAACTTGGGAAAATGCCGATTGTTCAACTAAATGGAAAATGTAGTAGTCAGTTTTTTTTTTTTCAGTTTGATAGATTTTATTGATTTGCATTAGGGGAAAAACAACAACATTCCTGGCGATCAGGTGAACACAGAAATAATTGTATGAATAGAATGAACTGAATTCACGATGTTTTTTATGACTTCTGATCAGTGTTCGTATATTCAAAGATATTTGAGACAGGAAGTCCCGGGTTCGATTCTCGCGCGGGGAAGTTGTGAATGAGCACTGTCACTGATGTGTCCCATACTAGGATGAAACGGTCGTTTGGTACTTTCATACTTTTAATGGTGATCTAACAAGGATCGATTCTTGCTGCTCAGATTTACTCATCTATTCAATACTAATTGAAATTATAAACTGATAACTGTTAGCAACCTGACAACCTAAGATGGCCGATTCGTCCTTATATGCGAATCCTCAGCAATGCGTATTCTTGACCCCTACAAGAGGAAATCAAACCTAACACCTTAGATTTCGCGTTCGAATGTATAATCTCTTGTTCTTAAACGAAAACCCAACAATCTCTATAAGCCTATATTGACTGTGACTTCTTAGGTTGTGGAACAGATGAAGAGACTCTTGAAATATAATCGATTCATATTATTCTACTAAGATATTATTTATCCTTCTCTTATTCAAGTGCCAATAACTGAAAACTACAGGATGTCAGATAGTGTTTGACAAATATTTCTTATCATTTGAAGAATTTTAATGTGCTCTGTATAAAATGTATTTGAGAATATCAGATTAAAAGAAAAGTAGATTAGTTAGTAAATTCGTTGAACCTTGTATGTTTGTTTCATCGGTTTGACTCTTGTTTCATAATGAAAATGAGATAATATCTCTATGCTTTACAAAAAAAGTGAGTAGAGAGTGCAGAAAAGATTTCAGAAACTTTGAATTGTATTCCAGTAGAATATTTGAAAATAAATCATTGAAGATTCTACATTTTTTTCAGATTGTCGAAAAATAATGGTGTGAAATAATACTGTGGAATGATTTGCGTTACGTTATTAACAAATTGTATTTGAAATCACTATAAATGGTCTTAGTTTGATCACCTTTAGAAACCTGAAAGCACTGAACAGCCGTTTCATTCTAGTATGAGATTCATCAGCAGTGAGTAATCACGACCCGTCCATCATGCGGGAATCGAAACGAGGGGTTCAATGTCACGTGCAAATACCTAACCTCTAGACGGCTGAGCTGATACCCAACTATATCAATATCCATGATCTTGCGCAACCTTCTTATGTTGCTTACAGTGGGTAGCTGTCACCCAGGTATCTCTGTGAAACCAGTGGATAGTGAAAAGCAATGCAGTTCACGTCGCATATTTCATCCTATCTTAGATTTTTCTTTTGGGTGGAATGTACCTATTACTTCTCAGAGGTGATATTCACTACCTGAAACGCTACTGTTATCCAATATCCATCACTCCTAACGTTGACTGTAGCCTAAACACAATATCATGGCAATCAGCTTAGTATGTTCCTAAACCAGAGAGGAGATTGATTGATCAATAACGCTTCTAATTATCAGCGAAAATATTCAAACAACCAAAATGGAATTCAAATGATTAATTTTTGATTAGTATGTAATTTATTTAATGATATTCAAATAAATCACCTCATTCTCACTACTCATCATGTAAGTTACATGTCATTAGATCATGTGAAAATCTATCCGAGAATATTTCACCTCTGCGGTTATTTTTTCTCTAAAAGTATTCAGCGGAATGCACAACTGAATTCAACCGAGGTGATTGTGTGAATATTTTCACGAATTATCATTCAATAAGCTTAAAATTATCAAACTGTGATTGTCACACACTGCTTACTTACTTACTCACTTACTTGCTTACTTACTTACTTTCGCCTGTCACCCCCAATAGAGCATAGGCCGCTCATCAGTTTTCTTCAACCAACTCTGTCCTGGGAACACACTGCATGATTTCGTCTTAATTAAACAATGTCAGTAGAAATGACAATTTGAAATGATTTATATTGAATAATTTTGTTTTAATGAATGAATTTTTAATGTTTTTTTTCGGAATAGAGATTATTGTGTGAAAATTCATTGTTTTGATTCAGTGTAATAGAAGAAGAGAATACAAGTCTGTTATTGAGAATGAATTAGTGAGAGTGGATGTTTACTCTGAGTTATTTAGAAGCTAACAAGTGTAAGAGAATCTGTGATGTGGTGTTAAATATATCATTTTTGATGTACTCTCGAATTTACTTAAGTGGAGGAACTTCAGCACTTGCAGTAAAAAGAATTAGTTTCGATTCTAAGGCAATGATTGTCGGTGAACTACATTGTACCGGTATCTTAAATGATAAGTAATAATCACTGTTACCTATTTTTAACACCAACAGGAAATGTAATGAATGAATACGCCGAGATCAGTCGGTGAGAATGCAACATCGCTGCAGATGCTTGTTGTCTGAGTGAAACACCTAAATGCTTTCACATCTGTCTATAATCAACAGTACCATGTCGCCCTCAGACATTAGGTTAATACTTCTAGTGTTACCATTGTCCACTCGACTTGTGTGGCATGGTAGATCTGAAAGAAACATATGTTCCAACCAAGATAGCTCGACCTCGATGTCAGGGTAGCAGTTACGCTGTAGCTGACTGATTCTTAAAATTTCATTTTTGCTTATAGACGATTAAACATTAAAGAACAGTGAAAAATAGAATATTGGATGTGTGTTACTTGAACGCTACAATATAATAGAATAAACTTCAGAAAAGTATGTAGCCTTTTTAACTAAAACATTAAAAATCTTAATCATGTCACTCCGCATTAGAGCCCGTCTGAGGTTGCTGCCCTCCTGAAGCCCGAATAAATGAAGACTGTTGGGCATAGGGGTTAGCAACCCCATCCATCTAAAGACTAACTCGCTAAAAGAACGCTAACCCGAAAAAAATTAATTATGAAATTCATGAGTGGTGCTGGACTTTGCCCGAATTGAAGCAGATGGTTATCTTCGGAGGCCATTCCCCAAGCCTTTGACTGAAAATGTCTAATCCAGAAGGCAGTGGGGCAACTTCAAGAGACGCACTTACATTGGTAGTTGATAGGCAATAACGTATTCATGCACTATTATTTGCATAAGAATCATGGAGTTTATGTGAATTGTCGGTTCGGAATCAGTCCTTTCCAACTCTACTAGATAAATCCTTCGTACCCACCAAACCGGTCACAGCTTTGTCAAGACACTCGCGTTTAGTCTTCACATTTTCTTGAACAACACCTTTGTCAAGAGAAGGCAATAATTTGGACTTCTCTGATACTGACTATATATGCATGGTCATTTAAGAGTATTTGAAGAAAGGGTGAACTCTCCCCATTATCGACCGTATTAGGGTATTTCAAAGCTGGTGTTTATTTACTAATCACTATACCTGATTTCATTCTAATTTCCTTTAGGTCTACTGGTCAACTGTTTACAGTCTGTAATATTTTAGAAATCATTATTATAAATTAGATTTAAAACGACTTACGGATAACAGTTTAGTTTGAAGTTGTAATGATCACACATCCTTGTAGTAATAGCAAAGGTGTAAATTATTTTTCATAGAGTGGAATAAAAGATTGTCTATGTAAAAGAACGTCCTACAATATTCTTGGTTTTAACCAACAAGCCTGCTGCACATGCATGCCGGTGCATTTTAAGAAACACAAGGATTCTCACAAAAGCCTATTTTGCAATCAGCCCTGCCCCATACAGTAACGTACATGTTATCTAGATTGGTCTGCAGACAAGTGGAAGTCCAAAAAACACGCACACGAGCAGTGGCC